>OY982573.1:21778741-22378741 GCA_963859945.1 Euplagia quadripunctaria | reverse complement strand
TACTGGTTAAATTCTGACAGATATATACTGGCTCACGAAGTTAGCGAGTCCGCTGTGATGCTGCACTATTTGTACACTGTAATCCGGTTTATGAAATATTTACGTCTGTTGGGAAAGAAACAATGCATTGCACTACGAATGCACGATGCACTATGCGTTCTGGTCTCTGTTGACCGTAAGGTTATAAACGACGATGTGCGCACGAATATGGAGCTAAGTACATATCTACTCTTGAACGTCGTCATTAGGTGCCTGCTTATCGGTTTTATAGGATTGACTTTAGTGAGTGTGCGTAAGCTCTCTTCGATTTAATTGAACCCTCACCATTCCTTCATCGGAATACCTACTAGGCGCAGACAGAGCTTCCATACTTTCGTTGTCGAAACACCAAAAAGTCGAACTAAACGCTTTGACAGCTCCTTTTTGGTCGAGTCGCTAAGGTCGCGGTGGTAGCGTAATGGCTAAGGCGTCTCGGACTTGCGATCAAGTGGTTACGGGTTCGAATCCCACCCAGTGCAACCTACTCCCAACACAAGCATTTAGCTTAGCTGGAGGAGTTAACAAGAATTCTAGTAATGTGTGACCCATGTAACTAGAGTAGTTTAAAAAATGTCTCGACTGCATTTCCTGCGTCTTTTTTTTCAGACAATTATAATCCTGGAACTTTCCCGAGTAGAGCAAATAGGTGTCTCTTGGATAGGCGCGTACCATCTTCGCCTTTATCGTCACTTTCCATCTCATGAGTTGTAAGACAAACGCCTATTCTAAAACCTTATAACAAAAATGTTATCTAACCTTGCAGCTTTCTGACTCAATATGAAGACAAGCCCAGATGGATGGACAAGAAGTCTAAGAAGTCCAGGAGGACTTCTTCTTGTCCATGGTTGTGTTACGGCAGATTTTGATTACTTATGGAGATTGTACTACTTTTAACATAAAATAATTTGTTCTAATATCCCTCAATGCTTGGGGCATTACACACGTACCTAAGGTTTAGAGCAAATCACAAGAGTGGGTTTCCTTAGGAAGGTACAGCTTGCTTTTTAGGATATGACCCGAGCCCATACAATAGTCCCATCTATCACGAAACGCCGTGTAGTCTTAGTATGTTCAATTCCGACGTAACCACTTCATTCAGCGTGTTGATGACCCACGGGGGTTTCCACACGCTAAAAAAGGTGCCTTCCTACCACGATGAAATGCAACTCATTTAACTAAAATGTTTTAAAACGCTTTAAAATAGGTCCACTCAGTTACGAAAACAATTAATTATAGGTATATTTACAAGATTTCACGAATTGTAATCTGGAATCTACTTTCTTTCTGCTTCGAATAACAATAAAAATAATAAATCTTAGCATTTTCATCTTCACAAAGCATACGGCGGATTCGGTTGCAAATCCTAAAAACGCAAAATTTTACACTTGATAGAATTATCGTTAGTCACGTGAGTAACGATAATTGCTCTGAGGTAATGGTAGCACGACCAGGAATCCAAATACTACCCTCTGTAAATGTAAAATAGGCAAGACCGAAGTCTAAGTGGCACCTTACCAAAACTAAATTTGTTTAATTATTGCATCACATTACGTTAAAAACAAATTGTAGTATGTGTCTAAGTGAGGGTAGTAAATATATAGGTATATTTTTATGTCAGTCTGTGTCCAACAGTAAATACGTTAAGTGCAAGCTCTGTCTATTATTTAAAATAATCTTTAAACACCACACAAATAGGTAAATGTAAGCGTGTTTAGTTAGTAGATTACACATAGTCGGTGGCGGCGGAAAGTTAACGAGAGAGCACTAGTCCTCAAGTCTTGCACCAGGCGCCAGGAAGTGCAAAGCTATCTCGACAGGATCTCCTAAAGCCCTGTGCAGTAGGCGAGGCGAGAGGGTTCTCAGGGATTACCTTTACAACTTACACTAGAGGCATCGTCAAATAAATCAGGCTGGCCAGTTTTAATCACTTCAATTCAGACACCTTAACCTTAGCCCCAGCGAGGTGACGACAAGAATATGGTGGAATCATTTGAAAAAATTGTTCTCCTTCCATTAAGATGAAAAGCCTTCTTACTCTTTACTGATACGGCTCCCTTCAATATGGTTGAGCTGGACGATAGCTAGCCTCGTGCTCGTGAACGAGTGCCATTGGTCGCGGCTGGTCACCTTCGGACTGCTATTACTTAAATATAGTACTTAGTAAATTGCCGTGAATGTTTATATTTTAGAACAATACGTTACATTGTCGTTAAATAAGTGTCCTTGGAGTTTCTCGCCTCTTCTTCACAGGATCTACGTATTGGAACAGGCAACTAGCTTCACGACTGACTTATTCTGATTAACTCCTACTCCTTACAATTCAAAAATATCGATAATTGGTTTATATTGAAATGAACAATTTTGATAAAAAGGGATTGTAGATACAAATAAAACCACATTAACTTGGCAACACAAAGCCGTAAATAGCCTTTAATAAATAGGTGGAGCGGCGACTATGTAACAGAATCACTTCACATTAAGTTATAAGTACACTTACATTACTTAGTTGACTACAAGTACATTGTGCAGTGTATATTTGAATAGTGGCATTTTACAACACAGAACGGAATTACTGTGCACGCATTTTATATCCACACTCTCTTATAATTTATTTAATTTTACCAGTAAAATCATGGGAACATGCTTCTTTCTTTGTAAATACAACATTATAGTCTAATATAAACATAAACAAATATAAATTTAAAATAACTCCGATCCAAAAATCCCTTCAACGATTAGAAAAGAGCTAATGATTTTTTAACGGCTGAAAGGATTTTCTTGAATTAATAACTAAGAACCCTCGATCAAGTCACCTTTCAAACAAAAAAAAAACGAAATCCAAATCGATCCATTCGTTTATCTGTGAAGCTACAGACAGACAAAGATACACTCATTAAACTTATTACACCCCTCCTCAAAACCGAATGACTGTAATATAGTTGGTCATTTCAATCGTTATAATGATGGACATGTACGGGAACTAAAGCGATCACGAAATAGTAGGTTGCACCGCCACCTGGTCGAAATGTCAGGCAATTCAAAGTATGTAAGAACTATTACGTGATCACGTTAATTCCCATACAGGAACATAATTACATGTATTCGTTGTTTGAATGTTTGTGAAGCCTCCCGCGACACAACAATATTGTTAAAGCGAGAGTTGTTTAAAAAAAAAAGAAAACTATATCAGAAGTTAACCTGGCAGTGGAGTTACATGCTCAAAATCTGAGGATTTTTTTTCAAAGCACTGTATCTTAATACATATTATTGTAGGTAGGTATTTGATTGTGACACGAATGTTATCTTGACCTAAATCTGGAAGGTAAACATGCCAATATTCATCTATACACTATAATTATTTAAAAATATATTTTTAGAAAGCATTGAGTTTGCTTTTTCAACAGCAACATTCAAAAATACATACGAAAAACACACATTGTGTTTTATGATTTAAATATTAAAAGGCATTTCTTCTAGTAAGACACTTGCCGGACGATTACATTTCCAATAATTTCACACGAACACCTTATTTTAGATAGTAGATATCGTAACATTTATAAAACGAAGAAAACAGTACAAATATATTTTGTAAAAGCATCAAAATCTTTTGAGGCGATCTCTTGTCAAGATACACATATAAAAGTTGTAAAGAATGAGCATTTCTTTATATTGAGAGTTTCTTACTGAAGACGTCGTATAAGTACGCTGATTACGGAGAAATAACCTCAACATGCCCATGGAAATTGTTCGAAAAAGAAAAATTTATTTTTTGAATGGTTTCAGGAAAATATCTTAGGTTATAGTCAAGATTCAAGTCTTAATTTTAATTTTCTTATTTTAATATTCCTTCAAAACATTCAACAATAAAAATACATCGATGACTATCAAAAACACAACTATTTTCTGTTCTATTCTGACAGACATTTTAATCTAGGACGCATCATAGATACTTTTCATAAGAAAAAAATATTTTTTACTCAGGGATAATTATAAAAATCGGTTTTAATACCATAAATAATCATGCAATTATAATTACATCATATATTTTCAAATTAATATTCTATTTCATAAGTACTATAAGCTGTCATTTCAAAGCTTCTAAAATACGGTCAACAAAAGACAGTCAAATCAGTTCCTCTTTAGTAAACGTCAAAATGGGACGTTCTGTCAAACACTTGTATGAAAATAACAACTTGTGACGTCATAGTTCGCTATCGTCAAGTTATTTATTTTAATGTTTGATTACACAATTAAAAATATTAGTATATATATATATATACATATCAATTAAGTATATATAATCAATAATGAGGACTGATAAATTATTTATTTTATCCATTGGAAACAATACTATTACATTATTGAGTGTAACTGTTAATTAGAATTCGTCTTGTATAATTGTAAAAGTATATAATATTACATAATATTCATTTTAAAGAATACGTTGGACAAGGTTTTACCTTTTTTTTACCCCAACATATAAATATCCTTTTTGTTTAAGATTCCGGTATCCGGAATATTGGTTGGCTCGTAACTGACAAAGGGTAATGATCGTTATGACAAACATAATCACCCCCGCACCTTAAAATGTATATTAACTACATAACTCCAACGAAAAAAACATACATAAGAAAAAAGCACCAAAATATATAATATATCAGATGTTAAATGTTTGAAGTAGACGGACTTTGACTAGTTTTTCTTATAATGACGTAACTGAACTTGGAAGAAATTTGTACCTTTTCTTTTTTTTTCTACTAAAGTTTGTTCGATTTTACATAAAATATGTTTGGAATGATCATTTTAATTAAAAGCTACCGTTGGGACAGGCTTTTGTTTTTTTTTTCTTTTTTTGTAATAGCTACTTATGAACACATTCACAAATGTTGCTGATTTGACTAAAAGTTGCAATAAGAATCTAAATTATTTTCTAAAAACTAGACAGGCATTAATAGTTAAAGGAATGTATGTTTGCAGGTAAAAATAACATTTTACTCGGTTGTCCACATTCGCCAAAAAAAGTTATAAGCTAATATTGGTTATCCATTACAAAACGAAAAAAATATATACAACAAAGTTTTTCATGTTGTAGAACATAATGTTATCTACATAATTTATACGATTATAATTTTTATGTAATTCTTATTGTCAAATCAACAACTTTAATCAATGCCATAAGCAATAATAATAAGTAGATCGCTTGGGGTCTCTGTATATTTGCTTTATTGACCTATTTCTAACATAATTCGAGTTTTAAATTTCTAGTATAAGCTGAACTGACATTGTATAAGCTTTCCTTACTGTGACAGATCAACTTATATACTGACATTTTTAGCCGTTTTACATATTTTTTAAATGTAAAAGAGTTTTAGTTTTCAACAATTTTAAGTATTCCCAATTTCACATTCCTCCGTGCGCGACATTTGCTTAAAAAGGCTTACAAAGAATTCTCTTCACGTATTAATATATAGATATAATAAGTATTTCGCCTGCATTTAACAGAAAACTTATCCGTTCACCTGTTTTTAACGAATTTTTTCCTTAATTTCCATGAGCCTTCAAAATAATCAACAAGTACATGTATTCAATAGCACCGGTGTGACCAATTCACGAACGTACGACGTAGCCTTGAGAACAAGGTACCTCACGAAACACAATGACCTAAAGAGTACAGACCTCTTAAGGTAAGTGTTTCATGACAATTACCATAACTACTCATTTGTAATGAATATCATTTTAAAAATTCCATTTTTATTGTTACAATTTGGCAAATGCATTCATGAATATATTTTTTGAAAAATGTTTTATATTTTAAACACTACGGTAAATAACAATTTTAGACTTAGACTAATCCCCGTTGGGTACTGGTGTTAATGCTATTTGTGTGTAGCTTTACAAATATATGTCGAAATTTCAATCGCATTTTTTAGATTTTATCGACCAATTCACAATCAATCGGGAACGATGCGTTTTTGGTACCCCTGGCAACGCGCAGCTGATGCGTGAAAGAGTTACAAACTAACTAACTCCCCCTCGTATTTATTATATCGGTAGGGATAGTAAGGATTATGCAATTAAATCTTTACAAAATAGCCACTGAAGGTGTACAATGAAGCCAAGAAATAGTTTATGACCGTGTGATTTATGACCGAGTCTGCAGGGAGTAAATAATGTTACTATAATAGGGCCCATACAGTGGACGCGGATAAGCAGACGCTGTCCTGCGTTCAATTCGCAGCGCGGTTAGTCCGTGTCGCAGTGAACGCAATATATAACTATTCATTATTATATGATTGCGTCGCACTGCTAAAGGCCTAATACTTGGTCACGTATACTTTTTATTGACAAATTGACTAAGGCTAATTTTGGGTTGGGAGCCCGGACGCGAATTCACTGTCAACTAATTTACATTTGTAGAAGGGGTTAGCAAAAATACCAACGAGTACCTAATAGAAATAAAATATTAGCACTGACGCTCAATTACGCCTTTTTTGTACGATTTATAAAAGTGACTACAGCCAGGGAAACTCGCTCGAAACGTCAGACAATTCAAAGCTTTTTAATAGCTATTAAGTACGTGATCGTGTTAATTCTCGTCAACATAATTATTTTTCATGGAACGTGAAAGTTTAAGTTTTTGTACGTTGGCACAATCTATTAATGTTATTTTATAATGTCGTACATACAAATAATCTAGATGTATGGTGTACGCAACAGGGATATTACAACTACACTTAATAATTAAACATTTAGAGTACACATGAACTACACTTGTAACGACATTTATACATAAACAAGGCCTCTCGCACCGAGCAATACAATATAGAAGATAAGGCCATATATAGAAAGTACGTTAAATCGTTTGAATTATTAAAATTTCATAAGACTGGTTAAGGATTTGTAGTAATATGCGCATGCGCATCCTTCATTAATCGGATTAGATCTTATCATTCACGTAGAATAGAGACACAGCTCAACCTACAGACACAGCAGACACGATATTGGACTGGTAAGGAAGACGTCACAATAAGGTTGTGTGACGTCATACTGTGTGATAGTAACTGGTCTATTTCGGTGTGTAGAGCGAGATAGCTCGCTGCAGCTGAGACAAACTGTTGGTATTGAAGCTGATGCTCTAGCATACATAAGCACACATTTAATGTTATAAATGCTTAACTATAGTTTATTATAAAACTACTGTACTATTTAGGTATGCATTTTTTTTCTCATTTGAGGAGAAACAAAAATAAAAAAAAAAACGATTTAAACTACCCTGTAGTAACTGGATGCTAGAAGCGAGATGCAATTCCGAGATTTATAATTTTTATATTATGCTAATATTTACTATCTTCAAATGCTGAAGGGCTTTTCAATAAATTCCAAGTGGAAACGAATTCAAATGTTGTCCTACGAGACATCACCATTGCAAGTATTTCCACACATCAATGTTTGCATTTGTCTGGGTGTTACTATGTATAATATATATGTATTTACAATAATAATATATGTCCTAGAACCCAGTACAAGCTACGCTTAGTTTGGGTCTAGAAAGCTGCCTCCCCCCTCCCCCACCTCCCTACTTAATAACTAAATCAAATGTATATCTTTGCAATATCTTAGCTATGCGTATTACTCGTCTTTAATAAACATATTTTTTAAGTTGAATGGCACAAAATAATAATTAAAATGTTTTGCAATCATCACAATGTAAATGTTGAACAGGGGTGTCCTTGGAGTTTGTTGCCTGTTCTTCTCACAGGATCGACGTATTGGAACAGGCAACTAGCTTCGTCACGGACATTTTACAATTCAAAAAATCTTTCATTGGTTTTATTAAAATAAATGACTTCGTTTGATTTTGAAAATGTCATTATCGTGCGTTGTGTGCTTCTTAAACTAAGCTCATAAGCTTGCAGCGATACACCAAGTTATATAAAACATATTAAATTCATAATATCTTGTAATATTTTTGTCGAACATTGGGCGATTTTATAGCGGTAATAGAGAAGCGTCTTATTATTTAAGACATACGATTGTTCGATTTAATAAAACATTGTTATAATTGCGTACGCGCGCGTGTCGTTTCATTTCGTTTCTAATCACGTCCCTATTATTTGTACACAATACATATTCAGATGGTTTTACCTAAAAATATTTTTTTGGTGCATGTTTCTAAACATATAATCAATTGTAATATTATTTTAGATGATATTATTTTTTTGTTTTGTGCAAACATTCAATAAACACGCTTGGTATTAAATACCAATAGTTTTATTAGTCAGATCTTTCTTAGGAAATGTCTTTATTAAAATGTTAAGTTTAATTTATCACTTTCAAAACAAGGTTTCTTTATTAAACCCACGATTTTTCCAAAATTGTTTTCGCTATACGTATATACGTATTGTGTACAAATTTCTAGTACCACTATCACTACAACATGAGCACGCTTTTCTGTAACATCCTGTACAATATAGTTAATTCTCTGCTTACGCTTACAAAGGAAATCTTCATATCAAAGGAATCGATAACAACTATGTGGAGTAGTCTCTTGTGCCCGGTGTTGAGATGTTTAGTAGTAAGTCTTGTTGGGCCCCTCCATGTCGTCGGCGCTCTTCAGCATGAGGTAGTAGCTGTACACGGCCAGTATGCAGTAGCTGACCACTCCTGGAAAAGTTATAAAAACTAATAAGTTTTTTTTCATTATTAGTTTTTGTTGTTTTTTGTTGTTCTTCATTACTCATTACCTTATTGCATTCTATAATCACATTGATAAGGACCCTGTTGGGCACAGCAAAGTTTTCATTACGAGAGAGGAGGAAGAGAGCTATTTATAAGAATAATACTAAGAGTTTACTATATTTTATGCTTCAATAAATAACTAAATCATTTATTTTTTTGGTTCATTTGTATTTAAATTTATGTAATGTATTGCTTTAGATGGCACATTAAAAACAGTAATAAAATGTATATATTACGCATTTGGTATGAAATAAAAACATAAAATTATAATAAAATACGTAATGTCTTGTGTACTTTAAAATAATAATGAAAAGTACAGTGTCTTATATATATATATATTGTATACTTATACTGTCTTATCTGTAGTTATCAATGAAATTTTTAACACTTTTACTATTTATCTGTGCTTAAAACAACGGATCTTGCGAACTAGCGATCGTTGAAATTGTAGCTGTGTTCGCGATCCCTTATATTACTGAAATAACATGTGGCCTGTGTTATTTCTGGATAAACAATCTTTCTAACTTTCTAATCTTTCTAGCGTTATCGATTACAAGCAAACAAAGCTTTCATTTTTATTTTCGGAAAACAACAAAGCTCGAGTAAAGCCTTTAATTACAAAGTAATTAACATTGTTTATGACTGGCCTGTTGGTCTAGTGGTCAGTGATCTTGACTGCTGAGCCAGAGGTCGTGGGTTCGATTCCCACCCAGAACAAATAATTGTTTGATGAGCATGATCATTTGTTCTATGTGGGTGTAATTTATATAAAATATGTATGTATGTAATTAGAAATATATAAGTATGTTTTTTAACAGTCTGGTACAGGCTCTGCCTAGTTTGGGATCAGACAACCGTGTGAGATATGTGAAGTTATTTTTATTATTATTTATACGGAAACTGGCCTTATTAAAGTTCTAAGCACAATATTTATTCATCATTATTGTTTAGAAGTGAATTACAAACTCACCAAAGAAGATGAGACCCTCGAGGAATGAGAGGAAGATCTCGGAGCCGGAGCCGGACAGTCCGTGCGTGAAGCTCATCACCACCACGCACAGCAGCGCACCCACCACCAGCACCGACATCAACACCACCCACGCGATGACACCACCACACCAACGCTAAGGAGAAAAAGGGGCAGTTAGTGCCAGCAAATGGAGCTTTGGCGAGTGGTAACCCCGATTTGATTAGAAGCTACTGTGGAGGAATATGTCCCTCCAATACAAAGGGAAGATCTTCCGACCAGGTGATGATGTTGGTTGACGTTAGAAAGCCGTAATATTAATCGGCGCCGAGAACTTTCATTGCGGATGTAGGATCAGTAGTTACTACGTAGTTCGGTTTGTCTTCGGTAGATAATGTTAAAGTATGTTTTTGCGATAGGTGACTGTCGCCACAGAGTTTCGACAGCCTACGCAATATCGCAGTTATTTACCGCTAGGCCAATAGTATAGTGTGGCTGTTCTCGAAGGTGTAGCTAACGCTAGTATCAGGCGAGCCTGTGCTTATTTAACACCTTACTTGTAAAAAAATCAAAATGCTAAAAAAAATCCATCACAAATGGGAACATAAAATCAGTCGAAAAGTCTGAGTTTATGATTTCAATGTTTAAAAATAATTATTACGTGGCAATAATAGTTAGAACTTTTTTTGACAAAATAAAAACAGTATTGCGAAAATAGACTCCATTGTCATTAGAGTTCAACGACATCTAACACCTATTTTATATTCATAACAGGTAGGCTTGCCATCGCTTAAATTGCCGACGCCGGACAAAAACTTTAAAAATCCAGACACATGGATAAAATCGAGATTCTTTCCCTACCTATACCTATAAAAGTCTATATACCTTTAAAAATCTTTTTAACAAAAAATTAAACCGACGAAATAACTAAAAAGCAATAAATAAATAAACCTCTTAAGTCTTGAGCTTATTTACATAAACTATCAAATTTTATATAAACTTATTTTGAATCGGCGCCAAACAACAAACTGATTAATTATCTAAATTTTATATGTACCTACGTAGAAATGGACATGGCTATACGTAGGTAATTAATCATTTTATTATTTAGCGCCGACTTTAATATTTCGTAAGAGAGAGGGCTGACATTAATAAAACTGGAGCTATTTATTACCGAGGACGATGATGGAATTACCATGGATGGATTTGTCCCAAAATATCCTCATAAAAAAACTAAATCATTGAAATAGGCATGAAAATTGATGATATGCTCACCGTGTACCTACACCCGGAAAAGTATTTTTCGAAAAATTTATTTTTTTCCAAAGCCATATCTTTTTCAAACTAAATCCCACACAACACTCCTGAAATATGACCATCCTGTATATATCTTCAAATAACTCAATGCCTCACCTTAACCACAGCGATGAGTAACAATAGGGCCAACAGGACATGCACCACGGTGAAGATGGACACCCCCACCGATATCTTGTAGTACGTGGAGTAGAGATGATCCATGTCTTCTATCGTGCCCACGAAGGATCCGGCATTCGCCGCGAACATGGAGCATACTATCATCAGCGCCACTGACACCAGCTGAGGAGGAATCAGAAACAAGAGATTAATTACATTGCCAGGCATTTCTATATGTTAGAATATTATGTTACCTTGTCCTCACATTCGACTTTAGCTTATAAGCAATGTAACCAGAAATTTGTCAAAAAACATGTTGAAAAAAGAGTATCCTTGGAGTTCCTTGTCTGTTCTTCTCTATAGGATCTACGTGTTGGGACAGGAAACTAGCTTCACAACTAACTGATTCTAACTGACTAATCCTGACAATTCAACAATAAATTTTGAAATGAAATAAATTGTAATGTGTACTCAAAGTTCTTTCAAAATCCTGATTTTTATCTTATCGCACTGCCTAAACACGGATAGACTGTCCGTGGTGTCCTTCTATCAAAAACATGTTATTATTTATAAAAACAAAGTTTATTTATAAAAACAACATTGTCTTAAAAAGGGGCGTACAGTCAGACAATTTTTCGGGAAAGTTCACGAACTTCCTGTGAGATAGGCTGCTGGTATAAAAGGTTGCCGGTAACCGTTGTGGATTCATTCGAGTTAAGCACTACAACAAGTTAACATGTACGAGAATAGTGAACAGTATAAGCGAACAATAAGCGAGAATTGCTGTTAATTGCAAATTATGTATGAATCTAATCCCGAACCCCGGTTCGTAACAGTATTGTGGACGGTTTTAAAACATAAAATTTACGTTGATGATGTTAATTCATAATTTAAACGCAACTATTCAACAATAACTATTATATATATTATGTCTTATCTTGCTATGTATAGTCTTATCTCCAAGGTCGCTAGCACTCTGCTCGCTATCACGCGGCTTCATCGGTGCATTATAATCTAACATTGTGCGTCTCGCAGTCTTTTCTTTTCTTCTCCGTTTTTATTAACGCTACAAAGGTTATCACTACTTAATATATTTTCTGCAAAACGCCTATATTACTACACAATAGTTTTAAAAACTTAGTTTTCCATTGTGCATTTTGTTTCTCTTCCTCAAAGGCAAAAATAAAAAATATACGAATATTAACACCGTAAATAATGCTTACAATGCTTTTTAGGTTCAGTAATGCTTAGTGAGAACCCGGATCGGAGATTGGAGTCTCACTCAAACAGTAGTTTAGCACATTGCACGGTTAAGTAGTACTAGCTAGTCTTAGGATGGGTGACCATTCTTAACACATTGAAACCCATCCTCGGAGAGCACGTTAAACCGTTGGTCTCAGTTGCCATACGAACACCTATGGCATTCGTTACGGGTAGATGCGTGCCCTAAAAAAAGTCCGACAACCTGGTCTAACTACAGAACTTCAATATCGCCTAGTACTTGGTTTGTAATAATAATAACATCACACAATTATTTGTCCTCGGTTTGAATCGAACCCACTACCTCTGGCTCAGCAGTCATGATCATTAACCACTAGACCAACGGAAAGGCTCAGAGGATGATGGGGATGATGACTGACATCATATTCACCACCACTATCTGTTGGCGAGTGACAAAACCACTGAAGTTGTTTCGCACCGCCTAAATTTTGGCACCATCTGTTAACCAGTAGCAGACTAATGGAATGTTCTACATTGTTTTCTAAAGCGACATCTTCAGTCAGGTAGATATATTTCGGGAAAGTTTACGAACTCTCCATGAGATAACTTTCGAACTTTATAAAGAAGTCACATAGCGGTATTAGGGAGTTCTAGTTTTGGGATCAGCGAGTAACAAGTGCGAAGTATAGCGAAGAGTACAAGCAAATATTAGTGAAAATAATAATTGTGATTATTGTATTATTGTGAATTATTTAAATTGTGTCTATTTCGTTACAAATTGGTGGATATATCTAATCCCGAAATTTGTCTCGTAACAATATAAATATGACCATTTCAAATTGGTTAGTATGTAAAAACAATTAAACTATAAGACAGTGAAATTCATAATAAACATGTTAATGATTTCAGGAGTTTAAAAATCAAAGCTTTGATTGATTTTCCTATTTATTAACAACCATTTGAGATACTAAACTTTTTAATCACAATATTCGTTTATATAAACGACATGTTGTTTATTTATATTATTTATAAAGCAGAAACAGACAAGTTATTAAGGTCAACCTCTATTCACCCATTCTATTATTACTGTGGACATTGGACTATAATTACGTCAGTCAATGTACGGTGCTAAACAACTGATTTCCACTACAATCGGAAATGGAATCATGGGAATTCTCTGTACCGTAAAGACAAGAGCGGCACAACGGTACGGCTGTTCCTGTAGGTGCCGTCTCAGAGCTGGTTGTGGTAAGGCAAAGATAGGTGGAACGTCAGTGGTATATCACCCTACTGCCACCGGTAACTGGACGACTGGACCAGAGAGGTCCAATTGAACCTCAGCAAGTGAACAATAAGGGGCTCAAATTTAACAGAAAAACAACTCACGATGGACCTTTAAAGCCATAAGCTTCTAACCATAACTTAAAGTTACGTAGATAATTTCATTACACAATAATAAAAGTTTAACTATTTTTACTCTCTTTATGAAGGGGAAATGAAGAGGAAAAATAAATTATGAAACTAAAAAAATCTGAGAGGTAGGTATGCATATTTATTAAACTACCTGACAGACGTTGTCCTGTCAAAATTTCAAGAAATTTATTCTAATTTTATGAAAAAAAGCACTTAAAGTTCTTCCCGAATTTTCCCATTCTTCAGGCAACTGTTTTAACTTTTCTTTCCCTAAATATTATTCGGCCTATTATTAATATAGAAAAGAAAACTTAGTCAGATCTGTCCGACCGTTCTCAAGTGATGCGCTTACGAACGTACAGCATCTCAATTTCATTTTTTATTTATATTGATATAATACTTATTAATGTTATAGCGGGCCAACGAGCAGATGGGTCACGTAACGATAAGTAACTACCGTCGCCTATGGACACCTGCAAGTCAAGAGCCCCCAGTGCGTTGCCGGGCTTTTAGGTGGAAGTACGCTCTTTTCTTTATTTGTTTTCCTGTGAGAGTTATTGTGTGACCTGTCGCCGTCGATGTAGCACCAGGAGTCAGAACCCTGGTATTGCGAGTGACCTTTCATAAATCACAGACGGCAGTAGACTCACCCTCTATTACGTATGACCAAAAATAAAGCTGGCGAAATGTAGTTGTAATACAGCCCTGCCTACACCTCCAAGAATATACAAGCATAAGTGTAAATCGATGATAAAATATGGTCACACTCATTTTTTTTGTGTGTCTCTGAACGCAACAGTAACCTCGACACAATACAAGCCTACAAACGCTAGACGCTAATTTACATATTCATAGGTGGGTGAAACCGTGCACATCGCACGTCCACAAACGTTCTACTGAATGCTAACGAGGCCAAAAATAAAACGTGAAGAGAAACTGGCTTGAAACTGGCTATTGTTTAACACTAAGAACATGTTTTTGTTTAGGTAACAACGTTTTGAACATCCTAACGACGACGCATTGGTGTGAAAAGATAGGAAAGCTGTCTCGCATTTTGTTACTTACTTTAGTCAAGACCTCTTATTTTTTATTTGTTGACTGTGGCAGATGTATAGTGACACAAAGTCGCTTTTATGTGAGTTTGTCTATCCCTCTGTGTACAAAACCCAAGTAAAAGAGAGTTGATAACATAAATTAACCGTACAGGATAGTGGGCGATCAATAATGAAACAATCAACTTTTAAAAAAGTATTACAGACTTGAATGCGCCATAAATCATGATATAGTACACTGTATAATCATCAATTCAATTATAAAATAATTATTGAAGTCGATTAACAAATGGCGAAGATATCGCGTAACATACAAAAATAAAAAATCTGAATTGAGAACCTCCTTTTTGAAGTTGGTTAAAAAAGAAAAATGAGATTGAGCCTCGGTGAATATCAATATAATCGAAAAAAATGGTAATTAGTTAGTATTATGCGGTTGTATTAACATTTGATGTATTTCGGGGAAGTCCGAAGCCTTTTATCAAAGCCGATCTGTCAACCCGGTTCAAGGCAGCAACAATGTCTATCTAGCTTTTATGAGAAAACATCTTGAAGAGAATAAGGTATATAATTTGCAATTTATGTACATATCTTTATCATTTTTACAGTACAATGGCAGAATCCAAAGCATGCAAGGTAATCTCACGGTAACGCCATCTTTAAGGACCATTCCGAGTAGGACGGCAGTCGGCACGTCACTTTAACTTTGTAAGGGTTGCCAGTCTACTAATAAATACATATAATATCTTCCAATATTACTAGAATGAATATTTTAATTGGTTTTTAGGTGGCTCCATGATTTTAGTTGCCAAACCTAGGTTATTTCATTTTATCATCAAGAGTCTGTGCCGTCTGCGTAGTTTTGAATTTTTGATCATTTACAAATCAAACATTGATAAAAAAGGAAATATATATATGTATGTATATTGCTTGTTAATTAAATAATGACTGACCACGCTGTACCCCACCAGAGAGACTTACAGCCTGCTCTGTATAATAAAAGTAAATTAAATATTAAAAAGGTTGGCAACCCTACCTTACCTATATCACTATGATATATGTGAGACCTATACTAAAGGTCATTGTTGACAGTCGGTGTTTGCTACAGAACATGTGTGATTAGCTACAATTAAAAGTTAAATCTACAGTTTAAAGATCTGTTGATACGGTTTTATGACCTCATTGTCTGCTTACTTAGTTCAATGGCAGACATATTTACAGACATTAATTGTAGGTACGCTATCTGAAAAGTAAAACATTAAGTAAACTGCCATGTCTATAAAATTGCGTTCCAAGTATGTGCGAAAGCAAAGTGAAAATGTATACCTTGGTTAATATAAATTAAATTTTGAATTTCATATTAAAACTTTAGTGAATTAGTATGAAACATTAAAACCAGTTCTAAAGAACTACCACATATGATCGTGTATAGAACTGAGTGATACCCACTGTGCACTTTCATTTTCTAACACGCTTTTATTATTTTCACTTCTATTTACGTAAACCAATCTTGGAAGTCAATTTTAACGTACTTTTGAGTGTCGTAACGAAATGAAACTATATGCATATGTAGTTCGGATGACAATACTATGAATTTGGCATCTAGGAGCAGATGTCATGATGGACTCAGGGGCTGGATAGTGGAACTCTTCAATGGTTACTAAACCCCTCGACTTCGGGCTCATGTTATCCGTTTAGACGAGACCAATAGATTGGGCTTAGTAACTCTGGTCTGATGATGGTGCCAGGATAGAAGAATGCTTTTTTACTTTTTAATTTGGTTCGCTATTACAGTGTTTTTTTTAGTTTTTCTAAACTATAATTAATGATATGGGAGTTGCTAGCTCAGTGACACTTTCCTATGGCTTAGTATTCGTTTTTTTTTGTTTACTTGATTTACTGTTTTCTATTTGTGTAGCAAAAATTCAAAGTCAATCGACTATTTCTCGGATTTTACTACACCTAGGTACCTACAAACATTCAGAGGTTGAATTTTTATATACGTGGATTAGTTAACGGGAAAGACATTGTTTTGTCCAGATTTAGACTGAAAGTTTGTAGTGATGTTGCCAAACTCCAAACCTTTGTATGGAGTTTGGCAACATCACTATTTACTCAAACTAAGAGCCATCGAAGTGACCTCCAGAGTACGTACAAGAAAGCATCATAAAGATCGGACCCGTTTAGGAGAACCAGAATCTTATATGAAGATTAATTATCTCATCTAACCAGCTTCAACAATGTGTTACTTACAATATAATATACATATACATACATATCACTAACTTCGCCGATGTTTACAATTTTACATTAAAATTCATCACATCAAAATATTATTCGAAGTATATCTTATCGCGGCAG
Source organism: Euplagia quadripunctaria (assembly GCA_963859945.1). Taxonomy (NCBI): domain Eukaryota; kingdom Metazoa; phylum Arthropoda; class Insecta; order Lepidoptera; family Erebidae; genus Euplagia; species Euplagia quadripunctaria. Next base: position 22,361,536 of record OY982573.1, on the reverse strand, counting down.
CGAGAAAAAATATATTAACAAATAGTTTGATATAAAAAATGCTAACTTACCAAATGTAGGCATCCAACACACTTGGCGCCAAGCTCCAGCCCCATACACCAGCAGAAGGACGTTATATGCGGCACACCCATCGTATTCGTGTCCTCGACGCGCTCACTGCAACGGTAAACAATACACTAACACTAAATTTACTCGAGACAAAATGAGCGTGGCTTGCGAATGACGTAGGTGTGTTTACGTTTGACGTCACCAAACGAGATTGGTGAGCAAGTTGAGTATTCTCGGAACTTTAGATTTCCTGATGGCAATATTTTTATTTGTGAGGAAACATTACATTATTGTTGTGCTGGAAGTTGTATAAGACTGGCTGATTCGGCAGTGTATTTTAAGGAAATTGATTTTTTAAAATGGTGAAATGGCATAGACATTATTTTGTCTTCCAAACACCTGTTGGAAAGTGACGATTAAGATGGTACACGCCTACCCAAGAGAAACCTATTCACTCTACATTTGAACGTTCCAGGATTATAACTGACTGGAAAAATAGAGATTTCAAAACCAATCAGTTTTGATCTTACACGTTTTCGTACAAATTGTGTGTGTGTGTACGGTAAAAATTGTGTTGAATCCCTTATTTTGTCAATTCTTGGTTTAAATCCTACTAATATTATAAACGTGAAGGTTTGTGACGATGTATGGATGTTTGTTTTCACGCAAAACCAAAACTGAATTGCGATGTAGATAGCTGGAGACCTGGATTAACACATGGGCTTTTTATCTCGATATTTCCACGGCATCGGGACTTACGCGGGTGAAACCGCGGGGCGTAGCTAGTTTTGTATAAGTAGTAATGTTTAACTAGGCCACAAATGTACTGTTTAATTCATTATCACATTTTATGACATACCTACTCTATCAAGGACTTAGGCATGTATACAATTTCCACATTGACATACAAAATTATTTTCGCGTAACAAATTGTTGTATGTCAGGGGTAGAGATGAACCTCTACCCCCTCATCCCTTCTCTACTGTAATACCTTGGATAATCAAAGGAGCAGCAAAGAAATAGAGCGGCCTAAAATGTGGGCCACACCAGCCTCTAAACATTAGCCAGTAGCCGCAAAACCTTCTCCAAGAAACACTTTAATACTTCCGTTATGCAGTACGCACCTGGTTTTCTAACTAAGCAACCCTGCTCTTATAGCCTAGTATCTTGAGATAAATTCGTTTCATCCATAAAAATAATTTAGAATTTTAAACGATCAATCGATAGCACAAAGGCTGTCCAATAAAGTGTAGGTAGTGGTACGTTATCGTCATACGAATTGCCCCAACAGTTAATTAAGTATCAAAAAAATGATACCGATTAAAGACTTGTGTCATTAAACCGGTCAATAAATTGATTACGGCTTGTTTTGTTAACTGTCGAACATGAGTGGTTCGATCGATTACAAAAAAGGGGCCTTTCTCTATTCGATTGTTTTTTTATCTGTGTACAATAGGCGACGATAAAAGAGCGCGGCCGTAATGATGTATTTAATCCACGGCTAATAGATAATCCATAGATCATTTTTCTTTGTATTTTTTTGGTTATTCGCGTCATACACACACAAACGAAGTCATAAATAAATTTTAAACTCTCAATTGACTTTCAAATTGCGCGTCGAAACAGGTTTGTCAACTTTGGTATATTTCAAATGACTGTCTTTAAATACGACATCGCCACATTCGACCGTAATTCGTTCTGATTAAAGTATTGTTTGGTTTACAGCTGAGCTGTCAGGTGAACAATTTTGTCAAGTTCTAGTTTCTGAAACATTAATCAAAGAAAAATTTACTAACAACATTCGAATGGAATTTTACAAAATATGTTGCAGTAAAATTTAACAGCTCTTTTCACTGATCCGATGCTCAAATCAAAGTACCATGTCTTCAGCAACTCAATAATTATATACTTGACTTGTAAAGCTATTTTGAAGATAGGGTAGATAAAAAACTGCTTTCAAAACTTTTTAATACTTTTTACTACTAATTAATAATTATACATTGAAGCTCGTTAATAGCTTCTAAATATTAAGAATATCGTAGAAGAAAGAGGTACTTAACTCTTTGTTCTTGGACACATAGATAACACTTTATTTGTACACCATTGTTACATTGGAAGTATCATGATATTTATGATACATGGTACATGCATACGTGTTCTTACCTATTTATATGCCACTCTTTTTCAACGACATACAGTCTTGTAAATTATAACATTGTTATACCTTTCAAAAGTGTGACGTATAATAAAATAATATAACTATAAATAAATTCAAAAGCAATTAACCTTTTGACCACTAGAACAGAGATGCATGAATCAGCGTGTCGTCCACGCCAAGCCACATATTCACCTCAAATACCTTTTTGAATTCCAAATGGGATTTTAAGTAATTAGAGGGCTCGGCATTCCTGGCTACAGCAAGTTCGAATCTAGGTGGCGCTGTGTTTTAAGTCACAGAATATTATAATACTTATGCCTGTTGAAGTACTTAATATAATATACGGCATATTTAACATAAGTATATTATAACAGCTAAGTTAACAATTACGATAAGGAAATGATGTATTATGACTAACACATGTTTAACAAATAAAAGTTATTATTATTATTAAGTCAAATAACGCGATGCAACTCGAGTAAGTAACAATTGACAGAAGACCCAGACATTATTTAGCAGTATCGCAGGGATCGCGTAAAAGTAATATTACTGTCTCTCGGGAACAGAACAACTTTTTTTTGAGGAAAAGGTACTCGATGTCTTTTTCTCTGTACCTGCAACGTGTATAAAAAATTTCATTTCAGCATCAATGCTGAGCGGTGACCAATTTCAATGAGTGACGTGCAAGTGCGTGCAAGGTAATTGTCACTCTATTTCGTTTTTTTTCTTTATTTTTATTTCTTTTTTTTTAATGTTTCATCACTTTAAGTACTGTAAGCACTAACGTCACTTAAGAAATAAATACTTTTTCTTTCTTTCTTTCATTATGTGTAGTGAAGGCCTGAAAGCGCAACAACCAAACAGACTCACATTAAAAATATTATTAGTTAAGATTTAATTATGACCTAATTCTGCCTACAAGCTAGATGTTCCGTTGCCAGAGACAATTAGACACAATTACTTAGCCCGTTGTTTATTCAGACGGGCCAGTTCAAGGTTAAAACTGTCCACGGTAATCAACAGTGTGTATTTTATCAATTTATTTGACACAGCTTGATACATTTAACTAAAAATACCATGAAATAAGTAGAGACAGTGTATTGGCAAGGACTTGCGATTCTGTTAAATGTCCAGTCTCCACATCAGGCGTCGTACCATCTCCTAACACATTTTTGAAGTGAAAACTTCTTTAGCGGCGTTGTGCACTTTTTGGGATGGGTAAAAAAACTCGAGTCAGGACACGTGACCTGATCGAAAATTCGTAAGACGGAGCCGAGTTTCTTATATTAAAAAAATATTTTACGCCATCTGTGGATTCTGTGCGATACTACTGTAGTTTGATATATACTTATGTATTATATGGTATAGATCCACTAGAGGGCGCTAATCTTAACATTGAGTTTTGTCAGCTCCTTATTAATTAATTTTTAAAAATGTGTTTTTACTTCTTACGTGCAGTCCTACGACTGACAGTTTTTTAGCTTAACGTGTATCCTCGAAGGGGTATGCATTACATTTAGTCAACTATCATTTGGCAAAATAGTATCTTAAAATTAAAATGTGAATGGGACAGTCACGTAATAGGGGCAGCAATGGCAGGAAAGTTGCATTGCTTGTACGGATGGATTGGAGCGTTTAAGCGTAGTTCGAGCAGGTCAGGCTCGCGTGTCTGTTTCTCGACCTGGCTGTTGCCGGGAAGTGCGAGCCCTCGAACATTTTTAGTTTTAATGAAAACATACAATTAGTGGTTTGGTAACTGTTACTACATATTATTAAAATATTATTATGGTGACCTCATTAATCTTTAAAGAATCATAGATCTATATATACATTCAAATAAATAAAAAAAGTTGTTCGTTAGCAAGCAGCGTCGCTTAAGAGCGGGTAAATCGATTAAGATAATATTTTTTTAATTAGTTAGTGTGTGAAGGTAGAAATCTTAGGAAATAAGGAAAGAGGATGGAAAACCTCAGGAAAATCCAAAATTAGAATAAATAGGAAATACTTCTATGGGCGTGAAAATGTTTATTATTCAAACACCCTTCCTGCAACACCTATTCATATAAAATGTAGCACACGATACAGACTATGTGCTGGATTTATTACGTAGACATAACCCTAGCATTTCATAAATAATTTCATCAGATTTTAAGTGATATTGTGTCATGGTTTGAGAGAAATAAATAGAGTGGTAATTGCATGTTCTACAATGATAATTTTTAAACTTTCGCGACTTTGATACATATTAGATGTGTACCTAATTCGGGACTTAATCGCGATATTATTTAAAAGGTACAATACCTCTTGGTTACCCGACGTTTCGATCGAATTGCACCGATCATGATCACGAGTGGACTGGATTCGATCGAAACGTCGGGTAACCAAGAGGTAATATACCTTTTAAATATTCTACAATAATGCTATTATCTCATCTTCAACACTAAATGTTTCATATTTCAAACACCATACGATTTCTTAGACATTTTCAAATCACTTTTACAATGACTGTAATTCGGAAAAACTTATTTATTGAAACTGAAATATAATGTTGAAATATCTTATTGAAAGTAACTCACTGTCTATCGCTCGCGTCCATTGTCACAGCAGCACTGACCTACAGCAGGGGATGAAGAGCCTTCGACGAGACGGGTTAGCTGTTGTATCTTTTTTTTAGTATAAATACATGTTCCCACACTATCGTTTTCTACAAGTGTAAGACGCAAGTTGATAGCGGTTTTGATGAAAAAAACTGGAGTGCTGTTTTTAACTCATTCAGGTTAATTATTATCACTTTAGGCAAGTTAATTATGGTATACTCTAAAAATTGCCTACCCTTAAGTCCGCCTTAGGCAATATATTTGTAGAAAGTGTTAATAAATTAGTGAATAAATAACATTTTGCCACATATGCGAAGAACGGTACCATTTTTCAATATTTTGTTGCAGTATAACAAACGAACTTGATCAATGGTAGGTCTGCCATCCGTCCGGGTTTCCCCGGATTTTTCCTAGTTTAGAGGGCGGCCGGGGAGCATCCGGACGGGGTTTACAAAAGGTGTCCGGGTGAAACTCGGACATCTGTCTGTGTTAGGGGAAAACTAATTGTTAGATGAATCGTAAACTGCGTTTTTATAAAATAAAAATTAGGGTATCCGGGAAAAAAATCGCGATTTCACACCGGATTTCACATAGGGTCCGGGGATTTTGAAGTTTTTGTCCGGCGTCGGTAATTTAAGTGATGGCAAGCCTAATCTATCGGCATAATAGATCGCTAGAAAACACATTCGATTCAATAATCTCATTTTCTTGACCAAGAAAAAAAGATTATACCAAGACAAGAATCTGTCTTGTGATGCTTGTGACTTGCACCCCATTGAATAGTCCCGCTAAGGAAGATAATGAACTGTTCAAGGACAGCACAGCTCTTGTCTCACTTAATTATGGATTGGGAGCGGTATACAGGCTGTTTGACTATACCAATTAGTTTAACCCAATTATTCTTTTTTTTTTTAATAAAGTTTGTTCTGTTTCTTTTAATAGTTGAAGATGTTACTTCGACCGTTTCCAGCGAAGACATATCTATTTGGTTTTTAACACAGAGTTGGATAGTCTGTAATCGATAGATAATGAATGTTCAGGATAATTAGTCATCAAGAATCAGGATTAACAAATAGCCTTCTTTTCAGTCACTACTGACGACAAGAAAGTGAAAACCTAGCTTGGCCATTGATTTTTCAGGTTGGGAACATACTTTTGAGATTATTGTTCATCATCTATTGAAATACGAAATATACCCTGTCTAAAGGAGAAAGAGACCACTGAAGACCTCTCCAATAATATCTGCAATATTGGCAAAACTGTGGGGACTTCGATAACTCCTAGCGATCTTCGAGACATATATCGTCTGCCAGGTAAACCCGGCTCGACGCGCCCTATCATCGCGGAGTTCCACACCGTTCAGATGAAATCGAAAACTCTCTCCTCGGTACGAGACTTCAATAACAGCAAGAAAACGGCGGATGAAAAGTTAAACACGGAACATATTGATATTCAAGGCAAGCGTCAAGCAGTGTACATAGCCGACTATCTCCCCCCAAGTTCCAAGAAATTATTCTATTTATCCCGTGAATTCGCAAAACAAAATGGCTTTAAGTACTGCTGGTCGTCCAATGGTAGTATTTATCTTCGCAAAACACAAGGAGATAAACAGATAATAATCGCCTCTGAACAGAGTCTCATAGATCTAAAGAAAAGTATGTGACTAGCCTACTCGTATATCACATCATTATTTCTGTTACAATTTTGTTTATACCTGCTCTCTTATATTTTTTATTATCTTAAGTTAACTTTTTGTAAAACTAAAGGACAAAAACACTTTATAATAACCTACACACCAGTACACACAGTTTCAGACACTCAACAAATCTTCTCAGCCCACACATACTCGTTCGACACTCAATCTACAGCAATCAACCACACACTCACACATTTCACCACACCTACGTTTTGCCCTAAACCGTTGTTCGCGAATCTGGATCAATTACTATCAAAGTTATTATTTTTCATAAATGGCTAATATATTTAATATAAACACGGAATTAGATTCACTTGAAGTGACCAATTCGTACCTTTGTAGGCCAGAAGACTGTCAAACATATCTTAGACAAAATAATCAAACACTTAACCTATTCCACATCAATATTCGTAGTATCAATAAAAATATGGATCAACTGCGCATTTTACTATCAAGGACTAAGTTAAAATTTGACGTCATTGTACTAACGGAGTGTTGGCTCCGCGGTCTCGGCAACCTCCCTATACTAGATGGTTATAATGTGCACTCCACAGGATCCACGAGAAACCAAAACGATGGTATCGTCGTATATACCAGAATAAATGTCCCATGGAAAGTCCGTGAGCCAATATTTAACGATGCAAGCTGCTTAATGTGTCAACTAGATATCGGTACAACTATTGTGGCCATATACCGCTCCCCGTCATTAAATACCAGAGATAACCTTAATAACTTCCTAACCAGCCTAAATAACACATACACGGATATATCTTTAAATAATATCATACTAGTGGGTGATGTAAATATAGATATTCACACAAATAGTAAGGACCCGTTTCGTGAAGAATATCTGACCTTCAACGCTACCCATGGTTTATTTCCAACTCATACCATTCCCACAAGAATCAATACTTGCATAGACCACGTCCTGACGAAACCTAGTCTCCACTGTACTACATTGATACTACAATCCGATTTAACCGATCACCTACCTATTATCTTGCTCGTAGATATAATGAATCCCACTCGACAAACGGCGAGTACTATATCTCGGACAGATTACTCAAAAGTGCAAGCAGACTTAGAAACCGCCGCCTTTGAAACAATATTATCAATACAAGACGTAAATTTAGCAGCCAATACCTTAATAGACGTAATTACAAAAACTATAAAAAACCACACGAAAATTATAACAGTTCACAAGAAAGATAAAATCCTGAAACCGTGGATGACCCCGGGCTTACTCCGGTGTATAAAACATCGTGATAGATTACACATAAAAACAAAGAAATCACCAGATAATATGACACTTAAGCTGAACTATACACGCTATCGAAATTTCTGTAATGGTCTTCTTCATAAATTAAAAATAGCTTATGATACAAATCTTATACATAACGCAGGTAACGACTCTAAAGCACTCTGGAAAGCCATAAAAACAATTACAAATACACAAAATACAAAACTAAGTCCTAATGAACTTTTAAAAATGTCTACTGACCCTATCGCTTCAATAAATGATGTCTGTAACTACTTTACAAACATTGGAAAAAACTTAGCAGACAAGATCATCTGTTCCAGCTCGCTCTCTGGCAATGATCGATCCTTCTCGCCATCTACTTGTCTGAACGGCCCAGTTAACTCGCTTGGTATAATGAACGTCACTGAATCTGACATAGAGAGCATCATAATGCAGCTTCGTACTGATTGTGCTGTGGGTTGGGATGGCATCTCTACAAAAGTTATTAAACAATGTCGACACACTCTGATCCCTCCCATCACACATATCTGCAATCTCGCGTTGGAAACCGGAGTATTCCCACAAGCATTTAAAAAAGCAATAGTTCATCCAATTTATAAGAACGGAGACAGGGACTGTGTCAACAATTATCGCCCTATAGCGGTATTACCTATACTTTCTAAAATTCTAGAAAAAGTACTCAATCAGGGATTAAAGAAATTCTTAGATAAATTTAAGATCATAGCCGAAAACCAATATGGCTTTCGGACGGGAGTATCGACGGAAGATGCGGTACTAAATCTAGTAGACTCCATTGTAAAAAATTTGGACGACAAGAACAAATGCATATGCATATTTCTTGATCTTTCGAAAGCTTTTGACACAGTCTCTGTCCCGACCCTCCTCACTAAATTGGATAAACTGGGAGTACGGGGCTCCATACATAAAATAATGAAAGATTATTTAACAAATAGACAACAGCGAGTTAAAATTGCAGACTATTTGAGTGATGAGAACACAGTCTCTTACGGCGTCCCACAAGGGAGTATATTGGGCCCTACCCTCTTCCAGCTTTACATTAACGATCTGTGTCAAATATCGCTCCCAAATACAACCATCTTTACATACGCAGACGACACAGCTATCTTCGTTTGGGGACCAGACTGGAAGAGGGTTAAGGAGACAGCCGAACAGTCCCTACGCAAAGTAATGAACTGGCTCACAGAAAACCTATTGACCTTAAATGTGACAAAAACTCAATATGTAGCCTTCTCAATTAGGACAAATACTCTTCCACCATCTGACTTCACAATCACTACTCACAAATGTTCCACTCAGGATACTTGTACGTGTCAACCAATAACCCGCACTGAGCACGTCAAAGTCAAAACCTTGGAGTTGTTATAGACAGTAGACTGCGATGGGACAAGCATATAGAAACAGTTAGTGCACGCGTGAGAAGGCTAATACATATTTTTAAGTCACTTAGAGACTGTGCGCCACTCGATAGACTGAAACAGATCTACCTAGCACTTGTTCAGTCTATTATACAGTACTGTATACCAGTATGGGGAGGCGCGGCCAAAACGCTGCTTCTCGGCCTGAAGAGGGCACAAAGAGCTGTACTGAAAGTGATGAGCAAAAAATCTTATAGGTACCCCACAACACAACTGTACTCCGAGTGTAAGGTGCTAACTGTTCGACAGCTCTTTGTGCACAAATCCACGCTGAGAAGGCATCGAGATGTCCCTCTCCCCGATCCGACCAAACGCAAGAAAGCAACTGTATGCCATGGAGTGCGCTGTAAAACATCTTTTGCCAGGGGACAATTTGAAAGCTTAAGTTATAAATTATACAATCGTATTAATAAAGACCTCAATATCGTAGGTTCGAACACACAAGTAGCTAAAACCCGAGTTGCTGAGTGGCTCCAGATACTAGACTACCAAAAAACCGAAGACTTACTCACATACCTCACATAACTTCACACATAAGCACGCATGCACACGCGCACACACACACACACACATAAACATACACACATACATACACACACACACACACACACACACACACACACACACACACACACACACACACACACACACACACACACACACACACACACACACACACATACACGCACACACGCACACATATATACATACACACACACACACCTCATACACATTATTATAGAATAAATAAATAAACAAATATAGTAATATAAGTAACTTACCTACCATAATGAATGTACCTAAATGCAGTGCCAACGTCCATACTAATGTTTAATGTATCACGCGCCACGACTGAACACTGTATCCTAAGATACAAGCCACGGCTTAGTTTAGGAAACAGTAAGTGTACGACAGAGTTTATACATTATTTCTGTTTCGACAGCTGGCACATGATAATGTAAACTATGTATTTTTGGTGACAATAAAAACATTTTTATTTTATTTTATTTATTTATTTTATTATTGTACACAATAGAAAAAATCACCATGCTGTATTTTCTCAGAAACGCAGATGTACATAATAAGTGATCCACGGAGCAGGCTGCTAAAACCAGTCCACTAGAATCTCACAAATACAATAGGTAGGTATAAGTGGCGCTGGCGCCGGCTCCCCTCGCCTCAGTCACCAGACGCGTGCGCTTGATACGCTCAAGGTTATAACGTGTGCCTCATACAAATATTTATTAACATAAAAATAATATAAAACTAGAAAAAACATTTCCGTAAAAATTAAAAAAAAAAAATTTCATTGCGAAACACGATGACAAAAAAAGTGAGGTGCTTAATAGGTTTCGCACACAGAGCGCTGCCGAGAGTCGGCTCGGCCTGGGTATTTGAGATGAATTTATGCCTTGGCATTGAATTGCATTATTTGCTCTGGCGGTCAAAGTGTTAATGGGTCACTTCGTTGTCTGTCTGCCTGTCTATGTGTATTTGTATATCCTTTTGTCAAGACTTTACTGCTAAATTAATATTGTTTTGTAATATGTACGAAAACCTCACGGCGCGAATACTTCTTGCAATTGTACGACTTTTTTTTCTACTTTAGTGTAAAAGACAACCTATCCTAATCTTAAGGGGCACCATCTCAGATTGATGCTATGAAAAAAAAATAGCCCATAACAGTTCTAAGCTACAGTGACACAGACACTTATGTTAAAAGAAATTAAAATCCATCAAAGCCATATGCTTTTTTGCAACCTTAGTCCGGTTGACCTTTATTCATTCTAAATGCATCCAGTCCACAGAATCACCATTTAAGAAGTACTAACTATGTAACTATGTAACTATGTAGCAAGGCGCGTGCAACTAAACTATTTTAGTTCCATACAATATCGTGTGAATGTCATTGAAGCAAACAAGTCTCAATTGAACTAAGATGCAAATGGATGTACATCACACATAATATTTACTAGCCGTTTCCTGCAGTTTCAACCTCGTTTGTGATCTCTGTTCTGCTCCATCAATTAGCCACTTTGATGTTAAAAAGCTAAGGTATAAACTTCCTCAAGAATTGGGTACCTAGTCAAATAAATAAATCATTTTTCAAATTTGACTGGTAGCTAGATTAGTATTTAACCAAAAACACAAAGTTCAGCTTTATTTTATAAATAATATATTTTAGGTACTTATCTAAAATCTAGACATTATTTATATATCTAATCACATCCACCCAAATATAGGCCTATCCTATCGATCACCACTATTCTTTCAAAGGTAAACAACAAGCAACATTTGAGATACCACAAAAAAAAATACTTAAATCTACCTCCAAAAAATGTAAGCACTTTTTAAAATGTGAATAAAATATAAACCTTATTCCATTAAAATAAAAATAGAGCTGAAAATCATACGCTGCTGTGTCCGCAATTTTTATTACGCGCAACTGCTCGAGCCTACGCGCGTAGGCAACGAACACTCGCGTTCCACTCTTCTTCTGCTAATAGTGCAATAACCGCCAAATCCCAATGCGAAATTCTTTTAAAAAGATAACTAATGTTCATCTATATTATTGGAATTGCCAATGGTTAAGCCATTAGCTATAAGCATCAGTCTAAATATCGGCGACTACTCGAGAAAGCGCTGGTAATATGCTAGGTAATTATATTTCTGAATGTATGTTTGTCTTTTAAAATTTACCCATTTTATAGTTTGTCTTATGTTGATAAATGATAACACTTCTTGTTTCTAAATATCACATAATACAATATCATCCATCGATATACATCTTTTTAGTAACTTAATCTACCTGCTTTTGACAGACAATTTTAACATTTGTGATGTAGGAATTTTACATATTTTACATAAAGTATGTATTTTTAAACCCATTCTTTAAATTATCTTTTTTTTTTAAACTTAGTAGACACTGACGACACATTGATACAAAGTTATGAACTTAGACATTGAAATCAAATTCACTAACCTATACTAATATTATAAAGCTGAAGAGTTTGTTTATTTGCTTGAACGCACTAATCTCAGGAACTACTGGTTCGAATTGAAAAATTCTTTTAGTGTTGGATAGCTCATTTATCGAGGAAGGCTATAGGCTATATAACATCACGCTACAACCAATAGGAGCGGAGTAGTGATCATAAACGCAGGTGATACTGTGGGAATGGCTAGTATTAAATAAAAAGTATGGTATGTGAATAATTTCTGATTTTCATTATCAACTTCTTACATGACCAGCCACAGCTACTGATGGAACACATTATCATATCTATAAATCCTGATAACATTGTGTTATTCTGCTTTAATAAATGCTGTTGATCAAGATCCAATAAACATATTTTGTTTTTGATAAGTTTTCAAAGGTTTTTGATTAATTTAAAGAGAAGAAGAATAAAATAATAATAGACAAATAACAATATATCATAAATAAATTGTTTCCGAGTGAGGTCATTATATTGGCACAAATAAATATACAATATAAAAAAAAACAAATATATTTTCTTGTGTTTAAATGACACCTACTTCTTTGCTTTAATTTTAATGTAAAGATGAAAAATAGGTAAGCAATCATGAAAGACAAGCAAAGGTCAGCTTCAGTCAAATGTGGCACGGTACTCTACAACAAACTGTGTAGATTGGATATTTCCACTGCTGTTCCTGCAAGTCAAACACAATATTACTGATTTGACACCTTACTTATGTGCCAACAGCAACTGTGCTAATCATACTAATATTCTACTAATATTATAAAGCGAAAGTTTGGGAGGATGTATGTAGGTATGGATGTTTCTTACTCTTTCACACCAAAACTACTGAACCGATTGCAATGAAACTGGATTAACATATAAGCTACTTTTTATGCCGATATTCCCACAGGATCGGGACTTGAGCGGGTGAAACCGCAGGGCGCTGCTAGTATTTACATATACTTTAATTATCTCGAGAAGGTCAAAGCATGTATGACACAAAATTGCTTATAAACACAACACAGGCATAATCTAACCAGATTAAATTTTCTTTTATTCCTGACTACTCTCTTTCTGTCACACAAAGGATCTACAATAAAAAAACACCAAATTTATGAATAAAATGATCTTATGAATATAAAATAAAGAATAGTGAATTGTTGTGTTCATGTTTGTATTAGAACCATGGCACCCATTGCCATGGTCACCAGAAATCTATAAAGTAATACTTTTTTTTAATGTTAAAAACAGATAATCGATTCTTCTACAAGTAACTTAATTAATGTAGCTGATGACAGTAATGACTTTTCAATATCCATATGGGCATCAGCTAATAGGTATAAAATAAAAATACACCAACAGAAGCAGCAAGTATACTATACTTGTAATATCTGCATTAAAATGTACAATAATTAACAAAAACATTAATTTTTAATGATATCTGGATTTATAAATATTGGATATATAATCTGGATAAATATTGTAACAAATATAATTAATTACATTAATTTAAGAGTATAACATCCACAGCAGTGTAATTAAAAAAAAAAGAATAAACACGACTCAAGACAAAAATTAGGCCAAACACAAGAAGGTTTTAGGTGAATCCAATTATAAAAACAGAGCATTCGGCGTTCAAAATCAAAACCCGTAACCTTGATAGAAAAAAATAACTTACCAATAGAACAATATATTATCCTGTCTGACTGAAGTATTCACAACTCACGAGTTATTTACTCAATGAAATCACTAGAATGTAATACTAACACTGATACGTAGTACTTTTTTCTGAAGAAATAAGTAACTCGTAAATAGAGTTTACTGGTACGTACCGACGTACCAAACCAATGTACAAAACTGATTTTGCTCTATTCACTCTGTTCAGTCTGTTCACAATCAATCTAATTGCAAATATATATTCGTGGCTACGTATAATGTTAACAAAACGAGATAGTTAAATTTGATTCTCAATGAGTAAGAAAGAGAATCCAGACTACGTTTTGTTGTAGTTGACAGTAGTTGGTCGTTGGGCTAGTTGGCTTGGAGTTTTGACAAGAGCAGAGTGGATGTTGCCATTTCTAGGATTTGAAAATTGGTATGTATATTATAATAAAACCCCAGTATTAACTTTTCCTACACTTCCTAACCTATTCTAACTATTACGATAACAATTCAATTACTTCTGTTAAAAACCGTTTATATTGCACTAAATTTACTGAACTTACTACGTCCTTCTCCAACTGAATTACTTTACGTAATTCAATTGGAGGAGGACGTAGTAAGTTACATTAAATACAAATAATACCGTCGAAATTATGGTGGTAGATTACAATCCATGTAAATCATTGGGAAGAACTCTTCATTTTTGAAGTGAAAACTTCTTTAGACACGTTTATGCACTTTTGCCACGTTGAAAAAGCACTGAAGTCGTGACCGTCACGCTAATAATTCAAATATAGGTCCACTAGAGGGGGCTAATCTAAACATTGAGTTCTGTCAGCTCCTTATTAATTAATGTCACCAATCTGCTAATGTGACGTTTTAAGTTCGTCGTTTCGTTTAAGTTTTCACTTCTGTCGGTAGTCCCATCACTGTCTATTTTTTTTCTGTGTGTCTAAACTCCCAAGGGCCGTCAACATCACCACCCTCCAGGTTTTCAGAGGGGTGTGTTAGACAACTACTATCCGCTTTCATTATTTCTGATTGTTTTGTAAGATGATTATTTTGTATGGGTTTTGTAGAAATGTAATTTTAGATTTGCTATGGATGATACAAACACTACGAGAGATACGTACTCTATATTGAGCAGTGTTGCCAGACATCTAAAGGCTAAGTGGTCGTTTCACACGAATTAACCTCTTTTTTTGGAGTCTAGTAGAGTTTACTAGTTAGGAATCGATTTTTCCCCCGATTTCGAATTGACCCCCTTCAGAAAAAATGGGTAGTGGTTCTTAAAAAGGAGTTAACTATGTACCTTAGTTGGGGATACAATTTTTATAAAGTTCCACTATTTAAGTACCATTAAATTTACTATAAATTTAATTAAACACGTAAAATCTGGGAGATGCGATGAAAAATTTTTGACGTGTCAAGTCAACTGACGGCCATGTTGCATAAATGGAGCTTGCTCATTGGTTCAAATGGATTTGCCTTCATCAGGTAAAAAGGTCCTATTGGATTTGATTTTGTTTAATATAATTTGTAGAATTTATTTGCATTTTTCTTCAAAATTTAAAGAGATTTAGCTTTATTTGGTAAGATAGGTAAAAAGAAATATTTTTCAGCAATCTCGGCGTACCAAAAAGTCAAATATTTTATTTAATGGATTTACCCACATTTGATGTTACACGACACATTTTATCTTTATCTAAAAACCTAGTTGTTACCACAAAATACTTATGTATTTTGTGGTAACAACTAGGTTTGTACTAATATGGATTTTGTTTGTCAACGTTGTTTACAGTAACATTAAAGAATAGATATTATCAGATATTCCGTGTTTTCACTTGTACACAATAATAGATTTATTATTCTAAATAAAAATCAATTAATTTTGTTACTCATCCCAGTGAGTATCGTAACTGGTACTATTATGTACTCTGTGTGTATCGTGAGAGTATTGAAGAGGTGAACTCTCTTTCAGGCGTTACGTATATAACGGTAACGACCTATCAGAATTCTCATTGTTTACCTACATACCTATTTCTTTTATGTGTGGTCTTATTTTCGTACAATATATATTATCGATCGATCCAATAGGTATTACACCTTTGAATTTCCTGACATTTCGACCAGGTTGCACTGGCAATGCACCGCGTTAATTCTCGAGAACAATTATACCTATATCTTATTATACCTATATATATAGCTACATCATGAAACTCGAAACTTTAATAAAAACTTAAAAAAAAACGAAGAAAGAAGAAAGTACTGAAATATATCATACAAACAAGCAAATTAAGTATTAAGTAAAATGATGACAGCGGAGACGCGACGGCGCGGGCGACGCGTCTGCCTATTTGTTTTCGAAAGGTTTTCGATTTTCATTTTTTGTTTGTATAAAAAAAAATATACGGTTTGACTTGAGAACCTCCTCCGTTTTTTCGTCGGTTAAAAAGTTTATTAGTTTCTTATTATTCGTTTTGATACAATCGGGTTTTTATTTTTTCAATTACTTTTGTGGCGATCGTTTAGTCACACTCTCAAACATAAATACTTAGTAGGTACATCATATTATAATATACTACCTAGTAGTTCCAAAGGCGTTTTTCATACCTGGCTATAAATTCGTTTCGCACCTAAAATTAGTATGGGTAATAGGGAATATTATAAAAATAAACCAATGACTATATTATAAGGCCCATAATTTGGGAAAAATTAAAACAATGTTTTGAACTTATATGTAATAGATATGTGAAATCTATTTAAAATAAGCAATAAATTAGGTACAAACAACATTGTTTTTGGTATAAATTATTAACGATTATAAATTACATTTGTTCTAAAAAGCGTGATCGTCAGTCTTTACAGCATGATAGAGTCTTCCAGAATGCTGAAATCTGCTTTCGTCCTCTTCGTTCATGATTTGTTTATGCCGACTGTGAACCACCACTATGCAATACACCGAAATACCTGAAACCACAGACTGTTTGTTTACGATGGTCAATATCGCAGACGGAATGGGGTTGGAAACAGCTTAAGAGTGCACTGAGTTACGCATATTAAGAAAACCGAGCTCAAGCACAATATGTCTGTTTCAAGGCTTTACAATGAAAATATTGCTATTTATAGAACGGTGTTAAGCAAAAAAATACGGTTTACATTGTTTTGGGCAATGGAATACGTACTCTGTAGCTTCTGGTTTACTTCATGGCTCCGTTACGGTTTTAGACAGGCCCTTTTATACATTTAAGTAAATCCAATGAAATTCTATCTAGTAACTTATTAAAGTAATATGTTTTATAAATATTTTGCATTATTCCTAAACTATTCAAAAGCGAAGTCAAATTATTACTTGAATTTGTGCCTTTGTACATTTGTTTAAAACTTTATAACAAATCTAATTTACTTTTTTTCAAAGATGATACTTACAAGACCTGGTGAGATGCACCACTACAATGATAATTTCCACCTCCAGCATCGCACCCTCATCTTGGAGAATGAGACTGATCCCCGTAAAGGACATGAGGAAGAACAGCGCCGTGATGATACCAGTCACTATCGTCCACGGTAGTGTTAGGAAGGGCAGTTTCTGGAACAAATTTTACCATATAAAAAATCTTTATGAAAAAACAATAATTGATTTAAAAAGTGACGAAAATTAAAGAACAAGATAATACAAAATAATTCGGGATTATTTTCTTCAGATTACCTATTGTAATTTATATAAAGATAATGATAAAGTAAATCATTTATATAACTAATTTTATAAACATTTCTTGTTCAGTAGAAGACCAGCATATATATTATGTACCTACTTCTTTTTTTACGAATTATTTTGATATATTACTTATTTAAGCAAAAGGACGTTTTAATAAAGAAACAATTGATTAACCTCATTAAAACTCTAATTAAATACGGTCAAGACGGGCAAGTCAAACTAGTTCCTCTTTATTTAACGCCAAAACGAGACATTCTGAGAAGCTGAGAACAATTGTATGAAAAAGGGTATATGACGGCATACCACGCTTTTGCAAAACATTTATTTTTTGGTTCAAAAATAAGAAACTTGAAAACAGTAACGAATATCGTTTTTCAGTCTTATGTCATACTCATAATTAATTTTAACCAAAGGAAACTACCCCATTCTCGATGACATCTTAAGGCGATTGAATCACTACAGTGTTTAAATGCTTGTTTGCCGCATCAGTCTTATAAAACACGTACCTTATAAGCGGCGACTACCAGGAGCACAGAACTGATAAGGTGCACTCCGCTCACAGTTGCTGCAGTGACGAAGAGCACCAGCTTGTGAGTGGAGACGGTACCGTCTTTGCCAAGAGGTGCCAATGTGACTAGAAGGCAGTAGATCGTGAGTTCCAGGAGAGCCCAAACCTGAACAGTTCATACAAAAACGATTCACATATTTACAACAAACTTTGCAAACGGAGACACGGTCTGCCGGGTTGTACGAAAGAAAGAAAGAAATTTATAAATTGCCCAACGCATCCTCAACCATAAACAGATCTTTGGCGTTATAATAACAATAATAATAAATAAATTTATTTTAGAATTGTTTCCATAATTATGTAAGAACAAAAGTACACTTATACACAAACGACTAAGAGTTACAAACTAGTGTCAGTAATATTCTACCTAACTAAAGCCGAGACAATGAGACAATTCGACACGTTGGGGCATGTTTACTTTACTGCATGCAGCTAGCAGGTATCCATTGCCCCAAGATCGGAGAGTCCCACCTATCAGCTAGTATTCTTGTAATGTTGGGGCTGTCCTGTCGCTTACACGTTTTAAGTGCCTAGTGCTACCTCCAACCATTTCTGGTCTTTTGTATCACACTCTTGCGTTAAAGTTCACTGCTCAGACTTTTGGCGCTTCGAGAAACCTCAAGATCCTATCAGCAGTGATTGTTTTTAGTAAATAAAATACTTCGGTGCCACATTAGTGGGCCACAAAAGCATAGAATATGCATTGCAGTTTCTTCTGCCTCACGACAGAATCTGCATATTGTGTTATAGTCCAAAAAAATATATATTGGATAAGCTCGCTGTTTGGTGATACCGCAGAATGGTTCCGGTCCATGCTGTCCGTTGTCTGCATCAGCTCTGGTGAGTTCATCGGCTTTTGCATTGCCATCGATACCTGAGTGGCCTAGTGGCCACTTTGTCGATCAGATCTAACCAAACTGTCTCTTTCTACTGAGTCTGTGTCTTTCTACTAAGTACTTTGCTCTAAACTAGTGGTCTATATCTAACTCTTTCCATAGTCTTTAGAAGAAAAGAGGTAAGACTTATAGGTCTAAAGGATTTCGGAACTGAATACCTAGCTAATTAAATTTATAATTAAAATACCTGTAGGTAATTCTCTAATAATTTTTTTTTTTTACATTTTGTATAAAACGAATATCGGCTAATATAAAAGTTACCTTTTATGTTATTTTTATAAACAGTGTGTTACACAGAAAGTTGTTGAAAGTTGAAGGAATATGCTTTTCGTAGTGTAGCTGCACATTTCTAAACAACATTATTATGAATATTCATGTCAATTTCAACGTTTTTGTGTTTTTTATTTTCTTGTCATCCCTTTCTAATAAATATTTAATAATTGAAGAACAAAAGCCCTTTTTCATACGAAATATTTGCTTTATCAATTTTCAACATCAATTTGCCAGTTTCAAAGACAGATTTCTGTATTAAAGACTACGAAATTTCCTAAAATTGTTAGCGCTTTACGTTATTACTAAAACTTGAGATCGCGTGGTGGTCGAATTTCGACCATGGTTTATTTCATTGGCCAATAGTACTTGACCTGTCATTATATAGACTTTTGTACCATGACAGGTTAAAATATATACTGGACACTCATAGCTGTATGTACCCGTTTTTGCATTTTTTTAACTTTGTAGCAAATATTGTTCAAAAGTTTTAGCATTCGTCACTTCTTTTCTGTATAAACTATAAGTGTGCGAAATTTCATACTCCTCCGTCCGCCCAATTTTCGTAAAAAGGGATCCAAAGTTTTCGCTTCACGTATTAATATATATAGATAAAATATGACCACTTGATCACATCTTTCGGTAACATTCTATAGAATACAAAATATACACCGCGGATATAATTTCTGTAGCGTTAATTTCTCTGTGATATATTTTAGTAAGAAATTCCTCATAAATCCATAAACTTTGTAAACTAGTGTAAAGTATACTAAGTTTATGCATAAATCACTCATTAATTTATTAATTACCATTGCATGTTGTTGCATTTAATACAAATTGCTACGAGAAAAACTTCAGGCGCTAATCAAAACATTCACCTTGAAAACATTTTCATTTCATTACTACATGTCGTCATGCGACTTGAAATCGTAAATAAACTATACAATTAATCATTTTCTTTAAAAGTGTTTTGTATTAAAATCAACATCTTTGTGATATTTGAGGCTAAAAGAAAAACAGCTTAGAAAGAAAATGAAAGTTTTTCTTTGTTGATAAAATCAATAACCTTATAATCTATGAAATCAAATACATACTCACTGAATACAGGTACCCAATAATCAACGTGCCAGTGTGCAAACTCGCGCAAAAACAACATTTTTTTACCATAGGTACACCCATTTTGTATAAACTATAGATTATAAATAGAACATAGAAAGACGTAAATCTATTTTAAAGAGTAAGTATGTGAGATCACGTTTGTTCGGCATCAAGACTCTGTTATCACTGGACTGTTTGCTTATTGTTTGTATGATATCATTGTGACCATGATTTTGCGTGTGATAATGCACTACTGTCGCTGATCGCTTATCAAAGATTTGTGGATACCGTTTTAATTTTACAATGCTAAAAGCAATTCTTTGATACGGCACTCTCTTGACAAGCTGGTTTCTATAGTGACCATAGCGAATTTTCTTGACAAGTAGTACATATTACGTCGTTTACTAAAACATAGCGTGTGTTGACAGACACAAACATAAAGAAAACAGAAGGGGATGTTGACACTAATCACGAATTTATGTTACGTTGTAACCTCAAACTTGAGGTCCATGGGCGGTGGTAGTCACTTACTAGCGGGCGATCCCTCGACGAGTTTGCCCCCTATACCATAAAAAAACATACAGATTTCTTTACTTGACATACAGATTCCCATCACGTTACATCCGAAATGCACGTTTCTTGTCTGGGCCCCTCTTTAATTTGAGTTCTGTCTACCTTGCCCCAAAGAAAGTAGCGAAGCGAGCGTGCCGCCGAGTGCCAGATCTCCACTATTGTTGGTGAATCATTTGGTTTAGATGAGGTTATAACAGTATGGTGTTTACTGATATTTACTTTTTCATTACAGAATTTTGGCTGAAAGTTAGGAAATATTATTATGAAAATTAGGTCAAATGAACGTTATTTAAAAAGACCATTACACGAATTAAAAATTATATGTTATACTAAATGTTGTTTATTATTAGAGCAAATGAAGATTATATGAAATATAACATGAAATCAGGTTCTTTGTGTTTATAGCATATGAAAATTATATACTAACTTTTAAACTTTCGCGTTCCATGATATAATTATGTATTAACGGGAATTAACGCGATCATGAAAAGGTATTACATATCTCTGAATTGCCTGACGTTTCGACCAGGTTGCACTGGCCGTGGTCACAGGCTGACTGGCTCAACGGTGCACGCCCTCCGTCGTCGAGATCGTGAGGTAGAAGGTTCTTCTTCCTCCAGGTCTATAGGTGCCCATCTGCGGCGGTAGTCATTTATCATAACGTGACCCGTCTGCTCGTTTGCCCCCATACCAAAGCAACCTGGCTAAGGAAATAGGGAAGTTGTACCATAACTCTCAATACTGGTACTGGAACCAAGTAGTGAAGTTTTTATTTGAATAAAATTAGACGTAAAATAGATTATTTTAGGACTACCGTCTCCAGTTTCTGATTCGCTTAAGGTTTAAATATCAATAAAGACAGTTTTGTATGCTATTATTAGCAATGTTATCGAAAAGTTAAACGTACTTAATTATCGCTACATTTATTAAATGTTTGATGTAGAACAAAACACGTACATTCTCTAACTATAACTCTTTCCCAGTGCCACCAGTCAAGTCCCGGTTGATGAGTAACATGACACCATGACCGGGTGCGAGATCGCTCCTAGAAGCCTGTGAACGCCCCAGGAGGCTTCTGTACTTCTGGAAGGAGCTAGGCTGGCTCAACTAGTCAGCTAATCCGAACGCACAATGGACCGCCAATGAACGCACAATGGAGCCCTATACCAATACCAAAATAAACATGACACCATGAATGGCGTCGTGTGATCAACCCCATAGGCATGATCCTACAAGGCCAATTTAATCCATACGTAATTCTTCTAAATTTAGCGTAATTTGTGACGTAAAGCTTCCCGCAAAACCTCTACGATATAGTAAGGCTTTTATAAAGAAAGGCTCACAAAAACCATAATCACGTTTGGAAACCTTGATAAAGTTTTTTCCTACCCTTGGTGGAATAAAGTTTCGAATACAAAAAGTTTTTTTTACTATCATTATCGAAATGGTTCGGATGGTTTACGATGCAGACATTACTTCGCTCAACGGTATGGCCTACAGATGCCTTTGCAAATTTCACAGTTGATAACGTTCGTTCGTAGTTCGTCGATCCCATGATCAGATCTTGACAAATTTATATGGCACCATCATTTAGGTACATCCCTTCTAACATGGAAAAATAATAAACAAAAGCAGTCAAGGTGATAAATAATTTTTGCTCTATATGCATAAAAATATACAACCAATTGAGGTCTACTCCTTTTTGAAATCGGTTAATTAACACTACAATAATCCTAATGTGGTTTAATTTTTAAGAAGGAGCCGTTACACAGACTGTTAGTAATATCCATATAAGATTTCTTATGGAACAGGGGGCAAACGAGCAAACGGGTCACCTGATGGTAAGCGACTACCGCCGCCCAAGGTCACCTGCAACTCAAAAGTCACAAGTGCGTTGCCGGTCTTTAAGGTGGGAGAATGGGAAGGGGAGAAAGGGGGAAAGAGGGAGAGTGCGGGTAGGGGGAGAAGAGGGGGAGAGGGAAGGGTTAGGGCCTCCGGTAACCTCACTCACTCGGCGAAAAGCAATGCGAACATTGCTTCACTGCCGGTTTTCTGTGAGGCCATGGTATCGCTCCGGTCGAGGCCGATACGTGCCGAAGCATGGATTTCCCACATTAAATAAAAAGCGACTTTTAGGTTTAAGCAACAAAGTACAAATTGTTTTGCTTAAGGGCTCGGACTTCAATATATTCCAATCTTTACTTCTCAAAGTGTGGGACTAAAATTATAGTTGAAAAAATGTGCGTGTTTCAAACCCCTTTGCCTTTCATGGACATAGACGATAGTATATTATGTACATATGTACACGTGTCGGACTTGTCATTTCCATTATACATCAAATCACTTACGACTTACGAGCGAGATATTATAATAATTACTTTGACTTGTGCTCATAATTTAAGGTTATCATTTGAGGATTGGCCATCAGAGAATAAACAAATCACCGTAATAAGGGAAAAGGCTTGGTACTACTGCTAGGTACTTGGTATTTATTTTTAGGCGACCTGAAAAAAATAGGAGGCTCTCAATTCAACTTTTACGTTTTCATTAAATATTTATTTATGTAATTATTATTATTTATTTATTTAGAAAAACAAACAGTTATGCACTAATCTTAATTATGATAATACAATTATATATTACATTTATGTATAACCCACTGCGTTATCCACATAATGTGTACTTAAATAGATTTTAATGATTAATTTGTATTCGATATCTAAAACACCTCGTTAAACATTAAGGAGTACCTAAGTGATAACAATGAAATGGTTTCGCCTATTCAAGGTTGCTAATCGAATAAATGAAACAGGTTCTGATTTAGAAAAGTAAGCGAAGTATTAATTACTATGCGGGATCTAGATCCCGTGGGATTCCGAATGTCCAGTCCTGTATTTACAGAACCCGAAAACGCCCGAACCAATTTTAAAAATATTTTTTTGTTTCAAAGAGTATACTTTCCAGGTTGTCCCATTTAAATATTATTGAAATTGGTGAAGCGGTTTTTTAAAAATCAACAAATATCTAAAAATTGTATACATGGATGATATTTTCGTTTACTCCGAAACCTCGCCGTCTGCCGTCTCACTGTAGCAGTGCGTTTAGTTGGCCTACCCATATTTTATTTAAACAAAATACATCTACTTTCCAATAAAAATTAAAAACAAAATATTTAACCGAGTTCAAAAAAGGAGGAGGTTCTCTCTCGGTGTCTACCTTTCGTCAGAAATAAGTGAGAATGAATTAACAGTTTAGAGGGTTCTAAACTGTTAGAGCTATTCCTTCTAAAGTTTTGACTCTGCTGATAGTCTCTCTCTACACATTGAAGTCGGTGATACTTTTTTTAAGTAGGTAATTTCACAACAGATGGCTAAATTCATATCGAAACGAGGCCAGTCTATCGGACATAATCATACTAATAACAATAATGATAAGTAGGTAATTTATAAGATTTATTCGATACGATACCTCTAAAAAACTTATTGAGTAAAAGTATCGAATACAAAGTATCGGTATCAAAAGGAAAAGTACTCGATACCAAAAAAAAACGATACTTTTTTCCTGTCCCTAAGCGGAAGGTAGCTTCACTCCTTGATAAAGCGGGACCTTTTGTCGGGTCAGATACTAGTCTCTTCGTCTACTTGGAAAACCATATATCTATCCTTCACAAATATGAATACCACTCGCTAAAGTTTTTATTGTGCATTATTATGTTATTACATTATTATTAACAAGGTTGTATTAGCTTCACTTGTAACTAACTTACTAACTATGTAAACCAATTTTGGAAATCAATTTTAACCTACTTTTAATTGTCGTATCGAAATGAAACTGTGTGTGTATCTGTGGTTTGGATGACAATACCATAATTTGACATCTTGGAGCCGATCTAATGTTGGAGCCAGGAGGTGGATAGTGAAACTCCTCAGTGGCTACTAGTAAACCCCTCGAGTTTGGGCTCATGTGATTCTTTTATAATGAGTCCAACAGACCAATAGCTTGGGCTTGGTAACGAGAATCTGTTGCTGAAAACCAGAGCTGAATAGCGGAACTCTTTTTTGATTCGGTTCGTTATTGAAGCTTGGTTTTTAGGTTCACTAAATTATAATTATATGACTATAGAAGAAAGTCCTCGCAAATATTGCTTCGTATGAAGATGATAAGAGACCGACAGACCATAAACAAAATTAGGCATGACTAAGAAAGTAAGGAAAAGAAAACTAATATTTAATAATAATATTCAGAAACATACAACACAGCGCCATCTATACTACCTACGGATGAACGGATAATTTAAACTACGTACAAACATACTTAGATAGTTTTGGGTGGGTAAGTACATACAATTTACATATAGACCAATGCAATAAGACATATTCATGCATACAAATATTTGCAACAACCTAGAATCGAAGCCGCGAACCCCGACGTTGCAGTCGAATGCCCTGCCAGCTATTTAATATTTTTGTAACAGGGCTTATACTTCGGTGGGTGGTGTGTTGGAATCGAACCGACTAAAACTACACTAAAACATACTGCCCCTAAACTAGGAGGGATCCGGGAATAGCTTTTATTAAGACATCCGGACCCTTCCTAACGACCAACGAGTCAAAGTGGCTCGACGACCGGCCTCACGCCTCTGGCGCGCATGAGCTGACTGTTACTTCCCACCCGGAACTCAGATGGACGTAACGCCGACCAGCAGCCGGAAGCACTTCCTTTTCAAAGTACCACGGATTTCCGTCAAGGATCAGGCACAGGCACTTAATGCGGGCCAGAACCAGAAGAGTAGACCTCGCTAGGGGTGGCAGGGGGTGGAACACGAGGGGGCCCACAAAGTAAAAGGGCCTCCGTATTATCCAGGGCCACCCGCAAGCCCAGCGCCTCGATGGGCCTGGCCATCACAAACATCACTCTCCTGGTGTGAAGATGGCGTCGGCGTAACAGATTACCCCCAGCTTAGTGAGGAAGTTTCCATGGTCCCATGTTCCATAGGAGTGGTCCAAGGACAGACCCCTGCGGAACACCGCACGACATAGGCCGATGACTGAATTCGCCGTCTCGGTGCTAACCACTACATGATGGTACGCTCCTTCAAATAGTCTGTCACTAGCTGCGGCAAGTACTCTGGCACCCCGTGATATTGAAGCGCTTTCCTGATGCCGCAGAATGGCACACTACTAAGAGCGTTGGTGATGTCCAACACTGCCAACACTACGCCACTACTCTTAAAAAGCTACCTAGTTTAGCCAAAAAAGCCTTAGAATGATACGAGCGATGACGCCAGACTACAATTTTTCTAAGCAAGGCGGATATAATAGTATTATGGCATTGCCTTGTACGTTAAATACGTTTGGGCGATGTAGTGAATTGGTATTCAGGCATAGATAAACATCATCAATATAGGTAAATAATTACAAATCTGCAATAAATTAATCATAGAGTAAAGTGGATGACAAGTTTTTTATCTGCCATCTACCGCATTATGCATATGCTAATTATACGATACGATACTAGTACAAGTATGTTAGCAGAATTAAAATGATAGGCTAATTCGGCCAATTTACTGTACTTTGTGTTTTCGCCTTGCAAGTGGGTCATTTGTTCGATTCTTTATTTATTTGACGGACATAAAAAGAAGGACATAAAAATCTTGTGCTTTAGCCACGAAAAGTAATTGAAATCTGCGGTGGTAGCTTACAAATGGGAAGAAAAGAACAACGTCTTCAACGTACGTGGGTAATGGTGGGTCGCATTGCCAGAGGACAGTATACAAAATACTCTTTGGCGCAGACACACAAGGAGACTCAATTCCAGCCGAACTTGAAAGACGGTTGGGTAAGGAAGAAAATTATTTACACTCATAAGTCACCTAGTAATAAACCTAGTTTGGGTGCCAGGGAACTTAATGTACGATTATTTTGAATTATTCAAGTTTAATTAGAGAAGAACTTTAATTATTTATTTAGAATTCTTAAGAAGAGTTACGTTTTCTATACCTATTTGAAGATCGCTTAAGCATTCGATTGCAAATATCCGATTCTCGTTCAATATAAATATTTATAATGCACAAATTATGAACCTATTTAAAAGAAAACAGTATAAAGAAAAGTCTGAAATGCCAACAATAATGAAGTGACATAAACCAAATAGAATATACAGTTTTTGTTAGTCAACGATGACGTTATATTAAGCTAAATCGAGTACATAGTCCGTAAATCAGTAAATAACCGTACCACACTTATACATGTACACAAGTCTTATCTATAATGAGTGTTTTAAGGTAAACTGTTCAATAACAGACCTATCAGCCTTTTGTAGTATTGAAGACAAATTTCATGGTTAAAGAATTAGTATTTAAGGTGGAACCAGATATCGTGATGGCAACATTATTAGATAACTGTTCATATGAGAAGTTTTCTTAACCTAAGAAGTATCTGTCGACATGGCTGTGTTTACATTATTATCTTGAGAAAAGCCCTGTCACGGTTCATTGCTCATATCTCGTGTACCTAATACTTATTGGCATTGAATTTGCAGCCCAGGAGTTTATTCGAATATATACCAAGAGACTCGTTGCCATGCGTTGAGGCATCAATCATTGGCTAGTAAAACATGGTTGATCGAAAGGTGATGTGAAGTGTGATGATTCAGATGTGTTTTGAAAAGTAAAAAATATTATTATCATTATATATATATGTGTACAGATATATTTTTTTTAAGCTCATACAGTTATTTGCACGATACCTATGCCTAAAAATCGGTTTTGAAGTTTTTTGTCTGTCTATTTGACTGTTTGTTCCCCTAATCTCCGGAACGGGTGCTGGATGTTATAAGGATTAACTTAGGCTACTTTTATTTTGGAAAAAGAATTAGGGTTCTGGGCATAATACATAAATATGTACACGCGAGCGAAGCCGCTCGGGAACTGCTAGTCTTTAATAAATGTGGATACCACTCACGAAATTTTTATTATACACGCCAAATACGTAACATATTTCACCAATGATCAAATCACACTCTGACACTGGACACTGTTAATAAATATTTTTATGACTCGGCCGATAATTGGTCTCGCCGCCTCACTAGTCTTAAGATAATATTGTGTAAAGGAATCTAATCAGTGTACAAGTATCCGCGTTATATTAAACACGCGAATTAACAGTTTGTGGTGATCATTATTTAATATCCTCTAATATCTTTATTAGAATGTGTTTCACAATCAACACATGTTGTTTTTGCTTCAGTTTGGACGCAGGCACAAAAATTATTAGCTTAATTTTCACGGTAAGTTTTATTAAAATAAACTATGGCAAATTATATTTTTGAAGTGAAAACTTCTTTAGCGGCGTTGTGTACTTTTTGGGATGGGTAAAAAATTTTAAACTCGCATCAGGACACGTGACCTGATCGAAAATTCGTAAGACGGAGCCGAGTTTCTTATATTTAAAAAAATATAACATTCGAAATTCAAACATTTATGAGCGGCCAGGAGCTCAGAACTGCCAGTTTACCCTATGTATACATTTAGATATGTTATTACCTACTTTTTATTTTTAACCTAATTATATATATACAGATGTGTGAAGTTATGTTTTCACTTCTGACGTGTAGTCCTACGACTGATTTTTTTTTAAATTCTGAATTTCGCATAATCGCAAAACATTTGATAAACAGTAATGTTTGTCAAATGTTTTATTATAGTTCGAAATACAAATAAAAATTATATGTAGGTACAACAAACAAGATTAACGTAATCTCAAGATTTTGGGAAGTACTTAACATATCCACAGTAATATAATAAAGCCGAGGAGTTTGATATGTTTTGGCTGAACGAGCTTATCTTAGCCACTATCAGTCCAATATGAAAAAAATCTTTTTTAATTCACATAAAAAAAAATACATTTAATCGCCCCAATTACTGAGGGAGCATTTAGGCTATGAAACATCCTGCCTTGGTCCTAAAAAGCGAAGGTTCACCCGCGACTATGACCGGGGAACAGCTTACGGCCAAACTTAGATAGTAGTCTATTATTTCTAGTAGATATTAGCACATAGATTTCTTTTTAAATCAATGAATAGGAAAACCCAATATATAGCTAGCAATCGGAAATATAATATTGCAAAACGCTGTGGATGTAGAACAAAAAATTCATGAATCAAATAAAAAATAGAGATGTCAGGCTAGATGAGATGTTATGACTCCTATTTAGACCTGGAGTAGGTTAAAAGAGCGTTTAAGTTAGCTAAAGATTCAACATATATACCAACACTGCTGTTATTAGAAAAAAAAATTATTTAAACAGTGAAAGGGCGCCGCAGCTCCAGGTAAGAATTAAAGGTTTATAATGCCTGCCTATTAGACACTGAAGAGTAAGTATCATAAACTTAGTATTACATCAGTATACTAAGTTTATGGTAAGTATTAGACGAGGAGAAGGACGAGGAGTAAGAATAGAGAAAGGCCACAGAACTGAGAATATGAAACTGCGAGTAAGTCTTCCATGCATACATACAATGCTCGTGAACTAATTACCCTGTGAGTGATCTCATATTTAATCTGGTGTTTAGTTTAAAATAACACTCGTCCTACTCGATTATCAATACAAATAAATAAAATTGAAGTGTCTGTTTGTAATGTCAAAATAATAGTTTTTTTAAATCTCTTACAGTTATTTGCAAAATACCTAAATATCAGTTTTTAATATTTTTGTCAGTCTATCTGTCTATTTGTTCCGGCTAATCTCCGGAACGGTGGACTGATTTTCACGGGACTTTTACTGGCAGATAGCTGGTGTTATAAAGACTAACTTGGGCTACTTTTATTTTATTAAAATATTAAATATGTACACCCGAGCGAAGCCGCGGGAACTGCTAGTAGAGAATATTAATGTCATTACCTTAATATCTCAGGTCAAGTTAATAAATTTATAAAATAGGTACAACAATTTTAAGATAGCACAAATGAAAGCAAGGTTCTCATGATTTACTGAATGACTTTAGATAACTGAGTTTAATAGTAAAAATGTCCATATTATGTATCTAATGTGTCCAGCAGCTGGGTATAAAGTGCAAGCGACCCGCCCCGGCTGCGTTTATGGAAATCCTACTTCAGTAGGTACGTCCCCGCCAGCTGAGACGAACTGAATTAGTACTCCTACGCCAAATATATCGTGCGAGGGACGAATAGGATGAGGGTTTCTAGTACATCTTAATGCGTATTGACTTAGAAAACCTACTGTAGCATGTCACCATCGGCGTCGGAGACATACGCGTGATTTTCGCTTGGAAATACTTAGTTCGTCTCAGCCCACGGGGACGTACTATGGTAGCATTTATATATACGCGCCCCGGCTTCGCACTGGTGCAATAAAAAAAGCCAGCACTCGGCGGCAATGTAGCATCGCACTTTGTAACTAGGAAAGAAATAAATTATAATATCTTGTCTTCCCGGTGGGCCGTACGGAGATCCTTGCATAATTCTAATTTAGAACAGGAGTGAACTATCCTTCGCGCGGTTAGGATTATTGAGACCATGGAGTCTAAATATTTAGAAAAATTAAAAACCTCTATGGATCCACCATTGCTTACTCTATGGTGGGTTTCGTGTTTAGTTGTTAATAATTATTATATTCCTCTATTCCCATCTGTCCTGTTGAGTTGTTCTGCTGACAGGACTAGTGAGACTTTTTATTCCCATTAGTTCTGTTGATAAATAAACACACCATATATAACTAAGTAGTGATGGCATCGAATTTCTGGGAAAATAAGTAGTCATTTTGGTGTAGTAAACATTTAACGAAAGTAGTCATTTTGAAAAAGTAGCCATTCTGAACAAGCCGCTTCGTTGATATGCATACTTATTGAAACTCCTTTCAGATATAAATGTTATTAAGTATTTAATCGTAAGTTTACCGTTATTACTTGGCTACACGGTATCCGACTTATGGTCGCAAGTTTCATATTAATTTTAAATCTTGTAGATCTCAGCTCCTCAGTGTGCCACTTAAGCCCCGAGCAGGTCCGGAGAGATTAATAAACTATATTATTTCTTATTTATTTAACCAAATGACAAAACCAAGGAATTTTATTTGAACACACGTATCTCATGTTCCAAAAGATTTGCAAACATATTTTTGCGTTAGATTTATAAAAAACTGTGCTGTGCTGTGCTGTGGCCGCGACTTCGTTCGCGTGGAATAGTGTATTTTTATCGAATCAACAGCCTAAAAAATAAATTTTAAGCTTCTAACTCTAAATATGACGATACTTCCATACAACTTTTCATCCCCACATTTCAACCCTTACACCCCTTTTTTCGCATTAAAAAATAGCCTATGTCCTTTCTCAGGCTCTAGACTATCTGTGTACCAAATTTCATTTAAATCGGTTCAGTAGTTTTGGCGTGAAAGGGCGACAGACAGAGTTACTTTCGCATTTAAAATATTAGGAAGGATTAACTCGAATAAAACTATACCTATGTAAACACTATAGCTATGACAGTGTATGTCAAAGATAACTATTGTATCGAAAATAACTATGTATTGTAAATCAATATAAGATATTTATTGATATCTGACTATTAATCCAATAGATATGGGTTACACGCGTATCTTTGGGTTAACACATAAATTGCCCTAGTTTATAAAACTGTAGCGGCACCCACAAGATAAACTTCATCGCCATCTTATTGAAGACAAGCTGTCAAAACCATACATGAATAGGGTTACGTACGGAGGTTTTGACTCATGAAGGTTTTGACACCATCGTTTCCATAATCCACAACTGCCCGAGGACAGTACGCTCCTGTTTTTAATTAGAATTTCCCAAGGATCTCTGGACCCACAGATGAGACAAGATAATATAATTATTTCTTTCGTAGGTAGGTACTAGTGTGTCGTACAAATTAAACACGTTTGGTATACCTATGTGTATTTAGCACCTATATCTACTTATTAGACCTATTTTATGGCTATCCGTAAAGTGATACCTTCCAAGGTAATCTATTCATGTACAAGTAATAAATAGGTCAAAACTCTTTTTCTTGCGGTGCCTCTTAATTTCTGAAGGTTGGTTGTCAAAACTCATAATAAGGTATTGCAAATATTTTCTGTTGCAAATGTTGTTCAATCACCTCTGCCTACTCCTTCGGATATACAAGCGTGAGTGTATGCAGTGGCGGATTTACCAGCAGGCTGAGTAGGCTGAAGCTTAGGGCAGCAGATTGTAGGGGCGGCAAATTTGGGGGATTTTTTTTTTTTACAGGAATTAAAAATATTCATATTTATCCTGAAAATGTTGTATAATTAGGACGATAGTGCACAAATCATAAACTTACAATTGCATTGCCAGAAAATTTGTTATTAGTATGTCAGTATACTGTTCAACCCTCATACACCTTCCTATTTAAAAGGACGATTTGAGTTCCTTCACGATACTCATACGAAGTTCTTACGATCATCAGAAAATTTGATATTAAAAGTGCCAGCGCATTCGACAACTTTCGTTGATAAATCATTTATGGTTCTGGCCGTCCGTTTGTGGAATGAACTACCGGTACAAATTCGGCAAGCTGAAACTCTCACAGCCTTTAAAAATTTGGTCAAACAACATTATCTGTCACTATAATAATATTATTCTATTCTTTACCAAAACTAAGATCTAAATTGCTGTCTATAATACTACATTATCTCCACTAAGTAACTGTATATGTGTATGTGTATGTATATAAGTATTTATCAATTTTTAGAATAGTACGCCATCAACTACTATGTATTTATTAAATAATTTTGATATTATCTCCATCCTAAGGTTGTCTGGTAGAGATCGCTTTTAGCGATAAGACCGCCCATTGTACTCTGGTTTGTAAGATAATATTTTTTTTTTCAACTGTTTTTATTAATGGTGTACAATAAAGAATATTCTATCTATCTATCTATCTAATATGATCGTGAACTATCGAACCACACTAGAGGTCGGTAGGAGCGGCAAAGTTTAAATAGCCTAATAGCGGCAAGTTTGTTCATCTACCACTGAGTGTATGTATGTATGTTATAGATAGCTTCCTTTGGCAAGGCTAAATTTCAGCCTGCGGAATACAGCATTTCATAAAATCGAAAGTGGTTTTATTGTATTACAAAAATACCTACCTACTTAATTATGTATCATTTTCTTGAATCTCAAGTTTTTGAGTTTTATAATCAAGTAATTGCAAATGACAAGACGATTACCTGTTCCGCACAGTCTACAACATTTGTCATACATATTTTGTTAAATAGGTCAATAATTACGTCATGTGTAGTAAGAATTCTGTTATCGATACAATACAGTTACGAAGGAATGTATAACGTTAATCAGAAGTCGCTTCAATATCAGGTACGTTTTTGCGGATAGGGGATTAACATTTTGAGATAACAGAAGGTGTCAAACTCAATATATAAATGTTGGTATCAGTCGGTGTTCATTCGCAATAGAAGCAGCCAAGGATAATAGACCTATGTCGAAGCTTCACTCCATGTTCTATAATAAACCATATGATTTGTATCGTATGATCTATATCGGTTCGGACTTCGCCGCCGCACCGGGAAGTCCGAACCCTTTAATCTCTGACTTGCTCGACCTATGGCTTACATTCCCCAATCCATCCGTATAAGCAATATCGATTTCTACCATTGCCTTTTCTTCTTACCTACCTTTCCCTTTTCTTATACTCCCAATTTTCCGATTTTTAACCCGTAATACGTTTGTGGGACCAAATTACAGTTGACAAAATGGGGGTGTTAATACGAGCGTGAGTGTATGTATGTTTGTTGTGTGCAGATATCTTCTACCCTGATAGATAAATAAATAAATAACACATAATTTGTACACCATTACAATCGAAATAAATTTATCTGTAAGGGCACGATGTGCCTGCAAATAATTTTTGTTTGAAAATGAATACCTAAATTTATAAGAGTCAAACCAGTTGCGGTCCCACATTTGTAACTACAACCTCGACAACCTCACAAGGGCTAAATAAATAACCAGTACGTGTGACTAGTTTCATTTTAATACCAAGAGACAACCGACAATACTAATGTAATAAAGGTGAAAAGATTTTTAATAGAAGCGCTTATCTCTAAATAACGATTATCTGAAAGAGGTCGCCGGTGAGTGGAAGGCCGCAAAATTATAATTCCTAAGTTTTTTTTTACAATTGTATTTGACTGGAATGGTGTGTAGGCACACCATTCCAGTCAAATATAATTACAATAAAGAGATAAAATAACAATAAATTATCTGCAACTAACCGTTGGATTTCAAAATATATTATTTTGACAGTCAAGTCAAATCAATTACTTTTTATTAAATGACAAAATGGTACGTTCTGTAGAAAATAGTTAAAAATATTTTAACTATTTTGTCGTCATACTAAGCTGTCGTCAAATAATTTTCTTTTAATGTTTCGACTTACATTTAAAATTAAAATAAATGTGAAAATAATAACTAATACGAATACTTTTTCAAATTCCCATTTGACACATAATTTCACGAAGACTCTGAAATGATTTATTTGAAACTTAGGCAAATACCGAATTGATGTTCAAATTCTTTACAGAGATTGTCAGGGTTCAGTTTACAGCCTGTTCTATTGCATGGCTATTGTTATTTATAAGGATTGACGAAGCTAAGGTAACAGGAGAATTCTCTCCACTTTTTCTGTCTCTTCTGCGCTTTCAGTTATTGAATGCTATTTATTTTCACCGAATCTTCTAACCGTCCGTTATTTTTTTTAGAAATCTAATAACACTTTACTCGGACGCAGTACTAGGATCTACTGATATATTTATTACTCACCAGTTCCAAGTAAATTTATACTAACATACTGTGTAAATGAGATACATGATCTGTGCAAATTTACGTTACCTTGACGATTTCAACCAAATTTTTTATCTTATTATTATTATTATATATGAATATAACTGTGATTAATTTTTGACTCAGATTCTGTCTATCAAGATAAAACGTCTCCGTGATTAATTTAAGACAGTTAAAATGTTTGTTTATTGCTGCCACTTATTAGCCTCGCTTTTCCCAAGTATCTAATCAAAAAAAAAAACAATGTCTGTTTGTTCGTACTTTATGAGTAGGTACCATTCATCCGATCATCATCAAATTTTGCATACACGATACTCAGCAGGAAAATGATTGCAAAGTCCTAATTAAGCTAGTGTCGTGTTTCACCATGGTGGATTCCGGTTCATTTTAAAAGACCTATCCTCGCTTATGGCTGGAGAATTGAACCTTACCTGTCGATTGAAAAATTGTGTGACATATGTCGCCTTACAATCTTGAGAGGCATTATCAAGCAATGCACGTCAATGGGTTTACACAATGCAACATAGTTTTGGAGAGCTCGTCTAAACTGGAAGATTAATTTAAGGATTTTTACCCTCGATTTTGTCCTGTATGTGGTCTATAAATGTCTTCCAGCTTGTAACTTGTCTGCCATTTAGGATAATTTTATTCATGGTTGATATAAATATTTATTCTTTTAATCTGTTAAACGCTTGAAAATATATATTATAAGCTTAGAGCTCTCAGCTATTTACGTTTTTACACAATATTGTATTCTCTGATATTACAACAACAAAATTAATATCCTATACATCTAAACATTCAACTCTTTCTACCTACCCTAAGTAAAACGACCTAAACTAAGTAAAACTTTTATTCGGGTTCTACAACACAGATAAACATACTTAGAAATTTTATTGCTAGTACATACATTTTATATCTAGGAAATGACAAAATACGCGACCATTTGATAAAAAATACAATTTAAATACGTTTATTGTCTACTTATTTTTAACACACTTTTATAAGTTTCACTTGTAACTTAGTACACAAATGTTGGGAGTTAATTTTAACATACTTCTAATTAACGTATCAGAGTGAAACTTTGTATGTACACATATAAATGTATGTAGTTCGGATGGCAATACTATAATTTGGCATCCAGGAGCTGATCTGATGGAGCAGGGAGGTGGATAGTGAAACTCTTCAGTGGCTACTAGTACACCCCTCGAGTTTGGGCTTATATGATCATATGAGCCCAAACTTGAGGGGTTTAGACGAGTCTAACAGACTGGGCTTGGTAACGAACGGATAATGATGAATCCAGGAGGAGGATATAGGAACTCTTTTTAATTTGGTTGGCTATGAAAGTTATTTTTTTGGTTTTTCTAAAAAATATTTTTAATTAAAAGTGATTAAATTAAAAACTTTGAATTATTTGCCCTACAGATATCGTCAATATGCATACTGGTGACGTACGGTCCAATGGCTGCGCTGAACGACGATCTTCCTCCCGCCAGACTCTATTTCTACGCCTGTCTCGCCTTGCTGGCAATTGTCGAGATCGGGATAGGGGGACTGCTGATACGTGGGGCTTTTAAGGTATACATCAAGTATTCCTAGGGAAGAACTAGTAAATAGTATTAGGAGATTCGCAATGATTTAACATTTCAACGGTATTGTAGTCGTTTATATAAAAAGATAAGAAAACGTAGAACTAAAGGTGTGTCAAAAAACATAAAAAATGCACCAGTCCTCCAGTGTTGCAAGCGTGCATTTTCTACCATCAGGCGTTGCTACCGCATGCTTGTGTCATACTTACATCATATATATTTTAGTAAACAGGTCAACAATAACGTCATATGCAGTAAGAATTTTGTTATCAGTTCAGTTCCGAAGAAATGTAAAGTTAATCAGAAGCCAATTACCTACCTACATTTAAATTAATAAGTACTCTACCTGTCGATTATTTATTAACGTTCAGAGTTCAAAGTTATTCTTGACTTCCAGAAATAATAACAATTAAGTATTATAGGAAACACCAATGGTTTTTTTATTATTTTCATATCATACAGGAACATTTATGCAGAGGCGCAACAACCCTCAAAAAGAAGGGGGTGTCCAACATTTTTATGAGGACTAACAAAAATGTAGTCAAAATACTTTATTGACGTATTTCAAAGTATTGTAAAGTTTAGTAAAATAATTTGGTATTACGATAATTTATTTTGATCAAGATTTTTATTAATTTTTTAGGTATATCCTGTCCAATATTAAAAGAGTAATTAAAATCCGACTTATTTGTTAAAAGATATGCGAGAGAATTCTATGTAGGTACCATTTTATAAGCAATTTTCAGCAGGCAGGATGTGAAATTTTTGGAATACTTAAACTTTATTACTTAATGAAGACTAAAACTAAAACTAAACTAAACTAAAACTTTTAAATATGTCTATGTTGTTTAAATTTAAAAGTCATGTTAAACCCGCTACATCAAGGTTCAAGTGTCTAGTAAATGTGTTGACCTGTCAATCGTGGGAGAGCCAAGCTTCGGCACGTATGGGCCGGCTCGACCGGAGTGATACCACAGCCTCACAGAAAACTGGCAGTGAAGCAATGCGTGCATTGCTTTTCGCCGAGTGAGTGAGGTTACCGGAGGCCCTAAACCTTCCCCCTTCTCCCCCTCGTCTACCCTTCCCCTACCTTACCTTACCGTACCTTAAAGGCCGGCAACGCACTTGTGATTCTTGAGTTGCAGGTGCCCATGGGTGACGGGTGTCATTTACCATCAGGTGACCCGTCTGCTCGTTGGTCCCCTATAACAAAAAAAAATTAAACTCTATACAAAGACAGAACAACTAGGTAACAAACTTGTCAATGAAATGAAACAAAACATTCAACATTTAATCAATTATGGTTAACTCGTATAAATAAAGATACGCTTCGAATAAAAAATTCCTTCTTATGCACACTAGCAATACACCATCCAAATGTAATGTATTTCAGAGAAAACCCCAATTTACATGGCCGTGGATAGTCCTGGCGTGGTGGAAGGGGATGATCCTCATATTCCTCAGCATGGCCGGGGTGGTGATGCTAGCGATGAGCTCCAGCCTTCAACTCACAGCCGATACGGGCCCTGTTATAGCTGCATACTTTATTTATTCAGGTTAGTGTACAAACCAATTTTTACATAGTTAATTAAAGGGCTAAGGAAATTTCACTTATGTAGCTCTGCACTTCCACGATATTAGTTTTATCTCCAAGAGTATTTATTTTTCTAAACTACTAAAACTGGTCAGAGCAGTTTAGAAAATTCAAAAAACCATTTAAGTTTATGAGCCCGTTGTAATTTTTAAGAAATATCGATTTTAACCAATCTTATAACGATATTTTGAGATATTATACCTTTTTGTCAGTGACTGCATGTTTGTCAAGCCCCAGCGACATACCAACATTTTCCTAATGTAAGATTTTTTTTCAAAAATAATAAATGACAAATACAAATCGACAGGAAACTTCAGTATGCATACGCCAGTTGACCATAGATGAAATTAAAAACTACGATAACTTTGTATATCTGTGAGTTATTTGTAATAACAGGCCTAAAAGAAGTAAAAAAGTAATCTTTAAATTGAGTTCCTCGATACTGTTTTTAATAGTGTTTTGATTTTATTGATTCCAGTTCTGCTATTATACTCCGCCGTGGTAGTAAACGGACGTCGCCAGGAGCTGGTACTGGAGAACTATTGGGCCGAGAAACACGTACTTTGCCACACGAAGGCGCAATATTATTATATCTAAGAAACAAGGCCAGTGAGGGACGTAAGGCCTTTGTCTCACTGACGACGGCGAAGTCACAAGCGATCGACTGTTTGCCTTTACAAGTCGAATAGAAATTTTTATTTATTCTATAAATACTGTTTCACCTGACTTGGCTTTTGTACTTTAGCCAAATAAAAAAAAAACGATAGTGTCAAGAATAATGGTAAAACAGAGAAAAAGGGCGTTTTGCTTTATAATGTAGGTAGTATTTTTTTAAACATTAGTTTTTAACTGTACCTTTTAACTACATACTCGTAGTTACGACGCATAAGAAATTAGCAGAGATCGTCTGAAGTCATTGTCTATTATGTAATATGTTAGTCCTAGGTTGTGAGGAGTGTCTTGATAATATTTGTATGCTCTGTGGTAAAAAGAGATAGCTAGACTCTTTGCTTCGTTCTAATTAGTAGTCCTTCCGTCACTAGCTTAGAAGTCACAAAAGTACTCACTCGCTAATCGTTGTTAGTTTGACAACAGCCTTATGCTTGATGTCAAACTTAGATACTAAATATATTGAAAATATCGATAGGTAAACCAATGCTAGATTTAAAGTAGTCCTTTTGGAGGTGCTCCGTGAATCATCTTTCTATACAGGGTGTTACAGAATGGTGGGTCGTATAGTAGATCCCGTGAATAACGTAAAGCGCTAACTATTTTATGAAAATTCGTGATTTTAATTACATAAATCTTATTTAGAAACTGAAAAATTAAACTTGAAAATTTACAGAAAAAGCTAATATTTCGTAAGTGAGAGGGCTGACATGAATGAAACTATAGGTATTTAATACCAAGGATGTTAATGGAAATTTCAGATTTTTCTGAAAATGTCTGCAAAAAGAAATTGAAATTGACATGAAAATTCATAATTTGTTGTTTACAAATGTGCACCTACGCTAGGAAAAGCATTTCCAGAACAAAAAAATATATAATATGTAAATAAATAGGCAAGACAAGTTAAGTAACATTTTCTCCTACGTTTGTCAACCGATTTTTGTAGCTCTTGACGAGTTTTATTGATATCAATAAAAAAATATGATCATCGTAACGTCTATACCATGACAGTTCAAGTTACATTGGTCAACTAAATAAAACAACACATTAAAAAACTTAACCAATATTTGTTTTTATTTATCTTTTATGTTTTTCAATTATGGTCGAATATCAACCAACAGGCCATCTCTAGTTTATTATAAACTGCCTTGGAAGGTTTTGTAAATGGTAACAGAGCGAATGAGTTTAGGTTTTTATCTTGTTTTAAAGAAAATAAATTGTTTTACTTAAATTGTTTGTTTTTCTACCAAAAATAATCTGGTAATAATTACCTATTATGTAGTACCAAAACGTGGCCCGTTTGCATAGATCCAAATAATCATAAGTACACAAGTCATTTATTTAAATTTTCAAACAAAAACATTACTTATAAATGTACTCAAACAATCGATACTAAAAGTTATTTCACCGTACTACACAAAATTACTTTTCGAATTTAATGAAAATTACACGAATTGAACAAGTTTTAGCGCCTCACCCTCGGTCTTAAAGGGTTAAGCTTAGAGCACTGTATTTAAAAAAAAAGTCAGCAACCAAGATTTGCATTGTATAACGAGCAGGTAGGTATAGTATAGTAATACATTCGCTTGAATGTGACCAATATCTTGCTGTAAATCAGCGCTGCATCGCTGGTTATGATACAGCTTCAGGCTGAGTAACATCTCTTTTGACAGATACTGAGACACACACTGCATACGTTAGGTTATTATTGTATGAATGGATCCATCCAAGGCTTTTTTATTTTATCTTTGCAAATTTGTATAAAATAAGTGTATATTCAGTTTATTTAATACTAATTATAGTTGTAAGTTATGCAATTGACTGTATTATGTATTTTTATTATCATTCTTTCTTTCCTAATAAAATTACCCTGTGTTTAATACTTTTTTACAGTATGTCTCGTGTGTTGTTTTCTGTTAAAATAAATGTATTTACTGTCTTCTTTTCTTTCTTTCATTAAAATTACTTGCTATGAAGCTCGTACAGGCTGAGCGGTATTTGTCAGTCAGAGACAAGCAAGAGTCCTAAATTTCAGTAAAGCCGTGCCACCACTTACATCTTTTATTATTGTAACTTTTGTAAAGACTGCCGTACACGTACAGATTCCCGGATCCCTCCTATTTAAGGCACACCGGTTCGATTCCGACACACTGCCCTACTGAAAACCCCGATGAGGTGACGGCCCGAGAGGGTTTCCACACGCACAAATTAATGAAAAAAAGGTAAACGTACAGATTAGTCTTAACACTCTGAGGCAAGTATCGTAAGGCTTTTCTTGAACATAAAAAATGATCTGAAGCACAGTCTGGTTGAAAAGACTGGTCCATATCACTTAAGATCAACAGTTACGTCAAAAGTTGCGCATACGACATGGAAATAATTAAAGCGCGCATTCTGCGTGCGGGCAACAATGAGCGCATGCGCGGAAAATTGCGCGCTTTTCACCCACAACAATGGTAGCGTCCCTCCGCAGATTATAAATATGAGATCTAAAAAGAACACGCACAGTAAGTTGGGACATTGCTTTCAGTATGGTGAGTGCTATATTTTTTATTATATAATATTAATGTGTGTTCATATATTATTAAGACGTTTTTACTTCTTCTCGACGTCTCACAAACTGTATTGCCCAAAGTTGTATGTGCTTACATTTTCAAATACGTAATTTAATTTATAGTTTAGATTTCTTTTTATACATACGAGCATACTTTTATGAATCACGATAAGAAGACAAGGAAATAAGTACAAAGCTCTTTACCGTATACTATAAAATCTTGATATATGGCTCATAAGGCTTAGGTCTTATCGCCATCGGTGACTTCTTCTCGATAACCGTAAAAGGTAAGCATTTAGTTATTTCTTACATGAATAGGTAAGCGCCTCTTTTACAATCAAGTATTGTGTATCACTTAAATCTGATGTAACTACAAATTATAGGCACATACGAAATCTCTTATACAGCTCTCAACAAGGGCCTTATTCTCTAATGCAATCTGTCCTATCACAGTCAATACCACGTATAGTTCTGTAAATATATATATATATTGTTTAACTAATCTACAATTTCACTGCTATGAGAAAGAAAGAAGGGGTCAAGGACTTCAACATTAGGAGTCTGAGTGAGGTTTTCAATATTGTCTACGCAAAAAGCGTTTAAACGAAGGGAGAGTTGTTCACCTTTATAACGAATGTTGAGCACTAACAGCGCTGTGAATTACTTACTTAAACAAGTGCAACGTACTCTCAAAGTTACCGAAACCAGTAAAAATTGGGCGACATCTGTTATTCACTTCAAACTATGGCATACCCAGGAAACCGTCGTTGGATCAAATTTTTTAAAGACGTCTTTGATTGTCATGTCAGTGAAATTCCTTCAAAGTTATTCTGGTTTTATGTACCTCATACTACTAATTGAATAATCCTGATTCTCCAATGAACTTTTTCAAACAAAAACTGGAGTCTATATTATTCCTTGTAGTATAATACAATCGCCCGTCTCTAGACTTTGACATCGATCGAGAGAATACCCGCCACCACCGGCAAAACTTCGTTATCTACTAACTGATCTATAGATTTAAACTAGTCTACACATGTCACGATGGCACTATCCCTTTGTTGCAAGGAAATACGTTACAAAAAACATCCAAATACTAACCCAAAATTTCCTGTGTAAAAGATGCAAAGCGTATGGTTATGCCGTTCGAGTGGCCTTAGTTAGAGCCTGGCCTGTTACATCTCAAAGCTGTGATAAGTATCTGAAATACAGAGACCGTTTTCTAGTAAAAAGCTATGTTGATATCAGTTG
Organism: Euplagia quadripunctaria; assembly: GCA_963859945.1. Lineage (NCBI taxonomy): Eukaryota > Metazoa > Arthropoda > Insecta > Lepidoptera > Erebidae > Euplagia > Euplagia quadripunctaria. Next base: position 22,319,054 of record OY982573.1, on the reverse strand, counting down.
AGTACATCGCGTACTGGACCTGGTACCAATCCTAAAATTATAACATAAAAACTCTTCTGCATACTAGATATCCAGTGCAGTATACCGACTTGTGTGCACTTTCACCGTTCACACATACAACGACCATATCCACATATAAACGTCTTTTGTATACAACACAGTTGAGATGGAACAGTTAAAACATATCTTTGTCTTTCTCTCCTAACTTTGTCAACGCGACAGATTACCCGGGTAGGGTAAGTTGTTATGACTTTTCCTGTTACGAGATTATCAATAGTAGGGGTCTGGAAATTTTATTTGGTAAATGACAATAAGCTCACTATATTAGCTGCGACGAAACGTAAGTGTACCTCACTTCTGCCTACCTCTTCGCGCAGAAACAGGAGTGAATATAGAGGAAAATAATTTAACAAGTTGCTGAATGAAAAAAAATGTGTTTTATTGTAATAACAGTTTAATCATTTATCATTGGATATATTGGACTTACACTTATAGACAAAAAATAATGTTTATGAGTATATATAACAATAGTAACTTAAGACATCTATTTTTACACGCTTTATGTTAGCTTCACTTGTATGTATGTTTGTTTGTATGTTTGTAATTGAGTTATGACCCCTCAGCCTTTTGCCATAGACTTTGCCTGTGACCATAAGTTACTCGAGGTTGTGTCCCTCCTTTCGTGCCATATGTAACAGTAGTTTATTTTAATTTTATTTGATTCATAGTTATTTATTTACAAAAATTATAAAAAGTAATAATTTCCTGTTTTTTTTAATTGAATAATAGGCACAATAAATAATTATATAAATAGGTAAAACAAAACAGTTCAATATCTTTATCTCCTCTGTTAATGTTTTTTTTTTGTTTTGTGTAATATATAATTTAATTAATTACGAATTCCTCTGGGTGACCACTCGTTTTTATAATACCTAATACAATATACGGAGTTTCAAAATAATGTACTTAATCAGTTGTAAAATCGATACCTGCTCTTAAACAATACTTTCTGAATGTTGCGTTATTTCCCACACTTTTTACATCACTATTCTCACAATTAAAATCAGCCAGCATGTGGTAACAGATAAGTATCAGAAGGAGTATCAATCACATCACACGCCTATCACCTATCACTCGCGAAGGTGATGATTTATGTATGTATACTTTAATCGTAAGAATCACGTTTAAAAACAATTTGTATTTGGCAGAGGTACGGCATTGAAAGGAATTATTTTGTGTTTCCGTGTGGTTTGAAAATATCTAAGGCGCTCTGTGCTATAACAATCCTGCTGTCATTAACTGTCATGTAAAAAAACTAATATGGATAAAGTAGGTGAATTACACAAAAAATCTATTAAAACTGTGCTTACAAACATATGTAGTACAAACTTAGTATACAGTCATTGGCAACTTCTAGTACTTGCCATTCAATACCGTATATATACCTGTCTTTCTGTGTTTTAATACATCATAAGTCAATATTTTGTAAATGTCAAAATACATCCACAACTGCTGCATCTGACAGATGGAACTTTCTTTAATTTGATACTCAAACCCATTTTGAGACACTACAAAACACTACAATATTTACTGCAAGTCAATGAGCGGACAAACAATTTCCTCTTCTCTATGACTTGTTACCATTTTTGGTACCACGGCCGGCGGCGTTGGTCCCATTCATCGTAAGTGGATGACCATTTTGGTAAACGTTTTATTAACGGCCGGATTGAAATTAAGATTGCAAAGATACTTTAATTGCAACTGCTTTCAATTCCTATATGGATTTTGTTGAAACCGAAAGTTCTTGAGGCAGTAAAAATAATGGTTTATCTTCTTATAGATGTAGTATTTGAAATATGCAAGTTTATTTAGTAAAGTCATTGAATTTGTGTAGAAATTCCAATTTATAAAATGATTAATTACTTAATATGTTGTTGCCATATATTACTATCTATCTAATCAAGAAATAAAATAAACTGCTATCAATCGTATGAAATTTATAACAATTAATAAGATGGTATTTTGGTAGATTTTTTTAAATAATTAAACATACCCACACTCCTGCAGTATTCACCATACTCCAGGATATCGTACTAACCCTTCAGAATACGGGACACACAGGGATGTTCAACTAGCAACAAAAATTACAAGTAAATTTTCTACTAAAGAAAGACCAAAGAGACTAATAAAATTACTATTAATGAAACACTGATGAAAAACCATCTGGCGAAAACGAATACGCAATTTCCACATCCAAGGCTCTGTCAACGTTCAGGACATTGGTGATAAATTTCTAGAACATCTGATTTATATCAGAGTACCTATATTGGACGAAGATGCCCAGGCTGAATGGCCCTGGGAAGATCGTAACAGGCGTATAATACTTCAAAGATGGGCAGCGGTAGTCATTGACCATCGAGGATCAGTCTGCTCGTTTGCCCCCTATACCACAAAAAAAGGATGCCAAATGTGGGTGTTTAACACGTCTCTGCCTACCCCTTCGGGGATACAGGCGTGGCGTTACCGAAAGGTTGTTTGCGTAGGTACTGTATTTAATTTACTTATCTTCAGACATAATCCTTGATTTTACTCATGATAACGACGAAGGGAACGTTATCACGAGTAAATTCAAGGATGTAGCAATCGGTCACCAATTAGAATTCACCTTGACTCGTAGTTATTGCAAATTAATACTCGTGTTTTCCTTTCAAAATATCTATTATAGTTTAACGGACACCGGCCCGTAAGAGCGCAACTACACAACAATAACGAGTGAGTCTGGGGATGAACGATAACTCATCTTAATGGACTCCTAACTATAAATTATTGCTAATTTTCTTGCTAAGATCACCATCGGACTAAATACAGTGACAAATAAATAAGCACCATCACTTTAGCTATAGGACATCTACTGCTGTTCAGCAGTATGTTCATAATCCTCCCTTCTTTACTTCCTAGAAGAACGGTTGATAGGTCATCTGTCCACCTTGTTGATGGATGTCCTACACTGCGCTTTCTGACCCGTGGTCTCAATTTGAAAACTTTTTGGCCACATCGACCATCTGTTCGGCTTGCTACATAGCAAACTAACCTTGCTAAGGTTCTTGAGGCAATGAAAATAACGGTTTATGTAGTATGTGGTGCCACTTCAGTTTACTGACCCCTTCGGCTATGTTGGTAGCCTTCGTTCGTCTGCGTATCTCCTTAGTATGATTAGATCACAAGACTAATAAATATTACCAAAGAGTAACATTCCATTAATTCTATCTATATATTGTTATCCGTGATGTCCCATGATACCACTATGTTTTGTCTATGTCTAGATAGCGCTATGTACCTAATATGTTACAAAATATTATTATAATTACTTGAAGACCGGGGGTCAACTACAGCCATAAAAATACCTACTTGTAGTTGGTTTAATTGGAATAAATGGTTTTGATTTGATTGATACCACAAAAGCAATATTAATTGGACAGTACACATCTACAGATTACAAAGACATATTATAAGATACAATAATTGTACTCGCAGTAATCCAACACAATGATAGTGATGCCTCACCCAATTCTTTATCAGTCTATCAACACATTCCTTTGTAGTTAACCACTTCTGTGTAAATAATAGGTGAACATACCAAAAAATATTTCATTGATACATCAACCATTTTCACATTTTCCCGCGGCCAGACGCGGACTCGTCTGCTCTACCGATGTCTCCCCGCTCTTTCTATCAGCCTTTTTTTAAACCACTTCAGAAAACGAGAAGGCCCTCACTTCGTCTTTTTTTTTTCAAAGTATGTTACCCGATTATCTACTCAAAGACGGCTGAACCGATTTAGTTTTTTTTGTTATTACCAACCCGCCCCGGCACAGGTGGTAGAGACATCTTCAAAAATCATCATCATAATTTCATCCAATTTAGACAAAACGTTAACATATTATACAGTTAAACCTTCCTCATGAATCACTCTGTCTATTGGTGAAAACCGCATGAAAATCCGTTCAGTAGTTATTCAGTTGATCGCGAAAAGACAGACAGACAGACACGGCGGGGGACTTTGTTAAATAATATGTAGATATAATACTAAAGTATACCCATCCAGTATAATTTCTAGTTGGTCCCATTGTCATCAGGGATCATAATAGGATCCTGGAGAAACCGAGGGAACTTTTCAAATGTTATAGGCACACCTATAGCGATTTGTGTAAGCACCATTTGGTGATGTGGAACGGCCTATGTGAAACGGGTGGAATGGACCGGAACTACTCAACAATAGGTATTATTTCTACCATGGTTTTATTGGTCAGCAAACATCTCACATTTGATTAATCAATAATACAAGTGAAAAAAACCGAAGTGAAATAATAATCTAGGTATCTATTTTTAAACATAACTTTCTCGGTATCAATAACATTCTCCAATGTTAACATTATATAACTAACAAATTTTTGTTATTCGCATTCGTATTCGCAAAAACCATGCGAATGTTTGGCAAATATATTTGAGAAACGAAAAATAAATTCTTTGTGGTAATTTGTCTGTTAACATTTTTATTTATTTTTTATTTAGTTATATTAGAATAAATAATAATGGAACGGTCTTGAAGTAGGTTTACTAAATTGAAAACACTTTCTCTTTTGTTCTTGTTACTTTAATTAAAATATTAACTAAACTCAAATGCTTAACAAAAATTATAATAAATAATATTTTTTATCGAAAAGGACTTGAAAGGCCTAATGAAATTAATAATATCTAATAGGCTTAATTACATATACACTCAGAGGCAAAAGTAGCCGGCCACCTATTAACTGTTGATTCCTGCAAAACTTTTTAATAATTTAACTTACAAAAAACAACAATGACTAAATATTGATTTTGATTGTGAAATTAATATTGAGTATTTCCTCTCCTGGCATCAATAACTACCTGTAATCCATTTGGAAGCCCGTGCATTGTGTGTTGTATCTCGTTTTGGGGAATATTCTCCCAGTCCTCAACAGCTGCAGATATATATAAGCTTTCTGATGGTCGTAAGAGATGTTCTACGGCTTCGAATACGCTTTCTAAGAAGAATGGGTTCTAAGACTTTTTCCAGAAACCTGTGACCATTAAAACTGCCTCTATCATAGATTCAACTCCATACGAGCGTCATAAGAAATGCTACTACTAGAAACACCATTATTGTGGTCCCCTAACTTTTTCACTGTTTCAACCACAGCACATCGAGCAAACCTTTCACCACGGCATCTGTATACGCGCTGACGTCCACCAGAACCATGTAAAGCAATTCTCGATTTCGTTTATAAAATTAATAAAAAATTCTATTAATACCTCGCATCAATAAAACCCGATGCGAAATGTCAACCCATTCGTACATTTTGATCGCTCTTTAATTAAAAAGTCAGTATTCGCATTCGCATTCGCGAATAGTATTTTTTTTTTTTATGGTATAGGGGGCAAACGAGCAGACGGGTCACCTGATGGTAAATGACTACCACCGCCCATGGGCACCTGCAACTCGAGAGTCACAAGTGCGTCGCCGCCCTTTAAGGTGGGAGCAGGAGAAGAGGGGTAGGGGGGGGGGGGGGGAAGAGTGGGAATGGGGGGGAGAGGGGAAGGACGGGAATAAGGGAGAGGGAAGGGTTAGGGCCTCCGGTAACCTCACTCACGCGGCGAAATGCAATGCAAGCATTGCTTCACGGCCGGTTTTCTGTGAGGCCGTGGTAACGAGCGGAGTCGAGCCGGTCCATACGTGCCGAAGCATGACTCTCCCACATAAAAAAGACTAGAGATAAATATTTGCATTCGCGAACGTGAAAAATTGACATTCGTTACATTACTAATTTTTACGTGTCTTTCAATATCTCCGAATGATTTTGAAATCCGGAATCCGGTCGTAAATTCCGGAGAAATGGTAACCGATCTGTCTGTCCACTAACGCCCTTTTTGCTTCAGGAAAGCCCTTAATGGAGATGACAATAGAATCCCTCAATGTTGTAAATAAATAAACGCAACTATTTTTAGCATTTGTACACAATTAAACACAAGTAAATTATACCCATACGTAAGGATTTTCTCATTAGCTCTAGATCATTAAAGTGATAAAAGATGCTGTCTCACTAAACAAGTTAAGCAAAAATCTGAAAATCTTTCATCAAAACAAATAAATATAATTTGTCTATTTGTAATGTCAAAATAATAGTTTTTTAAGGTCATACAGTAATTTGCACGATGCACATATAAAGTGCAAAAAAAACTATAATTTTGACATTAAAAACACAGACATTACTTAACGACTTTTGTAACTTAAGTCACTAAAATTTACAAAAATAAAATAAGACCTAAATTAATATAAAGCCCTGAAACAAAAAAAAAATTAACTGTTATCTTTTGTTTTCCTTGGCCACAGATAATTATATGCTTATAATTTTTAGGCCATTTTCAAAGGCCGTAACGAATACTCAAGTGTTGACGTCGCATCAGCTCACAGACTCGTCCTAACGCGGCATTGAACGTCACACGGCGAGGCAGACGTAGTAATGGCCGGGTCAGTGACATACCGTTTTGGGTGAAAGTGAGCCGCTCTCCATTACACAACAACTATGTAACTATACTAGCTGGGCTCTGTCATGGTCAGCTAACGAATACATCGATTGTACGTGACCAGTGCTGTATTAATACCTGTAGACAGACGCCATTAAGGAGGCTGCAGGCGTCGGCATTCCAGTCCCATGCCAGAAGGCTTCTACTGACCTGTTGAGGAAACTTGACCGCAATCAACTTTCGTCTGTGATAAAATAAAACAATACAGAAGAACGTACACCACTAGACCAGACCGGTGGAGCGGTGGTTGTAGCAAGCCAAAAAAGCCAAATGCGAAAAATAATTTCCAGTTGCCTTTTGAGAGGTGCTGGGGATGCGACTGGCTATTTATTAGTTACTAGCTGTGCCCCGCGGTTTTACTCGCGTTAGTCCGTTAAGTTTTCTTTAACCTTTTAACCTTCTCCTGACAATTACAAACCCAAAAAAAAAAGAATTAGCGAAATCGGTTAAGCCGTACACGCGTGATGCCGTTACCAAGGGAAATAAGAATTCATTTATATATATATAAAGATAGATTACATACAATACCTACATAGGTAACAGCTTTTAATATTTAGTGACTGATTGAAATGAACACCAATAGCATGAGGCACTTTCTTCATGTTAAAGAAGCAGAAGTAAAATAATTAGAGCTACTTAATTTAATTATTACCCAATTCAAGTGTTGCCGTTTGTTATAGAAGTTGAAAATTTGGTAATAAACTGAAATACAATTTATATAAAGTGAAAATAAGCTAGGCACTGTAATATCATCTCGCTCTGCCCTGATCAAGGGCTACAGGGCTGGCACTGGGTGAGATACAGAAGAATGTTGTGTTTGTTGAGAGTTCAAGGAGCTGCCCAGTTGGATAAGTACTTCGAACCTATACTCAATACTCAATACTCAATACTTTATTGCTGCCATAATGTAAATTATACAGTTGGTAAAACTTAAGCTAAGTATCAATTATGGACCCTGTCGGGCACTGCACAGAAGAGAGAGAGAGAGGGGAGTTATTTTTTGTTGTATTGATATGATATATTATTTTGTATTATTTGTTTAATCTGTAAGTATATATTATTTATATATTTTGGGTATATTAATAGTTTTGATAATATTTGCTGGGTAATTACTTCGTTTTATTTATATATTTGTGTTACTTATTCTATTTTATGATGCCATTTAATAACATTAACAAAAAAAATCTGAAGTTTATAGTATCTAGTTATAATTTATAGATTAGATGGTAGCCGTTTGAGATTTGTTTTATAGTAGTAATAATACATAATTGATTTATTATTTATTAAATGTTTAGTGATTGTTATTATTATTGCACTGGGATTATATAGAATTTGGCTATGTTGTTATATATTTATTATATAGGGTAATTATTATAGTATTATGTATTTATTATTAAACAATTTAATAAAGGTAATTATTTAGTTATTATAAGGTATGTCATATTTGATTTATTTACTTATTTATTTACTTATTGCACTTGATTTAGATTAGGCTTGACTATGTTATCATACTAAAGTAATACTTTATAATGTGAAGATTTAATACTATTTAAGTAGGTAGGTTTTTTCTTCCATATACTCTTTTATAGTGTAGTAACTTTTTTGTAACAGGAAAAGTTTTAATTTATTAATAAAAATATTATGTTTTTCTTCGTTCTTAATTGCTTCTGGTAATTTGTTATATATTTTAATTGACATAACCAAGGGGCTTGTAGAATGCATTGTTAGTTGGGAAGTTGGGAGGTTAAGCCTATTTCTATGTCTAAGTGTAAATTTGGTTTGTTTATCTTCTCTTTTACTATAGTATTCCGGATGATTTCGAACAAATTTACAAATTTCCAAGATATAAATGCTTGGTAGAGTAAGAATTTTGAGATTCTGAAAATGGGGTTTACAGGAGTCTGTTTCTTCTATATTAGTTAATATTCTAATTATTTTTTTTTGTATGGTGAAGATAGTGTGTGCCTCTGTACTATTTCCCCAAAGGATTATGCCATAGCTTAAGCAAGAGTAAGCGTATGCGTAGTATGTGACAAGAGCGGTGGAAAGGTCTGTGGTCTTCTTAATTTCGCGTAGAGCATATGAAAATGTTGATATTTTTGACCGAACTTTTTTTACGTGTGGTTTCCAATTTATATGAGTATCTATAATTAATCCTAATAAGTTAAATTCTTTAACGACTTCCAATTGAAGCCCTTTGAAACTAAAGTTTATATTTAATGGTTTCTTTTGATATGGATGAAAAGGTATTATTTTAGTTTTTGAATAATTTATTTCTAAGTTATGTTCTGTCATCCAATCTGTTGTTTTGGTGAGTATTGTATTTATATTGTCATTTAAATTCGAATTGGTTTTAGAAGAAACTAGTAGGGAGATGTCGTCTGCAAACATAACACATGATTCCTCTATGCATTTTGGTAGGTCATTGATGTAGACCAAAAATAGCAAGCATCCTATCACACTGCCCTGAGGAATTGAGGCGTTTATGTCTTTACTCTTTGAATGTATTTTTTCTATTTCATTTTTATTTAGATTGAAGTATTCTAATTCTACCAGCTGCTTTCGATCTGTTAAGTATGAGGTAAGCCATTCATGAGCTTTTCCACGTATACCTATATTATATAATTTATTTAATAATATTTTAAACTGCACTTTGTCATAGGCCTTGCTCATATCAAGTAAAATACCTATAGCATATTGTTTATTGTTTATGATATTGAGGGCTTCTTGAATATATTTATAGATAGCCAATGTTGTTGACTTCCGTTTTGGCATTCGTCGAGTATATTATATTTTTCACAGAACGCATATATTCTATTGGTTATGGCTTTTTCAAAAATCTTTGAAGCAGTGGGTAAAAGTGCTATTGGGCGATAGTTGTTAGGGTCTGTTTTTGATTTCTTTTTATGAATAGGTTTTATTATTGCTTGCTTTAACTGGTTAGGGACTGTTCCTTCTTCAAAAGATTGATTAATTAGTAGGTAAAGCGGTAAGGTTAATTCATCTGCACAGTGTTTGAATAGAATAGGTGGGAACTCATCGATTCCGTGACTGTGCTTGCTTTTTAGATTTTTTAGGATTTTATTTACTTCAAACGGGTCAACAGGGGTGAGAAACATGGTATTTTCTATTACATTGTGTAGTGGGGCGCTGCTTGGTTGTGTATCATGTGTATGTGTGGTCTTCTCCCCAATAGACGCAAAAAAATCATTGAAGTAATTAGCTATCTGTGTGGGTTCTGTTACGACGTTATTATTAATTAGCAATTTCATATTTTGTTTACTTTTTTTTTGTTTTTTATTTGTCCGCTCGTTTATGATACTCCACATAGTTTTAGTTTTGTTGTTTGATTTTATTAATTTATTTTTATAGTGCAGTTTTTTTGCTGTTGTTACTGTCTTTTTTAATATTTTTTCATATTTTTTGTAATAATTAGTCAATATCGGATTGTTTACTTTTTGTGTAAATATTTTCAATAGCCTTTTATTTCTGCATGATACTTTAATACCTACGGTTAACCAATACTTTTTAAAATGTGTTTTTAGCTTTATTTTTCGTTTTGGTATGCACTCGTTTAGGATAGTTTTTAATGTGTTGTTGAATGTGTTGTAGTTTTCGTGTACATTTTGGTTTGATGGTAGAATGTGTGACCAATTTATGGTTTGCAGTTTAGATTTGAAATGTTTCATGTTTATTTGGCTGTATATTCTTTTTCTTGTAAACCAGGTAATTTGTTTTATTTGTAGGTCGGGTTCTAGGTGAATGACCGTCCCCATATGGTCTGAAAAACCAAACTCTTCAACAGTTGTAAATAATTTAATTGGGTTAAAGTTTGTAAATATTAAGTCCAAACATGTTGCAGTAGTGTGTGTAATGCGTGTAGGATGTTTTATATGCTGTGTAAATTTATGCTCTGACATGAGATCTAAGAATTGGTTTGTTTTTAAATTATGTCCTAATAGATTAATGTTGAAATCTCCTCCTATAATTACCCTTGATTGAATTGATTGATTGAATTGATTGATTGATTGAATTGATTGATTGATTGAACCTACACGAGCAGTAGGTGATTAGGTAGAGCTCTTTATAGATTATAGACTACTAATGTGTGTGATACTCTTGGTGTTATGAGTTTTTATAGATACTGATAAACCTTTACCTAAGAAACTGCAATGCATATTCTATGCCCTTGTGGCCCACTAATGCGGCACCGAAGTATTAACCTAGGGTTACACATCATGCAACGGTAGGAAATACAAACAATCACTGCTGATAGGATCTGGAGGTTTCTCGAAGCCATAAGCCTGAACAGGGAACTGTAAAGCAAAAGTGCGTTACAAAAGACTAGAAATAGTCGAGGTAGTGAAGTATTTGGATTTGGCCCACGAGGTGGTCGACATGTGGGATGTGGATTCGGTAATCATTGTGACGATAGTCATATCAGCCCATGGGTTGATAGCGAAGAGCCTCGACCAACACCTTCAGAGGCTCACGTTAGGCAGCTTAAGGGCCTGATGCAGAAGGCGGTCCTTCTTGACACGGCACGTATTGCGAGGAGGTTTCTGTCTCTGGAACCCTAAACACCGGTAGCTTGGTCCCTGTACTCGATACCAGTGGGACACTATTTTTTATATTTTTAAATATATATTTTTTATATAATAATGTATTTAAAAATGTAATTTATATGTTTTATAAATATTAATAAAGAGAATAATAATAATAATCCTTTACCTATGTAACTAAATCGTCGGGGCTATTAGTCTTGTGGTTAGTGATTGTAACTGCAGCGCCAGAGGTCGTGGGCTATTTAAAAATATATAAGTATGTTAATCAGCAGTCTAGTTACAAAAGTACAGGTTCTGCCTAGTTTGGGATCAGACGGCCGTGTGTGAGATATCTCAAGCTATTGGTTACGAAACCTTTATATAAGTATATTATAAATAATCATTATTGCATTGTCACAATCAATGTTAAAGGTTGTCATTCACTAGTATTATCGATGACATACGATAGCCATAAAATTATACGCCTACCCATAGAGAAAGTTTCATTACACCATGTCGTATAGACACCATGACATGACTATTTTCTTGATACTATATAATTACTTTCATCAACACTATGAAGGATCATTAAAGGTTATCGGTAGAAATAATGTGTTATTATATTGGAATGATGAAGGCAGTTTTCCTAATAAGTTTAGATTTTTTTCTCAGGGTTGGTAACACTTATTGTTTCGAATTTCTATAGAGAGTATGCTTCTTTTTTAACTTAGTGTTATAAAAACTACAATAGTTGATATTTTGAAAAGTAATTAACTGTAGGCTAATGTGGAACCGACTCCAACGGAAATTTTATGTGCACTTCCTCCGATTCTATGTTATTAGTATGTATTACCGATATTATGACATAAATTGTCATAAACTTTGGTACTCACCAGAGCACTTCCATTTACCTTGAATCATAACATGGAGCGACAAGGAAGATCTCATATTACAATTAGAGAAATCCAAGAATGTATGGACTTTATGTCGTATTGTATTGTATTTGTATACCATATAATTAATTTAAGAATTTATTGCGACTACTTAAACTAATATATCTATTTAAAACATTCTTCTCTTTGCAAAGATAGGTTTATTAGGTTCTTACCTACGCCTAAATAGCACGAGGCGTGTACGTGCCTTCGTACCAGAATATCATTCACACGTTTGACTAATAACACCCCTCCTTTTTGAGTCGGGGGTTAAAACATAGCATGGATGGTAGGCCACAACCTTATGAATTAGTACTATGGTGAATCATTGGAAATTGAAACGAGAACTTTTTTGATTTTGGAATCATTCAACGAAGCTTTATTTTTTATAAACTTACATATGTACTTACATGTATAAATTGTGCCAGAATAATAAATACCATTTTATCCAGGTCAAAACATCTAATCAAATCAAGGAAATAAAACCATCAAATCAAGGAAATAAAACCATCAAATCAAATATATAACCATCAAAGCAATATCAATCAATCGATATATGAATCATGAAAATACAACTAATAAAATTTTCCTCAAATATTATATGATGTACCTATAAGTCATATTGTAAAACTAAATCTGTAATCTTACTTCGAGAAATATAGTCTAATCTCTCAGACTTTCTTTCCGACAAATACTTAAATACATTGTTAACCATTTTCTCTCACGATTATGAATAGTAGAAAACATTTTCGATTACGATTATAAATAGACCACGCTCAAACTTTGACAGCAATCAACAAAAAAAAAGGATAAAAGTTGAATTTGACATGTTAATGACGTTTTAAAGTTACTCTTGCCTTTAAAATTATTCAGTTCCATTTGTTTTCCGTAACGTGACAGGTTTTTTATTTTGCTAGTCAGGTTATAAATAATATTACGATTAAGTTAAGATTCAAATCTTATATGTTTACAAGTAGCGAAAGCTTAAAAACAAAATTAATCACGATTATCTCAAGATAAACGTTATTTTCTAGTTGACAGATGACATAAGAAAGTATTTAACAGACAGACAACTGAAGTGGACGATTTTGTAATCATACATCACCTCCGTAGGATAAACGATGTACTTATGTCAGACATTTTGACAGATACTTGACACTGCACATGTGTTCTGTCAGTAGCTGTTGATTAATGAGCTGAGGGTCTGAAAGTTGTATGTGGCGTTTGAATGGGATTGGTGTTGATTGCGTGGCAAGGGGTCAATAATGGTTTAATTGGTAGTAACATTTATTAGGTGAAATTTAAGATCAATTAAACAAAAAGTGGCTGCCGAGAAGTTCAAAAAGTTACAGAAATAATATTTTTTTTTAAAGTTATCTGATATAACAATTCTCTGATAACCATTATTTGATTTTATAAAAAATACCACCATTCCTAACCAATGAAACTAGATAACTTAACATAAAAAATAATCAGTCACTCTAATTTAGATAATAAGACTTGACTCGTGCGACATTGATGCAATTTACTGCATTTTGCAAGGTAAAGTGGGGTTTTTTTGTCCCCCTTATGGGGCATAATGGCGACTCTTTCATTTCGTTCATGTAAATAAGTCAGTTACATGACAAAAAACCCCACTTACTGTTACTCAACCAGGCATACTGATTGCACAGTACCTAGATTAGTAACAAGTGTTCCCACGGTACGGCAATCTTGCCAATCTCTTAGTAAATTTACGTATAAAAATGTAACGAACAATGTTCTCTGTTGACATTTGGCTTTCGTATAGTTTCTTCGTTTACACTATAGGTATTTTGAACTTAGTGATATTTGTTCAGAGAAAAAACATTTTCGCGATTCCCAAAATGTATCGATTTTCACATCCAAGATCTTAAAATTTTACATATGTTACCCAGTTATTTAGCGACGCCAAGCTTTAGTTTATATTTCCCATATATACGAGTAAATACAAACATACATACACTCACGCCTGTATACCCAAGGGGTAAGCAGAGGTGTATTAAACACCCACATTTTGCCAACTATAATTTGCTCCCACTCATGTAATAGGGGGCAAGCCTATTGCCCTATACCAAGTCTATCTGAAAATGGAACACTTACTTAAATCACTGAAAGGGTATGACTAGCTTGCAGTAACAAAAATATTGTTTACCGATTAAAAAAAAATTGTAACTGTGATTGTAATTGTGAGTCATTCCTAGACCCTTTCAGTGATTTAAGTAAGTGTTCCATTGTCAGATACACACTGTATAATAAAAGGTTGATAAGAAGGGAAGGTAATGAAAGGAATGGGTTATTGCTTATACAGTTGTATTGGGGAGTGTGAGCAATAGCTCGAGCAGGTCAGGCTCGTACCTGTGACTCGAACTGGCTGTCGTCGGGATGTCCGAGCGCTCGTTCGAACCATTCAATTATAAAACAGCACACAACACAACAAACAACTGTTCTAAGACTTATTATAAGACTGTTCATTAATAACCGCATTAGGTATATAACTAAAACCTATGAGGTTTTTATACCACTATGATACATTAAAAACAAAACAGAAAAATTGACTTCAATAGAGCTTAATAATACAACTACGAAGTACTTTACAATTTGATTCATAAATATACCCACTGTTATCTGTGTATTATTTACATATCTATGTAGAACCACCATGAAGAGACAATTTACTAGTTTATTAACTTATCAATAAATTATTTCACACAAAAAATACGATTTAGGAACCTAAAACTTTTTCAAGTTTTTAGCTGCACTAGTAATTTACTAGTCAAGTGAAATATTATTCTAAATGTTCTACAACAATCGGCACCATACCGTGCAAACGATTTACAAACAACCAACTACATCATGTGACTTTCATAGTTGAAACTTTAGTTTTTATCTATTCCCAAAGTAGTGAACAGAAAGGGAACCCTTATATGGTAACCTTTGGCGCGAGCCTCGTCACTTTCCACCGGAACCGGTCCTCCGTCTTTGTTCAAAACAATGTACACGCCCAAGCCACGTTGGTACTGTACCTACTGATGATACTCGTTTTATTTGAAAGGATAAACATAACGTGTGAAATAACATATTGGTGTTGAATCATTCGTCAACATAGATTACGTCAGTCAAAGAGAAACCAATTGCGAAGTCATTATTAAAAAAATGCTATTGTAACCTGAGAGTATTTAACTATAGAAACAACACGGGCGTGGCCAGTCTTGAAATAAAATATAACCTGACATACTACTACAGAATTCTCCATTCACAGTGCTCTCTATGGATCCTGTTTCTCATCACGGTAGCTTACTCCTATGACATCGAAACCACTAGCTCTAATACCAATATTACCACCTTATATCCCACAAACAATACTATCATCAGACATGACAATGAAACCAAACCCTCGAAAAAACCAAACCCTCAGACCTGGAAGCTGGAAGCAAGTTTCGCAGCCTCCAACCTCACTGAAGTAGAAGCAAAGAATAGCAGCGTTAGTAAAAAAGAGAAAGAAAAGCAACAGAAAAAGCAAGATATGGCAGATTTTAAGCCAAGTCAACATTTGGGAAGTTTCTTTGATGAAGATACTGCTGAGGTGATTAAGAATCCGATTCCTGGACCTGTAATTAAGAGACCTGCTTCTGGATTTGTGGGGTAAGGTCCTTTTTAAGTTTCAGTCTTTAGTCACTGTAGTGAAGACACATTAGGGTTTTATAGTAGACCCTGCTAGATATTTCGTAGCAGGAAGAAAGACAGCAGAATTCTGATTCTTCGTTTTTTTCGGGTCATTGTTCGCAACTCAAAAATCTTGATAAATATAATTAATGTTTTAAAATTATTTTGATTTATATTTCTGCAACAGAACAATGACGACAAAATTAATAATTAAAAAGAAGCAAACAGCACACAACACAACAAACAACTGTTATTATAAGATTGTTCATTAATAACCGCATTAGGTATATAACTAAAACCTATGAGGTTTTTATACCACTATGATACATTAAAAAAACCAGAAAAATCGACTTCAATAGAGCTTAATAATACAACTACGAAGTACTTTACAATTTGATTCGTAATTTTGCCCACTGTTATTTGTGTATTATTTACACATCTATGTAGAACCACCATGGAGACACAATTTACTAGTTTATTAACTTATCAATAAATTGTTTCACACAAAAAATACGATTTAGGAACCTAAAACTTTTTCAAGTTTTTAGCTGCACTAGTAATTTACTAGTCAAGTGAAATATCGTTCTAAATGTTCTAAAACAATCGGCACCATACCGTACAATCTCTGATTTACAGACAACCAACTACATCATGTGACCATGTGACCGTCATAGTTGAAACTTTAATTTTTATCTATTCCCAAAGTAGTAAACAGAAAGGGAACCCTAATATGGTAACCTTTAGCGCGAGGCTCGTCACGTTTTAAACTGATTTTGATTTTGGTTTATATTTCTGCAACAGAACAATGATGACAAAATAAAGAATTAAAAAGAAGAAATATTGACCCAGCTATATGCTCATAGACCTGACCACATTAGTAGTGCTGCATAATCGAGGTCTTTTGTAGTGTTTAACTTCTTATATGAAAATAATGTAAATTATTTCTTTTTTACGAACTAAACCTGCATACAAAGTACCTTCAGTGAATAACACCATACAATTTTAATTCCTACAAAGACATCCCCTTCTTTGATTTTAAGTCCTTTTTAGGCATCATTGCCATGTACTCCTAGGACTTACTTTACAATATTATAACTATCGATGTGTTCTTTCATTATAACATCCTTAACCTTTCACAGTTCAATCCAAGATGAATACCCCTCAACAAATACGATTCCTCAAGAGTTCTACGAAAAGTACAAACCGTTACCATACAACTTTGAAGACACCATATTTGCGAAAGCCAGACCGAGTTGGCAAGAAGAACCTATGGACTCCAAGCCAACTGTGGAAGTTCCTTTAAAGCTACCTGCTGGAGGATTTTATCAGTCCCCTGTCACCTTGAAAGAAAAGCCAAATAGCAATGAAGAATTTGGGTTAGACATCAATGAAGAAGTTAAAGAGCATGGCATTAAAAAACGGTAAGAATTTTCAAAACAAAACTTGAGCGATGTCAAGATTGTTTATAATTATTAATTTTCCAAGTTTATATTAATGTATAGTTTTTTTCTTTAAACATATTCCCAAAATACTTATTTGACTATAAGAATTACACATTGACATTAATTATTATTGAGACCAATGACGACTCTAGTGTTCTTGCGGTAAGGTATGCTGTATTTTACACCATTAATTACTACATAAATCAGACTTGGAAAACCTTTCGTCGTGTACTTTAAACATTATTATATGACTATATTACCTGAAACTAAACAGAGCGTTTCAGTATGTACATTATTGTACATATCTATGAACTTTTGAATCGGCTGAAGTTGGAGAGCCATGCTTCGGCACGTATGAGCCGGCTCGACCGGAGTGATACCACGGCCTCACAGAAAACCGGCAGTGAAGCCGAGTTTCCCCTCCACCCGCTGTAGTGGCCCCCCGCGAGGAGGCGGCGTCCGCGTGTGCCTGGACGTCGTCTAATTGAGAGGATTTTACCCGAAGGTGGTGCCCGCGCTTTTGCGGGCAGGCGCTAGGAGGGTTCCGGATGTCTTAATAAAAGCTGTTCCCGGATCCCTCCTACTCGAGGCGCAGTACCGCACACCGTGTGGTTTTAGTTGGTTCGATTCCGACACACCGCCCCACCGAAAGCCCCGGTGGGGTGACGGCCCGAGGGGGTTTCCACACGCATAAAAAAAAAAGGCCCTAACCCTTCCTTCCCCCCTCCTACCCGTCCACCCTTCCCCTACTTCCACCTTAAAGGTCTACAACGCACTTGCGACTCTTGAGTTGCAGGTGTCCATGGGCGGCATTAATTATTTACCATCAAGTGACCCGTCTGCTCGTTTGCCCCTATACCATAAAAAAAAAAAGTATGTTAGAGTCAGCCTGTGACCGCGGCCTGTGTAACCTGGTCGAAACATTCCCATACCATCGCAAATGCTCCTTTATGTAAATCTATACCATTCAAAGTTATTTAAAACTTATTGTCATGAAATGATTGCGTGGAAAAAATTTTGTTTTTTGCCAAGCTATTTAAAAGTGTAAACTGTGATTTTTAAAAGCAAAATTATTTCTTATCTGATTATTTAAACAATCGAAATATAAAAAAAAAACGTTTTCAAAGAATTAAAATTAAGAATTTTTTTTTTAAAGTCATACGTTTCTGTGGACTACAAAATAGCAAAAAAAAATTTTAAAAATATTGAATTTCTCTATTTGTTTAAAACTATTTTATAAACAAATTACGTAAAAAATTTATATACTAGTATAGTATTATGTTATCTGTGCCTATACTAATAACTGCCATTGTTTAATGTGAAAACAGGCATAGCTAAATATTAATTGAAAAAAAAAAATTATCAACATTTTTTACATACTTCATTTTTCAATAGTTATAAAATATCATAATTAACAAATTAATAATTTTTTATGAAAATTTATCGTAGTATCTTATAAAGTATGTATATCAAAAGGACTCCACGAAGTTTAAAATTTATAGGCCAATTATTTTATACCTTTCATTCCATTGTTTATGCCAACAGAGATAAGGAAAAAAATTGTTAGTTAGCAATTAAATAACTTTTTGAAAAATGGTGATTAAACTTTTTTTTTTCGGGTATCGATTTATTCAAGTGTTAAGAAGATTGTTGATTAACTCTTTTTAGCGGTGGGGCACGCATGCCGTAACTGCCGCGCGGAGCCCTTTTTTCAACGTCAAATTAAAATTATAAATAATGGAGATAGAGTTCCGGGTGTTCGAACTTTTTTTGGAAATTTCCTCCTCTTTAAGAAACTTTTTTCAAAATTGCTTAAATATTAATATTTCTCGAATTATTAACGAAAAACTAAATTCCATTTCTTTTTCATCTTATTTTGTTAATAATAATTGCAATTTTTTACCTGTATCAAAATCCTTCAAAAACATTTTTCTAGAGGTGATTCCGAATCGAATGAGCTATCGCTCATATTTTTTGGACCTTTATCTCTATTTTTCACGTTTTTGAACTTGTTGACTAGACTAATACTCCTTCGGGGATACAGGCATGAGTGTAAGTGAGTATTTATTAAAAACAATTCAGGAAAGGGGAAAGCTGGGCAATTACACTCATAACATTAGTGCGGCCTCTTTCTTACCGGAATTATGTCCTTTCACTCACCGGACGCCAGGTCATTACATTATTAATAGTAATCACTAATTTCCATTTTAATTTCTTGCTGTTATGATGAATTGACTTGAAAGGTTTATTAATTAATTTACAATCCGAGACTAAACATCTAATATGTATATATGTTACAGTCGAGACTCTTAATCGGACAAAAGTACTTTTAACTGAAAAAAAACAGTCAAAAGTACTTTTAACTGAAAAAAAAACAGTCTTAACTTTGGTCAAAAGTGTTTTTTTTCCTGAAAATCATTAGTTATTAGTGATTTTGTTGCTCAAGTTGTTTTGTAGTAAATTTATTGCTCAAAGTGTTTTTGACTGACGCCCTTAATGAAAACCACTTGTTGTAATATTGTAATGAGTAATTATTTATAAGTGTGTAAAAACTTTTACAGGCGTAATCACTAGCCTCATAAAGTTGTATTATTGGCAGTTCAGTGTATAATGCTTAGTATTAAGTTATACATTGTAAATTAACTTATCCATACTAAAAACATTTTGAAATGAAATTAAATGAATCAAAACCAAACCTTTTACTTTACTGTACTAGTGTACTTTTAACCACTATAGCATCAGTCAAAATAACTATTATTATCTAATATTTTTTATGTTCGTGTGGAAACCCCCTCGGGCCGTCACCTCACCGGGGTTCTCGGTGTGCCATACTGCACATAAACTAGGAGAGATCTGGGAACAGCTAAAAATTCTAACCTTAAATAGGTTAGACTTTTTTATATTACTTTTAACCAGCTGCGTTGGGCAAGACTTGTTTTGACTGATTTTATTAGTTAAAAGTAATTTTGACTGGTTAAGAGTTTTGACTGCAACATATACACATAACTAGTCGTAGCAGAGGTCGAAATTCAATCATAATTCATTAAATCTAATATAATAAATGTGAAGAGATTTTTTGTTTGCTTTTTTAACCGCAGAACTATCAAGTAAGACTTGAATAATTATTTGTATCGGATTTTGTATTCAATGAGGTAGGTTATATGCATCTATTTATCCTGACAATTATAATCCTGGAACCTTCAACAGAGAGTGAATAAGTTTCCATTGCTTTTATTCCATTGCTCAATAAAAAAATGTTACATCACGCCAGAACCCTTAGGAGTGGAGCAGTAACCATAAACGCACGTGAAACTGAGCGAAGCGGCCAATTATTGACAACAATAAAGCTCCGTAGATTAACTTTTTTTTTATTACTTATAAGTATCTAAAGTTCGTCAATAGGCTACTAAACAAAAAAGCTCTGCAAATGCGGTTCCTCTTGAAACCAGCATGATCGAATAAACTTCGATTGAAATGCAAGTTGGTGACTTGCGAGTTTTGGCCACCACCCACACTTGGTCTTCATGTTCGTTCACACTATCGCTACTTCGACACACTATATTTAAGACGTCTGCATGCTTAGAATGATGATAGGGATGCGATGAGGATTCTAAAATGTTGATAGACGGTACCCATCTTTCTGGTTGAAATTTCATTTTTCCCGATTTCAATCTCTTTACGTAGAGTTCCAGTGTATAGTGATGCTCGTTCGAGAGGACCTGTAGTTGATGTAGTTCAATGCACTGTTTTTCCTGTTTCCCACAAATGATCCACGATAACAGGCTTATTAATTTCAATAATTTTTATAGCTGTAATATGGTATTTAACCCCTTCTAAGATTGTACGAGCTATCACAGCTGTAGTTATTTGCCATTCGCTCAAAACGTCAGGTGAACTAGAAGGTATCGTAACTCATAAACAAATATTAATGTGATTAAGTCGCGATGTACTCATCTAATGTAGAAAGCTATTCAATCGATTAAAGGACGTAGTTATACTGTACTACAGGCAAATTATGGTACATGAATACCAATTTTCATTAAATAATTATCACTTTATTGAAAATTGTAGGTATTGTGGCTAATCGTTCAATAAGTTCCTAATTTATATTTTTATATATGGTTATACATATAATATGTGGATAATACAGTCTTGTATATTAAATTTGTACTACTACTTGTAATTAAGTATTATTAAAAAAGTTTGTAGAGAGAACGAGACAGTGTGTGTTGGTTATGAAACTGCAACTATCTTGAAATAATCACACTGACATGTTAAATCATAAAACTTAACAATTAAAGTAACTTAATACAAATAAATCTTAACAACTTAATATTAAAAATGCAAATATAAGTTTATTTGATTGTGTGTGACCTTTTTACGCCTTAAGTAGTCAACCAACCATCATGAAATCGTTATACACCACGACAGGGATTCAGGAAAGATGATAGGACAGATATCTTTCATCCAGAAAAATAAATTAGCAAAAGTATAATAGCATAGATAAATGACTTTTACGCGAAGAGAAAATAACCGGAACGGTAACGGAAATAACGGTTTGGGTTGTCCTCATGGAAAAAGCCAGCTATGAAAAACATCTTCTGCAGTATATACTGCTGCAGGTTGCATGTTAATATAAACTGTGACAAACTTCGTAAAGTTTGCGTATTGTGTAGCATTAGCTTACCACTAAATATAGATAATGATCAAGATTGCGATCAATTCCCTCTGACTTCAAGTAAAAATCAATTTTACATGAAATTACATTATTTTCTTGATCGTGAGACTAATTATTTATTGTTTTTATTTGCTACCTCAATTGCAGAACATGTTGTAAGCTCCGCAAAAGACATACGATTCTCCCCATCACTACTTTTCAAGCGATGTTAAAGATTAATTCTAACAGAATTTTGTCCTTCGAGCTCTTTCAGCTTCAACAACCCTCACGTTGTTATGTAAATAATGAATCGTCCATTAGTTACATTGACTTGGAGTTTAAAGGACTTTCTAATTCAGCTTACAATGAGGCCTCAATTCATGGTAAATCAGAAGTTCTTTCCTTAGTTTCATTTTTCTTTCTATTTCTTAAGGCAACAACGTGACATTACTTTCGACATCCAGTATAGGCAATTGACAATGTTTTGCCAGATATCCGGCGGCCGGACATTCGGATATCCGGCCTTAAGGTTGACCGGGTATCCTGGATCCGGCCAAACAACTACCCGTTTCATCTCTAATTTGAATACGAGAACAAGAAAGAAACAAAGATACTTCTTAAGCTGTTTATACAGCTTGCATTTTTACTGTTTCAGTATAGTTTATGATAAGTTTTTGTCTTTATTTCTTTTATTGAAATTCAAACTGACGCAGTCACCTTAAATTCGCAACGAAGTTCGTTAGTGAGAAAATAATTTACGACCTACAAGTAGGAAGTAGTCATAAACCAATGCCACAACACTGTTTATGTTCGTCACGCAACAAATGTTGGAAGAAAGGATTTATAAAACTTTCTTAACTAGAATGTTGCCATTAAACTCTGTTGTACTTGCATCTTAAGTAGGTAATGTCGATTTTCGATGAAATGTAAATGATTTTTAACTTTCCCTCCGACCTCCTCCTCCGACCAGGCCAGGTAATCATGCATGGCGGTACCCTACTATTGATATAGGGAAGTTGCATATACTAATCAACTCGAGAACTTGAAAAGCACGATGCAGGATCAGTATGTAGAAGACGCGGTCAGTACACATATTAATGGTGTTTAAATAATATTTTTTTTAAAGTATCACCTAAATTATGATAAATTGTAATAAGCTCTATTCTTCATCCCTCAATTTTCCACCCTTAGAGGTGTAAAATTTTCTTAAGTGGGACTAATCTTGAGTACAACGAATTTAATTTAAAAAAATAATTATTGAAATCGGTTCACAAATGGCGAAGACATCACGTACCTACACAAAAAAAAATTGTCGAATTATGAATCCCCTCCTTTTTGAAGTCGGTTAGAAAACTCTTTGATTACGATTGTTTCAATGGACCACTTGTTCGTTCGTTGCGATGCTGAATATTAGATCAGGATCGTCTCCTTGAAGCGTGTGGAACGGCAACTGAACCTCAATAAGAACCTTCGTCTGTGGTATTCAAATTTATAAAAAAAAACAATATTCAGTCGAATTGAGAACCTCCTCTTTTTGAATTGCGAAAAAAAATATACGGTTTAACTCACGTATGCATTCCGGAGATATCCGACTAGTTTCGCTGACTCAAAGGTGGCAGATCGCTTTACCATTTAATAATAAGCCACCGTCCTACATCCGTTTCCTATCTTCCTGCGTTTATGGTTACTGCTGCACTCGTATGGGTCGTAGCGTGATCTCACAAAGCCTATAACATTACTTTTTTTAAATCAATGATTACTGTATCCAATACAAAAGCTCTTCAGTTTTATAATATTTAGTATAGATTAACTTTACTTCAGGTTACCTAACCGCAGGGTATTTCAAACCGAGGTTCAAATATTTCTCCGAAAACATCGTTGGAAGCAGCCACTCTTCACTACTTCAAATTAAAAGAAACTACAGACATACATACGAGTACATCCATATGTAATTTATTACAAGTTTCTAATGACCATGTTACAATTGTACGTTTATTGTATGCCATTAAAATCTTATGTTTTTTGACAGTCAATTGGCAGACAAATAATAACTTTGAAAAGACTGCCACTTGAATACGTCGGCTGGCCCCTTAGCAGATGATAAATACTTTACATATACTTTAGTATCACACATTAGTCTATTATAATATACTCGCCATTCCCCAGTTTCACCTACGTTTATAGACCAACCAATAAAAAAGAAAATCTTCAGGTTAGTATATTCGCTCTATTTGACGATATGTGTACACTGTGTACCTAGACTTAAAAACTCTTAACTCTTTTCTCTCTGGCATACTATCGATCAATGTATGACAACATTAGTTAAACTTTGACTTGCATACAATACGTAACAATAATAGTATTGTGACATATAACAACATACTTACATACATTCACGCCTGTACCCCCGCAGGGGTAACTGGATGCGTTTTAAACACCCACATTTTGCCAACAATCATCATCCGTATCTATAATGGTGGTCTTCAGTATTTGGACCTCACTCTAGCTTTCCATCACGCGGTTTGAGGTCATTCTGAGGTGTCATAATAAAAAAAGCAATAATTATTTCCCACTCACGTAATAGAGGGCAAGCTTATTGTCGTCAATCGCAAAGGGAGCGGTAAATACGTAGGGATGGCAATGGAATCGACGAAATATTGCTTATATGGATTGTGGCAGAGCTCGAGCAGATCAGTGTCACATATTTGTATCTTGAACTGGCTGTTGGCGTGAAGTTCAAATCCTCTAACCCATTATAAATCGCTATTTCAATCTGAACAAAGTTTTGTGGATTCTAGGAAAAAGGATTACGTTAGGCTTTTTTTTATAAATAAATACATATTATACAAAAATTTCATCAAGACGAATAAAAATTTTTGGGTACCTACACAAGTATTTGCACTAACCGATAACAAAACGCGCCACACCTCATGTTGCAGTCAAATACCTCGAGAACCAGCTGAGTTATCAAAATCCTTGTCATTTTAGCGGCAACCCGTGGCAAGATGTCCTGCGGCTTGTGACGGCGTTCATCCCGGTGGGACTCATCATCTCGGCACTCACACCATCACTCATCACCATCCAAAACGTCGATGATAATCGGTAAGTATCCTTAATATGCTTGATATTTAGTATCATATTTAGAAAATACTTGCTTATTACAGGTAGCTAGTTAAAAATGTTTATATATATATATGAACAAAACAAATCACGCAAGTCAACTCAGATCGGAACTAGTCAAATCGATCGTCCTCCTTTTAACGGGCTTACCTGCTTAACTTTGTAAGTTTAATTTTAAATCTTTCCATACGCGATTTAGCTTTAAAATATTGATAAGGCTGAAAAAATATCTAATTAAAAATGAGCAAAGAATACAGCAACATTATTACTAAATATTTTCGTAAATAGCAGGTCTGATTAAACGTCCGTCCGTTAGATAATGACAAAATTTTTATGAGATCAAATGGCAACTATTCCGCATCAATCTAAAGAAGAATCACGTAAATCGGATCATAAATCTCAGCGTAATCGGTGCACATACATAAAAAAAATACCAATCGAATTGAGAACCTCCTCCGTTTTGAAGTCGGGTAAAAAATAAGGGTTGATTACACAGGCACTTTCTAAATCAATTAAGAATTCTGTTTATTGACGTACATACATACATATACTCACACATTTCTCCCTTCGGGGTACGCAGACACAATAGCCCGCCACTTGCTTCTAGTCTCGCCATACCTTACATACCTCACCAGCTTCCCCAACTTCATGTTTCGGGTATTTCTAACTTGCCCTTTCTTCAGTTTATTGAATTGTTAAGTAATTTTGTATTACTTTACATTCAAATACTTTGCTTTCTTTTTTGCTCAATCTTTTTAAGACCTAATATTTAAGAAATATTTTCTATAGCGTATTAACACGTAATTACTTGGAAACAAAATTCCTTTGGCCAATTGGACGCTCGTACTCTTTAATAATTTGCGTGTATCGTGCATAAACCAATCTGGCAACTTTCATGCGAAAACTACCTAATTATTTGAATGAATCAAGAATCCATATTGGCATGTTATGCAGAAAACGAAAGTATTTGTGTAAGGGGCGCGTTATGACCCGAAGAGAACCGGTATTCACTTCCTTGTTGGCGAGTTTAGTGCGTGATGCGCTTGCCGGGGCGCGTGCCTTCTACTATTCAAGGACGGACTGTTCGCTATCGATATTAGGAGTTGTTTTTTATGTGTTCTGTCTCTCATTTTGTGATTCTATAACAAAATCCCTGGTTATACTCAAAAGTTAAACCTTAAATAAATTAAAACCTTTAATGTAGACGCGGCGGAAGCGTAACGATTAAGGCCACGGACTTGCGATTAAATGGCTGTAGGATCGAACTCGACCTAGTGCCGACGTGAATCCAAAACAAAAATACCAGTAATCTGTAACCAACCTATTTTATTACTATAATATCTTTAAAACTACTATTTACATGTTTTTTAATTGTATTAGTTGAAAAAGTCTTTTGTGGTATAGCAATTGCAGTAATAATTCATGTTTAGTCTTTGTACGGGAATATTATTCAAAGCCTGTTTCATAATAATCACTTAATTGAATATCATGTTTGTTGATATTAATACAAGGAAAAGCGAATACGACTCGGCCATTTAACTAATATCCGTATACCCATCAGTTACATATAAGCATATAACAATTCGAATTCGCGGATATATACCTAACTTAGTGCACGCAATATAAGCACGCGATTTACACGCATTCGTTCGTAGTGTCTTGGTTAGAAGCATATATTATTATGGAGAAATATTTGTAAATAATGGTTCAAATAATAATAATGAATGAAATGTCAGTTTATATATCCATGAATAGTCGAATAAGTTGACTGTCACGTTAAATGAGAGGACTCAATCCGAAAGATCAACCTAGATGCTGGTAAAAGTCTAGCATCACCAGTGTTCCTAACCTATGGCATACTAACTCATTAAATATTGCAAAAATATAAAAATATACCGCTAGTTTAATACCTGAGTATTGTCTGTCGACTGGTGAGCAAGGTTGCCAGATAGACATGAAAAGGGGAAAGGGGTGGCTTCAGGATTGACAATGTTTCACAGTACAGTCAACTAGGTCAACTATCACAAAGCGGGGAAACCAAATAGGAAATAGGTAGAAAGACAAACTGGGAATACCCAATGTAATTTCCAAGTATACGAGAAAGTTATCGATTTATAAAGCGTGACTCATAACAACAAATCTAGCATTACTGTTATAACTATAGCACTTTCCTGAATGAAATTAGTTTAATAGGAATTTAGAGGTTATGTCACGGATGAACAGCTTTTTTCATGTTGATTTTTTTTTCTAAATAAAGTCCAGCCGATGAAACCAGTCCAGATCGACCTGTCGCAAAAAAACGCAAAGTACACCCTCCTATCCCCTTTATTTCATTGTGGTCTTGATAACCATTAGTTTAAAAATAGAAAATTAATTGGAACAGCAGTAGGTAACGTTTATGCCAAACTAACCAGTCAACTTTTGACTAAGTTGCTTTCTTGTACACATGGAAAGCATTCTAACAATTCCAGAAATTCCGACAATGCAAAACATAAATTGTAATAGTTACCAAGTTGTTTCTGAAATTAAGCACAAACAGATTCTACCTTTTGTATAAAATACACATCCTATATCATCCGTACCCGACGTTTCGATCGAATTACACCGATTGTGGTCACGGGTGGACTTTTATAGATAATGATAGAATTATAACAATTTATAAATCTGAAGTAGTTACTTTTAATGCTTAAGTCAATTTTATAGCGTCGATATGATTTTTTGACAACTGTATTTACAGTTACGACTTCTCTACCGCTTCAACGATACTTGACTGACAATTTCATTAACCTATGAAATACCGAATACAGAAACGTATTCTGTCACAGTTTAGATTTGATACAATTATGATTATCCGCGGCTGTACCGTGCAGCAGTTACCTACTTGTAGCAAGTGTACAAGAGATGTGCGTGGTAGCGGTCAGTTCGCGGAAGGCGCACGCGTACATTATATCCGCAACTTGCGCAACACTCGGATACTGATTACTGGGTAACTGTGGATGTAGGCGCCTGCACTAGGAAGTCGATATTATAATAGTGGCAATTGTGCTATCATTGAAAGGACTTATGTACTATAACGAATTTTTGTATACCTTCTAAGTATAGAGTTTATGGAATCTGCCTTCCTAATACACGAATTCAGTCGAATAGTCATTTCTGAATGTTGGCATAAGTTTTTTAAGGACTTATGTAATTTGTGTAGCTTGAAGTGGAGTCGCCTTACTGCTTTAGAATCTTGACGCTTTTCCCGCGTTGGATATCTTCGGGTACCTCGTTCCGTCAAACACGGTGATGACGATGATTCTTCGCTATAATATACTTACAGTATTTCATAAAACATATTTTGTATTTCTCTCCTCAACATGTTCTGTCACAGTTATTTAATATTTTATATATGTCTTTAATTTATTATTGCATTAAATTGCCGCACATTCAAAATAATCCTAACGTAATTTGACATAGTCATTTCATATTTTTGTCGGATGTACGCAACTCTAAATGCTTTATAGATAAGCAATAGAGTCTAATTACTCCTGACCTCGTCCTTGCACAGACGGTTAAACTGCGGATTAACACGTTTATTTTTATCATAATAATATAATCTTCACACTGTAAATATTTTCAACAATTATATAATACAAAGACTCCGCACTCTCAAGGTTAAATTGCAAGGAGGAAAAATTAACTTGTTTTATAGCAAAATTTTCAATTTTATTTCTTTTGCAATTATTGAATTTTTTACAATGACATGAATGAAAATTAAATTTAAGAAATAAATTTATACCTTAGTTAGATAGCCTGTTTATTGAGAAAAGTTATAGGATGTGTAACATCACGAAATGATCCGTTGGGGCGGAGCAGTGTCTATAGTATAGAAGTGTGGCGACATCCGCGACAGAAGCAGACGCAAGGAGAAACGGACGATAAAAACGAAAACGGACGCTAAATTGCGGAAACCAAATCATTGAAATTGTCATTACACGTTTAGAAATTAACATTAAGCAACAAACAACACAAATTATTTATGTTTACTTTTATTTAACTGAATCAGCTATTCAGTACCTATATGTCGCAGTAACATGGTAATAGTCGTGAAATAGTTATACCCCTAGGGCAATAACTATATACCATAAGATGGTTATATGAAAGCAGTTCATAACTATTTTACTAGAAATATAACTATGATACGAGAACGATCTTGTAACATATCTTATTGAATTTTTTTTTTAAATGACCATCTGTGACTGGCACTGCCTGTGACTTCGATCGCGTGGAAATTTTTGTAGAATCTATCAATCCGGAACCGTACATTTTCCGGGATAAAAAGTAGCTTATGTGCTATTCCAGACTATAATCTTTCTTTGTGCCAAATTTCATCCAAATTCGTTTATCCGTAAAGAGTAACAAACATTCATAAACCCTCACAAACCTTCGCCTTTATAATATTAGTAAGATTGACTAACTTTTAACAACGTTTGCTTTTCTTGTCATAAGTTCGTTATAATATTTAAAGAATAAATGAAGATGGAAGTATTGTACAACTTGATGAGACAGTTCTTTGTTATGTAGAACATTTTTATAAAGTTTTCTTTTCTAACTTTTAAACTTTCGCGTTCCATGATATAATTATGTTTATATACGGGAATTAACGCGATCACGAAATAGGTATTACATACCTCTGAATTGCCTGACGTTTCGACCAGGTTGCG
Organism: Euplagia quadripunctaria; assembly: GCA_963859945.1. Taxonomy (NCBI): domain Eukaryota; kingdom Metazoa; phylum Arthropoda; class Insecta; order Lepidoptera; family Erebidae; genus Euplagia; species Euplagia quadripunctaria. The sequence goes on along the minus strand of OY982573.1, from coordinate 22,289,363 downwards.
CTGGCCGTGGTCGCAAGGAGAGGCAGGCCACAGCCAGTGCCGTATATATACGTAATTACATTTACTTGCCTAAATATAAAAGCAGATTGATTTTTTAAAGTTTAATTATTTTAATGACTGACTACTTATTGTTCATTGTTTGTTTTGTTATGTCGTATTTAGATCAACCTAAAATATTTTTTCTATAAACAGGTTATGTTATATAAAAATGATTATCCAAATTGGAAACGTAGGAGCTGAGACTGAGATTTGATTTTGAGCAATCAAACTCATAAGCAGCAGTATTAGAAAAGTTATTTTTTTACAGTTACATACGCAAAGCATTCACAAATTATTTGGTTTTGTTGAAGTGATCCAGTGAGGCCAGGCTTCTACCGTCGCTCGGACCGGGACGTAACTGACGTAGCACCCATCAGCGAACGATGTCGGCGACGATTACTCTGTGAGCTACAATCTGACATACATTATACACCGTAAGTATCGTATATATCGTAAATATATCTTTTTTTATAAAATTCTAGTATAGTATAGTAATGTAGTACAGTACAGTGCAGTGCAGTGTGGTGCAGTGCGGTGTGGTGCAGTGCAGTGCAGTACACTGCAGTCCAGTGCAGTGTAGTGTAGTGTACTGCAGAATGTAGTGTGGTGTGTGTGTAGTGTACTGTTGTGTAATTACACAACAGTACACTACACATATATTTTTATAGTATACTACATTTGGTATACTACAAAAATCTTAAAAACTTCAACAACAAAAATAAATACACAAAAACAAATAAAGTTCCATAAACTTTTTTTTTATATATACTAGGTTTTATTATTATATATACTATACTATACTAGCTGCACCCGGCATGCGTTGCAATGCCATTCTTATTTTTATATATTTTTTGTGCCAGAAACCCGCGCGGGCGCCCCCAGGAAAGACTACCAAAGTTTCATCACAATCTGATCGATCGATTTTTCGAACGCATAGAAGACAAACGAACATACATTGATTTTTATATTATATTGAAGACAGTTTACAAATAAACATTTATATATGGTTATGATTCATCTCATTATATTCTAAAACATTAATTCAGGAACTCAAAGCATTCAGCATCTGCCTTCAAAACACGTAAAATAAACATGTTGTTTTGTTTATTTCTTACGATGCAGCGCGATTATTAGTTAAAAAGATTTAAGTCGTTCTATACATAATAATTTTTTATAGGTTTAATAAATACCCAGAATCTTTATTAAAAGTCTCAGTGATAGAACGGTTAAGTCTTTAAGCACTTTCTACAATGACAGGAGGGCACTATAAATTAAACGACATTATAAATATCTCGCCCAGAAAGTGAAACTGCAAAAGTAATATTATTTTTCCGGTATAAATTTAATCACGTAATAGGGAGCAAGCCCATTGCCTTCTACCGGGTACTTTGGGAATTACAGATGGGAAAATTAGGTGTATATTGAAAGGGAAAGGTAGGTAAGAAGGGAAGGCAATCGAATGAAAGAGATAATAATATATTGCTTATACGGATGGATTGGGGAATGTGAGCATTAGCTCGAGCAGGTCAGGGTTGCGTACCTGTAACGAACTGGCTATTGCTGGAAAGTCCGAGCCTCTAACAAATAGCAATCTCCTTTACATCATTGTGAGACTAAAAACATTGCAATAATTTGAGTTAATGAGTCAATAGTCATTTAAAAAATGACTTTAAATTTATTTTAAAACTAGCAGTTCCCGCGTGGTTTCGCTCACGTGTTCATATTTATATATTTCCCTTTTTTTAAAGCTCGAGCAGGTCAGGCCCTCAACAATTCCATTGTATTCTTCTACCAGCGATTCGCCCCAGCTTCGCACGGGTAGCAGAGCATATATTGATTTTATTCCGATCTTCAACAATCATCGTCACATTATAGATATTTTACACAAAACCTTTATAAAATTATAATTACCCCTAAACCTTCCTCATGAATTCACTTCGTCTATTGGTGTAAACCGCATTATAATCCATTGCGTAGTTTAAAAGATCTAAGCGTACAGAGGGACAGACATCGGGAAGCGACTTTGTTGGCAAAATTTGGATGTTCAATACGCCTCTACATACCTCTTCGAGGATACAGTACAGGCATAAGTGTATATTTGTGATGGTATTTTTTTTACTACACCGATGCTTTATATGTATATGAATGATGATATGCTGTTACCTACTGATAGATTAAGGATTCTTGCGATAAAAATCAGAGAATCAAATATTAGACCTCCGTAAACACCCTCTCACCATAGTAAGGAGGAGGGCGATTGCCCTGTCTCGACAACCGTATGTGTCCTTTAGATGTTCTACAGATATATTTTGCTAACATAGATTTTTTTTATTGAAAACATAAAACTGACCTTGTACTGTGAAATTGTAGTCTAATCTTCAGCTCGATATGACATTTATGGCATTAGTCCAAACGAAAGTTGGTCCAAGGATATATAGGGACAACCTACCTACCACTCGCCCTCGGTTTACTCCAAAACCTCATTATAAACCCCAACGCATTGACATATGTGAAAGAAAAATTTCCTCCTAAAAGTAAACTTTTTAATTTAAATTTTTTATTCTCAAAGATTACCCCTGCACAATCATTCTGCTATTTGCAACCTAGAAATGTCTGTATAATTAATCTCACATTTCCGACTGAATATATACAATTACTTATCTTATGTTTCAGTTCGTCATCTCCCCATCGACGCAAAGCGAAACATTGTTACAAGATTGACTGCGAGGACACCGCCTCCCTGTGGACGATGCTTCGTTGGCTCTTCACGCACCAGCCGCCGGCAGACGACCAAAGGGCAAGACATCTTACCTGAATTGTTACTTTCTTTAGTTAAAATAAATGTTATTGATTGTTGTACTTGTACGTTATTTACCATTGGCAGGCCACCTGCAGTTTCACCCTCGTCTATTATCACTGCTCCGATCCTAAGTCGTAGCGTTGTTTACTAATTTTTCCCTGTGGCTTCCCTCGCGTAAAAGTTATTTTTGTATCCCTCGGTAACAGTAGTTTAGGTCTGTATAAAAGCTATAGTCTATCCATATGTCCTTTCTAGTATCCCTGACAACGTTTCTGCAAAAATTCCTGAAGATCAGTAAAAGTACAAAAAGTTTTTTTAATTCGACTGGCGATCACCCAAAAAAAGTTACAAATGTCATTTTATGTGTGTTGTAGAGTAAAGATCGTTTATCAAGGGACCTTACAACTAGATATCACTGCCATGGCCAAATTGAACCTAAAAAATTATCGATAAACATAATCTGTCTTAAAAAAGAGAGGGCATGAATGGAACTATAGGTAAACGTTTTTTTCCAGAAATATTCGCAGAAGAAAATAAACAAACAAAATCAATCATGAAAATTGATAACCTAAATTGATAACCGGACCTGATGTAGGATTTCTAAACATTAATGTTTAGAAATCCTACATCAGGTCCGAAAAATAATTTATTTTTTCAAAGTCCACAATTTTTCATATAACTCACACTCTCTCACAAACTGAGATGAACTGTAAATTAGATGTGATTAGCGTGTCATTTTACAAGTTGACCGCAGCCCGCTCGCTCCGGTCAACTTTTAAAACTAATTCGCATCACTTTCCTCCGTCCTCTTCCGTTAATAAAATACTTTTTACGTAACATTCAACCATTTCATTATTCACGAGAGTCGACATTGAATATTAATATATCCGTAATATTGTTTTTGGAAGTGATTAATATAAATATTTGTATGAGGCTTTAGTAAAGTAATTATAATTATTAATGTTATGCCAATTTCCGTTATGTCACAGCTACACTGCATGCATATGCAGGAAGACTAAAGCTAAGTTGTAAAGTGGAATATTGGTTACGCAGCAGATAAGCATTTCCAACTTTACATACTAATTCGTGTTTGAATTTATTTCGGACTAGCTGTTGCCCGCGACTTCGTTCGCGTGGAAATTTTGATGAAATCTATCCCACGGCGACCGTACATTTTTCCGGGATAAAAAGCCGGTTGCTTATGTACTATTAAAGAATACAATCCATCTCAGTGCCAAATTTCATTCAGATCCTCACAGCCTCACAGAAAACCGACAGTAAAGCAATGTTTGCATTGCTTTTCACCGCGTGAGTGAGATTACCGGAGGCCCTAACCCTTCCCTTTCCCCCCTCACCCCTATTCCCTCCCTTCCCCTCTCTCCCCCCTCTTCCCCTACGCCCACCTTAAAGGGCGTCAAAGCACTTGTGACTCTTGAGTTGCAGGTGCCCATGGGCGACGGTAGTCATTTACCATTAGGTGACCCGTCTGTTCGTTTGCCCCCTATACCATAAAAAAAAATCCGTTCAGCTGTTCTCACGTATGTGAGCCGTCATGGAATGCATTTTGTATCGGCAATGCCATTTTATACACAGTAAAGATTTTTTCAAAATTCCTATGTCATAATTACTTTAAAACAAGGTAATCGATAATTGACCCATGAACTACTGTTTATTTGAATTTCTTGCAAAATATAATCCTTTTTTATATATAACTGATATGTGTAACTCTTTTAGTAATCATGTCATACTAGTCTGACTTTCTTGTTGAGGAGCTGTAATAATTTTGTTCCAGCCAAGCTATATAAATATCTATTGCTCATTATTTCACTATGTATATATACCACAGTATATTACATTATTTTCCGTCTGTGTCTCTGCAATGGAGAAGATAGCCGGAAAATTGAGAAATTTTGGAGAAACTGACAGTACTATTTTATTACGTATTAAAATGATCACACCATCATCAAAATTTGAAAAGGACAACGTCTGTCGGTTCAGCAACATAGTTGATCTCCATCTCTACATTGTATAAAACAAAGTCGCTTCTTACTGTCTGTACGCTTCGATCTTTTAAACTATGTAACGGATTGTAATGCAGTTTTCACCAATAGACGAAGTGATTCATTAGGAAAGTTTATGTGTATAATTTTAGTAAAGTTTTGTGTAAAATAGCTGAAATACGAAAGTTGTTGAAGATGTCGGAAAAAATCCATGTATATTATTCTCTGCTACCCGTGCGAAGTAGGGGCGGGTTGCTAGTCAGAAATATGTTAATAAAATAAAATCTAAGATGTGAATAGTGATAAACATCTCAAAAAGTACAAAAAAAACAACTACGAATGAATAACCAAAATGTATTCGTCCACCATCATCACTGTGAAGCATCTAGACAATAAAATAATATTTTACTATCACTTTTACTTTTCTTTATAAAATAATGACTCGATACAGAGATCGCTTTAATTGTATTTAATTAAAAAATCATCACTTATCTAAAGATGGTTTCTATTCTCTATGACTCAGAAGTGCTGAATGACTAAACATAAACTCCTATCTAAGTGAGTTACTGTTTGATAACTTATACGTTTGCCAAACGGGAAAACTGCTTTTAAATTTAAAAAAAATCCTTTCAAAGATAACGTAATTTTAGATATTATCGCAGCTTACGTTGGCTGGTGTTTTTTAAATAATTAAAGTATGCTTTTGGTTAAAGGCATAGAAAGCATGATAATGACATTGAAAGAAGAGTCCAAAAGGGTAACTCAGTGAACGGTGCCCGGCACTCTTTTGTGAAAAGTCAGAACGTGTCCATAAAAGCGCGTCTGGCGGTTCACAAGGCATTGCTGGCACCAACGTTGATGAATAGCAGCCAGAGTTGGGTATGGCAGAAGAAACATCAAAGTAAAGTTAATGCTGTTGAACTGCGTTCATTGAGAAGTATGTGCAGTGTAAGATTGACTCATAGAGTGAGGAATGACGTGATAAGAAAGCGATGTAGGTTGAAAGAAGATGTGGTGACAAGGATTGAGATAGGAATGCGATGCGATGAGTGAAGAGTAAATGTGTAAAGGAATTTACATGGCTCCTGTGATTGGAGGAATCGGTGCGGATAGGCGCCGAAAGACGTATACTGCCCAGATACGCAGTATACTGAAGAAGGGTCTAGCAAAAAAGCACCGTAATCGGCGCGCGTGTATGAAAGGTCTAATAAATTTGAAAGAGGCGCAAGCGCAGGATCTTGGTATATGGCCCTCAAGCTTAGCTTAGCTTTTGACTCTCGTTAGTGTTATATTTCATGTTATACTCGTATATGCCGAAAGACCAATGGCCGTTGAAGCAAACGGGTCCTAAAGCGGAGACCGCAAATCTGTAATTGGACCTTAAGATTACGGATTCGATCAACGATCTGACGAAGGTAGCTGGGATAGACTGGATGCGGGAGGCTGAGGACCAGGTACTAAGGCACACATTGGGAGAGGCCTATGTCCAGCACTGGACTGCAATAGGCTGATTGATTGAGTGAATTACCATTAACTTTTTAATTTTTTATCATGTTTTATGTGGTTTTTCGGCTTGGATGTATTAAAACAACTAGTCTCTATGCCTTCTTATGCTTCTAATGTTGCAAATATAAAAATCTTGCAAATTGAAGACTAGATTCACTATTATATGAAATTATTTTTAAATAATCCTCAATATTTTTGGCTTGTCACGATTATAATTCTGTTACAACATAGCCTGAAATTATTATCTAACATTAAGTTAATAGCTAGTCACCACAACGACATTCGTGGTCGTTTGCGGTCGCGGTGTACCCATACTTTCAAATTCACTGTCACATAACATATATGCGAATATTTTGCTAATAACATTATGTGGTCACTATGTAAATATCTTTGTTTCTCTATGTAAATACTTATCTTTTATTTTAATTAGAATATATTGTATATTTGTTTTACTATTATGTATTAAGATTAGCATTTTTCTTTAATATTCATTAAAAACAATAAAATCCGAATCTATACCAATATTGTAAAGCTAAAGAGTTTGTTTGTTTGGATGAACATGTTAATCTCAGGAACTAGGAAGTGTAGGCTATATAACATCACGCTACGACCAATAGGTGGGAAGCGTCAATAAAAAATATTGTAAAAACGAGGAAAATTTAGAAACGCAGACGAAGTTGCGCGGAAAACCTACTACAATTATATCCAAATTTAGAGGAAATTCTTCTTACGCAAGTTTTAAATCTCGCAAGATTTAAAAAAGAAATCGTACAATGGCAGCCGAAAGACCATTTAGTAGTACTTACACGAGCCGTAAATTACAGAAAAATTAAAAATAATCTAAAAGTTGGATGATATTTTTTTAATATAAACTTAATGGAAATAAAATCTCTGTTGCAAAAGTTGCGTTGATTCCAGTAGGCTAATTTGTACGTGCTTAAAAACATAATTTTAGTACAAAAAATGAATATGTCCGTAACATAACTGGAGGTTTACTCATGGTGCTACTTAATTACAATATAAATAAAAACAAACTCATTTACAATTAAAGTTAAATTCATTAAATACTTATACATCATTTTAGACCAGCGGAAGTGCTCGGCAAGCCTGCCACGTCCGGTCGCATGTTCAATTACCAGCTTTAGCAATAGAACGGACCGCCTGTACAACTGCACTATTAGCAATAATTAAATTAAATCGCTCTATATTAATAACCTTTTAAAGTAATTAATTAAATAGTCTGATAGTAAACATCCTGATGAAATTTATTTCTATCTATGATTTGACGGCAGCAATTATTTTTATGTTTTATGTAATCCATCAAATCTCGTCAATTTTATTTGTCTTAACTTAAAATATGAATTAGGAAGTGCAGAATTAAAAGTCACTTTGAATATAGCAATTATCTATTGGTGTGTGGGCTAGTGTTAAATAATTACTTATTAAGTGTGGATTCTTTTAACAATTTGGGGCCAATTTAAAGTGTAGCCTTTTCAATAAATGATGTACGAATGAAACGGCACCGTAACGAGAACCTCTTTTTTAGGATTCCGTACCCGAAGGGTAAACAACGGGACCCTATTACTAACCCCTCCGCTGTCCGTCCGTCCGTCTGTCTGTCAGCGGGTTGTATCTCATGAAGCCATAATTTCCCTTAATCTTTACTAATATTATAAAGCTGAACGCGCTTATCTCAGAAACTACTGGTTCGAATTGAAAAATTATTTTAGTGTTGGATAGCCCATTTATCGAGGAAGGCTATAAACATCAGGCTACGACGAATAGAAGCGGAGCATCAATGAAAAATGTTGCAAAAACGGGAGAAATGTATCTCTCTCTCTCTCTTATGTAACGCAGACGAAGTTGCGCGATTCAGCTATTATAAAAGTATGCATTGTTTACTAGTTTGTGCTAACTACTATTTAATAAGTGAGTAGATTGATTTATCCTTTTACTAGTGAAGGTATACCTACTTACTGTAATTTTAATATTAAATTACAACCCTAAACCTTAGATATACAATCACAAGAAAAGATGAAATTAAAAGCTCCACTTTCCTACCAGCGTTTCTGCACCTGGACAAATTTACGAGTATAATAAAATATAAACACAGTAAAGTCTACCTACAGCATTGGTGAGATCTGTCACCGCGACTGTTTCTAAAACATAAGCCGGCTGACCAAGTCATTGGGGTCTAAGTGTGATTGCTGGTAACTCGTAACCACTGACGGCGGCCAATTTCCACGCACGTGACTCTTGAAAGTGTGGTCTAATACTCACGATTAATGTGGACATATTTACGAGTATATTTTATTATGAATTCCGAGAGCATAAACCGTAGTGTGTATAACTAGCCGTTTCACGCAGTTTCACCTACGTTTATGATCACTGCTCCGCCCCTAATCGTCTTAGCGTGATGTTACATAGCCTATAATCTTTCTGATTCTTTCTTTCTAATTCTCTATCAAAGAAAAAAATATATTATTCAAATCTGACTGATAATTCGAGAGATTAGCGCTTAAACGAACAAAAAATAAACACTTGTACGACTTTTTTGAAGAATAATTAGTTACAGCACTGGGTTTTCTGTTTATACCCCTTACATGACAAATAGCTCGCCACATAAACTTAACATAAGTTAGCGGAACGTGGCTGTCATACACCTGTGTCTCCATCTTCAGGGAAAATAAATTATGCTAGTTTATGGCTTAGCTATGGCGCTATGACTATGACCTTTGAAGCTTGAAAAGCCTACTACTACAACTAAGTTTTCAACGTAGGTACATGTAGTTTATAGGGAATCACTAACGACTGCTAATCGACTATTAAAAAACGTAATCCTGCAACAATAGCTGAATAAAATACCTATCTTACTGGCAGTCTCGCGTCTTCTAAAGGAGCTCTGGTCGCCGTATAGACTGTATACAACCCAAGTTTATAGTTCAGTAGGAAGGCTTAATAGTAACTGGTAGTTCTCATTCAAAAGCGACGATTTGTCCCACAACTCGTACAAGTTCAACAACACTAACCATGTCCTCCCCCATATTTTGTATGTCAGGTTTTCCTTCAAAGACTTTTTCTTTTGACGTAGAACTTTCTCTTTCTGTCATCGCCCTTCGAAAGTGAGGCTGTTTAATTAAATGACTGAGAAAACATTAATTTTTTTTACGGTCTGTCGATGGACAAGACAAGAATCAATGGATCTAACCTAGTTCAAACAAGCATTCGCATCCATAATTATATGGGGTTTAGCTTAAAGAGTGTACTATCAGCCAACACTGCCAGTTTTATTCGAAAAACCTTTAAATGATAGTCATTACCAAGTGTAATAGATAAATTAAGAATATTACGCAAATTGTAGCCGTGGCAGGCCTCAGAACAATGCACAATGTATTGTAAAATTGCTCCAAAGCACATCAGAAACGTGTCGCAAATATTATCATTTAATAACATCAAGAAACATGACTTGCATGAATGTGCCTTTCAACTTTAACTGTATCGGGCCACATAACAAACCCCATATGAGTATTTGCAAAATATGCCTGATTGGTGATAACCGGTGTGCCACTCCTATAGTAAGTAATGATTCATACAAAACGCACGCAAGTTATGTAAAACGATTTTCCCAATAGAATGCGCTGTGGTGCGGCTGGGCAGAATGCGTGAACCATTGGTTTAAATTAAATTTATCATACTACAACTATTTTTGTACCTATTGACTTGAAACGCGATGATAGCAAGGGGCCAGATCATCTCATACCATGAGAAATGGTAGACATTTTCTTGTAAGTATTAGACACACCGTGAAAACTTGCACTTCTTTTATGATACCTAACTATAAAAACAAACAAACATGGCTGAAGGATAAAGAGTAAAGGGACTAAACCAATCCTATTTATTTTAAGTTTGAATACCTTTAAAATTAATTTAATCTGAGGCGTTAAAGTAAATGCTAGATTTTTTAGATTAGCCTTTAATTTAGCCAGGAGTTTGCACAAAAAAATTTACCGGTACGTTAAAGACTTCGTAATCCCACTAATATTAAAAATGTGAAAGTTTGGATGGATGGATGGATGGATGGATGGATGGATGGTTGGATGGATGGATTGATGGATGTTACTCTTTCACGCAAAAACCACTAAACCGATTGCGATGAAACTTGGTATGTAGATAGCTGCAGACCTGGATTAACGCATAGGCTACTTTTTATCCCGATATTCCCACGGAGTCGGGACTTACGCGGGTGAAACCGCGGGGTGCTGCTAGTATTACCTAAAAACAGTAACTAAAAATAAATATAAAAATGATGGATGAGATGACAGCCAGTTCGAGTTTATTGAAATATATTAATAATGTGAGAGACCTGATCTGATAAATCTGATCACATAATATATGAGTATTAGCTGTTGCGACTTCGTTAGCATGGAAATTTTGGTACACGGGAACCGTACATTTTTCCTGAATAAAAAGTAGCCTATGTGCTATTTCTATAATATATGTCTTTGCCAAATTTCATTTCGATCAGCCGTTTTGACGTAAAAGAGCAACAAACATCCTTCAACCATCCGTCCATCCTCACTAACTTCCGCCTTTATAATATTAGTAAAATATTAAACAATTATGATAACAAGATTCAGACCTGAGATAATACCGATATTTGGTCGGTTATTATGCTACATGCCTTACGTGAAGTTCTGTTTCATTAAAATACAATTCGACTAAATAATGACCACTATTTAATGGACGGAAGTCATAGTAATTCATGCAAATAATAATTAACGTATTACCGAATAATTTTTGGAAATTGTATATAAGCTGAGCCAAATTTAAAACAATGTTTTTAATAAATATGTAGATATTTATATCGCATAGACAGTATTTATAACTTACAAAAAATAATTTACAATCAATGCATGCAAAGAACAAGTGTAAAATAAAGAGAAGCCATACCATAGTGCCAACTTCAGAATTGCGAAATTTATTCACAAGTTATTATCAAACGCAAGCCGTTCACCAAAGCCTCACCCTGCAACAACATATAGAAACACGGAACTTGTCCGACAAAAGGGTGTCACACACATTCGCAAAGAAAAACCACACATCGTTGACACTTTCTTTGTGAGAAGCCGACACAGACCTACGTGCACACACATTACACATACAGAGCATTAGCTGAGAACATTTATGTTAAGTAACACAGGTATAATTTTAAACAAAAACACTATAATATGGGCTAGGGCTGTCACACGAGGCTGCACACGGTTTGAGAAATTAAATTAATTTTACTACCTCCTCAATCTATTTCCTCCTCAATTTATGTAATGAAATCCGAAACTACCAATTTTTTTTCAACTTGTAGCCAAAGAAGAATCAAATTTCCAAAAATTTATTCCCTTTAGTATGTATTCGATAAATTGATTTCAGCTGACATAAATATCTGAGTTAGAAAACCTGGCCGTTTTCCACAAACAGATTTTCTATAAAAAAAATTGTTAGTGATTGCATATTTATTAAAGACTACCTTTTTTTCACCCCTTGGTAACCCCCGCCTCCCTGTTAGGCCTGAAGCTAGTCGGCCATCCCCGAAATACACAACCGTAAGTAGTTATAATGTCTTCATAATTAAAATTTAAAGATTTGCTTTATTTACAAAGACTACTAAGTGATGTATGAGCTGACGTATCTAAAGTAGATGATTTGACAAATTATAAGGAGAAAATATGCAGTGTTTTGATTGAAAATTACGTAATATCTCTATACGTCAGCTTAGTTTGCATTAACAAGTGCACAGATCTTGAATAATAATAATTAACAATTATATCTAACATCGTAGATAGATGCCACATCTAGTTTTATTCATATGCCAAACAAATCTATAGACAGGGAACCCTTACACCCCTGACGGGACATTTTTCCAGAGGTTTTCTTCAGCATAACTCTGTTAATGATCTAACGCTTATGTCCGTTCTGTTACTGTTTAGCAAGTCTATACCAGACAACGTGCTCTCTGAATAACCTGAAATAGCGGGGCTTGAAATGTGGGCCAATTCCGTCAGCGTCGTCTATTATCGTCGGTAAATTAGCCAGTAGCGTAATTCATTGATTCAACTACATTTAAACTGTCGTATTTCCTTCAAATATCGTTTTTAGTAGTTATTGTCGGGGTAGAACAATGTTTAGTAAATATCCGTGGCGCTCAATTTACAAAAATCTTTGTTAAAAATAAATAGCTATATCCTTCAGGTAGGTTAGCAACCCTAGGCAGAGAGAAAGTGCTCGGACCTAGCTCGGAAGGGGCCATCTACAAAACACAGATCTACGATGACACCGCATTACGTCACCCGACATTATTGCGCACGCAATTAGCATATGCGCAAGTTCTATTGTTAGATAAGTAGTTATGAAGCTTTTGAATGAATTATAGTTTTTTTGGTGCAAAAAGTAACTAATTGCTTTTTAATTGATTCCAGCATGACGTAGGAATACAGGAGGTAAACAGTAGAGAGTAAAGACTGTTTTAATGCTGTTTAACCAATTTAAAAAAGAACGAGGTTCTCACTTCATCTATTTTTTTTTGTGTGTATGATGTGACATATATTTTTGTGAACTGAATTCTGGTATTTATGTTAGATATAGTCTCAGAAATAAAATAATAAAGTTTATATAGGACGAATAGACGTCCATTTTTTCACGTTTTTGTTATTTAACTTGTATAATTATAAAACACTTAACATTGGCGGAATTCCTGCGCTGATTCTTGCCCGGGATAGAGTCCATAATAAAATAATATATATATATAAAGTTTATATAGTAAATGAAAGCAATGACCATAGGTTGTCAATTCTAAATACCAAATATTACATTTGTTTATATATTGCTCTTAGATTTTTAATAACTATGCTTAAATTAAAGTACGTCATATGACAAAACAAGAAATCTATTGAGAAGGGCGAGTGTACCAAAACTTAAAAATCGTCTGTACTGGTCACCCAAAAGAATATCATAAACAAAAATCTTCTTTATATAACACTGCACTAACGCGTAATTAGCCATAAAAAACTACTTAAATAATGTCTCTACTTAAACCGTGTACATATTTAGTCTAAGAGCTGATAACTACAGTCATTATGATAATCACTTGACGATAACATATGTGCCCACTTAACAAATGACGTAACTCATACGGCTAGTAGCGAGGGCTAGATGGCAATGCAGTGAGGTGCAAGCGCAACTGGAATAATTTGTTTCATTTGATCGTGTATGCATTCCATGCAGCTTTTACATCATAATGAAAATGAAAGTCACATGCCCACAGCCTTAGGCTTCATATACACGAGCGGCACGGACGCAGACGCAACAGTAGGGGCAGTATTACTTTACTTTTTGGGCAACTGCATTGGACGCGTCGGCGTCTGCTCTCGACCTGTGGCTTGCAGTTGTAGCGCGCCGTGCACTGGTCTTCGAGGCTAACATTTACGTAGTAACTACTTAGTAATCTGTGCTAACATGTTGACGACTGGCGCGCAGATGCGTCGACGACTGCCGCCAACGACGCTTCGACCACTGCCGCCGACTGTCGAAAGGCTTCAGCCTGCAGTCTTCGATGATACTTCAACTACTTCTACTTAAAAATACTAACTGAGAAACATATCAGCTTTTACAATCGTTCATCCTGATATCCCACTCGATGTTTGGGAGAAAAAACTTTTTGGAAAATATTCATTTTTAATTCACCACTTTGTTTTTTATAATTTTAATATACCCTGTGACACACGCACAATAAAGAAGAATCTAACGACATAGCATTCATTAACATCTGTACTGTGCCATTTAGTACTTGCGAGGGAACCTAGAGACGGAAATACTACATACAGGTCAAACATAAAATTTAATACATAATTATGTATAGTCGCAAATTTAAAAACCAATTACTGCAAACCGTTACGGACCGGAGTATGAGTCCACCCGTTACCACGAGCGGTGCAATTCGATCGAAACGTGTCGAGTAACCAAAAAAGGTATTGTGCCTAAGTATTATCTTTTTTTCTTCTTTTTTATGGTATAGGGGGCAAACGAGCCGACGGGTCACCTGATGGTAAATGACTACCGCCGCCCAAGGGCACCTGCAACTCTAGAGTCGCGAGTGCGTTGCCGGCTTTTAAGGTGGGAGTAGGGGAATAGGGGGGAAAAGGGGGAGAGGAGAGGGAAGGGCTAGGGCATCCGGTAACCTCAATCACTCAGCGAAAAGCAATGAAGCATTGCTTCACTGCCGGTTTTCTGTGAGACCGTGGTATTGCTCCAGTCGAGCCGGTCTAAAACATATCAACACTCCTGTTACAGTCAACAATTGAGTGAACCCGGATGCAATGCACTTCACAACTAGAAATATTAATCAAAGTAATTGTCCTCATCTCGCGGCCATTACTGATCTCGTAATATCTCAGTGAAAGACATCGTGATAATTAATTAGTAATCGTTAGTAAGAAAGTTACGTTCGAATTACTTGTGGCGATTACGACATGCATGTCATCTACTGTAACGACTGTAATGGCTGTATTTAAAACAAATAAGTGAAGTGCACTATAAGTGTACTATCAAAATCGCAAATCTTTATTTAAATAAATATTTTGATTTCTAATTTCATTTCAACTTTGGTAAAGGCTATTGATTTTTGTGCATTAGGATTTGGTTATAATGTAAAAAGAGAACTTACAAACCTCAATACAGAATTCATTAGAATTGTCGGGATAAAGTGTAGTAGTGTTTACAATTATTTCATGTCGAAAATCTGCTGCTTAGTGTAAAGTTAATATTTGTTTATTTATTAAAACTTCATACACTATGCCTAAAGCATTCCCTGCAATAAAATTCGGCCATTCTTTGGCCGTCTCAAATCAATGGGAACCCGTTGTTTAAATATCAGGCAGGGTAAGCGTTGCTTCTTTCGCAATAACAAGGTAAGCCAATTTTAACATGCCATGCCATGGCATGCTAACCCCAAATTAACCAATTATAGGTGGATTAAGCTTATTTTGTCTTAGTTGTATATAAAAAACAAATTATTGAATACATGTTTTTCAGTTCCCATCTAAATAATGACCAGTGAAAAAATTATAGTTTAATAGTTAGTAAAACCAAAAAAACACGCAATAATGGCGAACTAAATGAAATTATAATAAATTAATAAATAAATAAAAGAGTAATAATACCCTTTAATGTTTTAATTTCTCTAACACTAATTTTCTTTTCTTTTCATTTTTACTTCTATTTTAGTTATACATTTTATGTTGTTTATTAGTTAAGATTATAAAATAATGTGTTAAATTTTAAATTATTTCAATGTTAGTTTTTAGCCCCACAATCGCATTGGGTTTCCTGTAAGAATTGAGTGGGATGTGTTTGTAATAAAAAAAAAAATAAACTGTACTTAAAAGTAAAAAGAGTTCCACTATCCACCTTCTGACTCCATCATCAGCTCAGCTCCAAGATGACAAATTATAGTATTGTCACCCGAACTACATAATTATACAAAGATTCATTTCGATACGACGATAAAAAGTAGGTTAAAATTTACATCCAAGAGTTGTTAACATAGTTAGTTATAAGCGAAACTAATAAAAGCGTCCTTTAAAAAACGAACAATACAAATAAACTTTGATAGTATTAAAATTTGCTGCTAAATTTCCGCCTCACTTCGACACGAAGTCTACTGAGAACCATTCGCAAAATTTTAATTTTCGGGATTTTGATGTGCCACCATACAACACAGTGGCACTGTAGTGTAGTGATAACTAGTCATGTAGCCGTATGTTTAATCGTTAAAGATAATGAGCTCGATTTAGTGCATGATGTTGACTATATATATATATAAATAGGCAAATACAAAACTGTTAAGAATAATTTTCTCCTATGTTTGCAATCGATTTTGTTTATTTTTTTTTGTTTGATAGCTATTGATGAACTTTAGATATTAATAAAAAATAAGCGAAATTTTAATTTTCTAAACCTTCGAAGGGGTGTTGGTGTTATAAAAGCGTATGATCTCAGATGTACTATGCACGAATGTACTTATAAGAGCGGGAATAAATAATTCGAAAATGTAAAATTCATCTACTTATTTCTCAAATTCAAAACTTATAATTATTGTTAGTAAATAAATATATTAAACAAATTTTCAACATGTCAAATTTTTTAAAGTTTTTTTCAATTTATGTAAATTCTTGACTACTTAATACTGACAGTATTTGAGTTATTGGCACATCGCCGTCGATTCAGTCTCTGTCAGTCAACGTATGTCGTTCTTTTATATTTCTTCTACGTTATGTTCACATGCTTTTGGGATTATAATGAGGATACCAAGAGAAGGTATCGTTCGGATTGAAAATAGATGACATGGATCCAACATCAACAATACAGAGAAACCAAAACACAGACCATCCCGATTCCCGACACTAGTAGGTACTCCTCATATCTTCTAAATATATATTATTTTTATCTATTTATTATATCTATATATTAACACGTCAAGAGAATTCTTTGTACATCCTTTTAAGCAAATGTCGCGGACGGTGGAATGAGAAATATGGAATACTTAAAATTTATATGTATCGGAAAGAAGTGCAGAAAACTAAAGTGTTAAATCAATGTGTTATTTAAAAATTATGTGAAAACAGCCACAAAAAGCTGCAGAGGCCCAGTAAATGTTGAACTGTCGTGGTACGGAAGGTCTACACAAAGACAGTTCAAGTTTTACTGGTCGCTATATTATAACAAAACAATTAAAGTTAATGAATAAAGGTCTAAATTCGATCACCAGACGATAATCTAGTTATTATTAAGGCTGAAACTGTTGCAATTGAGAACTTTGCAGGATCAGTAGTTACTACGTGTTTACTCTTTCGGCTCCTCTTTACTAGTTAGCGCTGAAGTATCTTTTTGCTGTATATCCAACTCTTCACAGAGGTATAAAAGCTGTCTGGATTTATCTGTATAACAGAATAATCTGTCTTTGACTTTATAACTTTTTCAGGTACTGCGGTACATTAGTCCGACTCTAGCCTACTACTACCTATCTATCTACTTCTTACTATGGTAGAGAACCTGAACCATGCCGATTGTGGGACCTGGAATTGTGCTGACGGTCAGTAAGTGAAGTGGATGGAAGGAAGTGGTCGTTCGTTTAATTCGTTTCAAATTCTGCAATCAGCCTTACGATCGTTGAGGTGTAACTAATCCCTCGCGTTATTTAATAGATTAAATAAAAAATAATGACACGTTACACATATTAAATAAAAATTTATTTGAAGTTATGAAAAAGGTCAAGGCAAAGATGTTTGGTATATACTTGTATAGTTTGTTGGAGTTGTTCCTAATTAAATTGTGTTGTAAACTCTATTTCAGTAACATACATAGGTCTCAGAGGAGTGCGGCCGACGGGTGATGGTGACGGGGCCCGTCTAGGGTGAGACGGGTCAATGCCTGTCGGGGGTTGCGGAAGAATGCAATAGTGATTCTCGCTCCCCTGATCATAGGCAAGTAGTGGAACACCGGGATGGTTTTTAGTCAGTAAGAGTCCGACAGACACCTTCGCCTCCCCAAGGCGGAGGATATCCATGCAGGATCTTCCACGTCGTCAACAAAAAAAAAGTAACACACATAGTACATACACTCACGGCTATATCAGAGGGTAGGCAGGCGTTTTAAACACTCGCATTAGCCAATTATATTTTCGTCGTACTCACGTAAAGGGAGCTTGTCTATTCCCGTCAACCGGGCACTTTGGGAATGAAAGACGGGAAAATTTGGAGTATAATGGAAGGTAAAGGTAGGTAAGGGAAAGTAAGTTGTAATAGGGGTATTGCTCAGTAGCTCTAGTAAGTCAGAGCCGAATACCTGTAGCTCTAACTGACTGTTGCCGAGAACTCCGAAGTAGGCTGGCTCACCCCTTCGGACAAACATGTGTGATTGTATATATATAAACTGGCCTGTTGGTCTAGTGGTTAGTGATACTGACTGCTGAACCATAGGTCGTGGGTTCGATTCCCACCCAGGACAAATAATTGTGTGATGAGCACGATCATTTGATTACACCCAGACGGGTGTAATTTATCTAAAATATGTATGTATTTAGAAATATATTAGTAAGTTAATCAGCAGTCTGGTCACCATAGTACAGGCTCTGCCTAGTTTGGCATCAGACGGCCGTGTGTGAGATGTGTCAAGTTATTATTATTATATGTCTTTAAACCTTGACCAGTTACCCAAGGCTATACCTGAAGACAGGTAAAAATATCTTTTTATGGTCTTCAATAAGAATCGAATCAA
Source organism: Euplagia quadripunctaria (assembly GCA_963859945.1). Taxonomy (NCBI): domain Eukaryota; kingdom Metazoa; phylum Arthropoda; class Insecta; order Lepidoptera; family Erebidae; genus Euplagia; species Euplagia quadripunctaria. Next base: position 22,270,694 of record OY982573.1, on the reverse strand, counting down.
TTTTATAATACAGATTAACAAGTTCACAAGTAGAACAACACCTGCTGCATGTCGTCAGGATGTTTAGGTGTTCATGTGCAGGGCACGAGCGTCCGCCCGCATCCGGCCGCGTCCGTCATCGGCTGTCGGACAAGTTTTCACCGGTGATTGCAGCGTCCGTCCGGCCGGCCGCGGTTGCGTCATCGGCGTGTGCGCAAGTAGCAATACCAAAACATCGAGCTTTTGTTAGGCTTTCATAACTACGCCTTTCATACTTTTTTACGTATATTATGTATATGTTTTTGTTAAGTTCTAACTACGTACGCCTTTTAAAAGATTCTTTACAAAATGTTTTTGTATTATTATGTACGGAATTAGCTTGCTACTGTGGTTATATTTTTTTTTCAAACATATGATATGTAATGAAATAATAAATTATATAAAATATATATAATTTGTATGTATTTATGTATTTGTAAAAATAGCTTTAATTTGTTAAACCAATTTATGATTTTTTAGCAAATACTAATTTTTGTTATTTTTATTACCATGGGAGTTGATGTTATTAATAAAAATAATCACTAACTGAACAAAAATAAAAATTCATGAAGAGAAAATAACCGAAAACCAATATGATGTAACGAGACCTAGATTAACGTCAAATGGAATGTTAAAAAAAAATTGTCAAAATCTTCACACCATCCCACCTCCGAGTGGTTCCACTGTTACACAACCGGCGAGGTGCGCGCGCGCCGCTCTCACCGCCAGTTGCACCTGACGCGCCGGCGCAAAGAGCCGAACACAACCGACAGCACCCGACTGACACCGACCACAACCGACAGAAGCACAACGTCCAATCCGTGCTAGAATCGCGTTAGAATTTTGAATTCCGAACAGCGAATTCGTTCAGTGTTTTTGAAAAAAGAACAAAAAAAAATCTTGATCCAATCCGGATTCAGTTACGAGTGAGAGTGGTGTGAGGAAAGTGAGTGCGGGCCGAGCATGCGCCAGCGCTGCTGAGATTTTCACTTTCTACGCTACGGGACACTGTACACTGTGAGTATCGGTAACCCCGTATTATGTAATGTTTGTGTCTGAACTGTTGGAATACTTGTTGCTTACGGGTTTAGACGTAAAATTTCTTGATTTACTTTTAATTACATAAATTGTTCATCCAAATGACATACTCGTTAAACTAAAACTTCTATTACACAACTGGTTTAAAAGAAAATTTTTCGCACTCACTGGTTTAAGTAGCAACTATGCCTGCGTTGAGTGTTATGGGTTCAATACACACTTTATTTATTTAGTCATATATAAGTATATTTATTAGCAGTCTGTACCATAGTACAGGCTCTGCCTAGTTTGGGGTCAGATGGACTTGTGTGAAAAAAAAATCTATAAATATATTTACAATATCTGTATATAAACATACTTATATATTACTAAATACATACATATTATAGATAAATTACACCCGGACACAGAACAAAGTATTCGTGATCATCAGACAATTATTAGATGTGTAAATCGGGACATAATCGTGATAACAATTAGAAGGCACAATACCTTTTTGATTACCCGACGTTTCGATCTAATTACACCAATCGTCGTCACGGGTCACACACGGGGTCCTCAATCAGTGTAATTGTTATCGCGATGTACAACTATTAGCAACGAAATCGAAATTGCGACTACTAATTGTCATTTTCGTGGCATCACCGATTCTGCTTGTATCATGGTACGTCTGCATAGCGTCTCCGTCGTGAAAAGTGTTTTGATATTTCACCAGGAACCCTAGTCTGTAAGCAAAACTGAGTCCTTGCTCGACTCTTCTGAAGTGTTTGATGACTATTCCCGCGACTATAATTCGTCGGTCAGGATAAACCGCAGTGGAAATACAGAAGATTCTGATGCAGAAGGAACGCGTTAACAACCATGTGTATTAGTTACCCAAAGGCATAAACGTAACGTGTTTCGCACGTATTTTAGTTTAGCATTACCTTACATTACATTTGTTAAACTATCACAAAAATAAAGTCAAAACATTGTGTAGGTAACCAAAGTGTTGAAATTTTTCAAAAGTAATGAAAATGTTGGTTGAACTTAACAAATTTCACGTTATCCTTGAGTGGAAGTTAAATATATGTCTGACCTACTAACGCATGTTTGTCCTGGCTAACTGTACGTTACGTTACGCACTGGCGTCACTGTAACTCGTGGTGACTCACTCTATATAAAGTCGTTAACAACCTAGAGACTTATAGATAGCAGACAGTTACCCACCCGCTCCAGAAGTTTTTTGTGACTTAAAAATGTTTAAATGGTTCATCCTTCTTCCCAAACCATCTCTATAAGTAACTGACAGATCGTACGGATGGACGTCGCTAACTATCATCATCGGGTCAAGTGTTGGTTCCAACGTCACATGGGACAATTGATAACATCGCCTCTCGGCAAAAAAAATGTCATAATACAAAACCAGTTATTTCGAAAAAACAGAACTTTTATGCCTGTGAATTAAACAAAACAGCTCCCTTTTTCACTGAGCCAATAATGATGTTTTTACAGCTGACCAAATGCAACATTTGCTCTTTAATGCTAAAAAAATGTTAAAACGTACCTAACACTGACACTTTTTTTGTGATATGACACCCTTTTTGCCGGGAGGCGATATGTACACCTACATTATTTTTGCCTACAATAATTTGGTCCCACTGACGTAATAGCCGCGCTATTGCCCTCAAACCGGGAACTTTGGGAATTAAAGATGGGAAAATGTAAAGTATATATAAAAGGGTATAGATAAGGAGAAGGCAATGAAAGGAAAGGGATATTGCTTATAAGGATGGATTGGCCGTTGCCGGGAACTCTGAGTCCTCTAACTAAATTGTTATCTCACTAGTTACTTTACAGATTACAGACAGCAATCAGTCACCCATGCGCTCTACAGGTGATTTGTAACTAGCTGTCTCTAGTTATTAGTGTATAATCTATGACTAGCTGTGCCCGCCGCGACGTCATTCGCGTGTACCTACATATTTATATTTTTTTGCACGGAACCCTAATTATTTTTCTAAAATGAAAGTAGCTTAAATAAATTCTTATTACATCAGCTATCTGCCACAGAACAAACAGAGAAACAAACTAAAATTTAAAAAAAAAACAGTTTTTTGGGAAAAGTTCCGTGTAAACATTCAGATTGATTTAGTAATAACCTGTTATTTTGACATCACAAAAAGACACTTTAATTTTATAAATCTTAACCTATCTTTTCATAGCTTGAGCTTTAACTAAATCTTTTTTGTACGAAGTCAATTTATTTGTGTATTTGACAGATAGTTGTTGAGAGGTTCGGTGTATTTTGTATCCGTTTATTTTATAACTGTAAGGTCACTGTGTGTTGAGGGCGATACTTATTCAATTAAAGGAATGTTACGAAATCTTACCATGACAGAAACTTGCGAAAAAGCTATTATTATGTACCTAAATCAGATTCAAACACACAGCTTGCTCCTTAAGTACATATTCGTACATAGGTACTATTAAAATTGTCACATAAAAATTGTTCCCTAATACATATATTAAAACTGTTTCCTGTATCGTTACTTGTAGCTTTGCTTTTAAATATACAGTTTAGTTATTGCGGTAGGTACACCGTACACGCGCTACGTAAACCTTTAAAACACATTAGGCTAGTTAAAAAATGACTACATACCATTACTATCATACAAATACACATTTTATATGACTCAAAAAAAAATCAAAATATCTTTATGTTCAGCTTTTACATGGGTTGGCTATTATAGGGTATGGGAACTCTTCTGTTAAGTTTAAATTAACCTGTGGTAGAAGAGTCCCCTCTTGTCCGTGGCTTATACTTTAGCTATGTAATAGATAAACTAATAGTAAATTAAGGGTAAGTAAAAGTAGGCATAATCAATATATATTCCATAGGTTAGCTTAGCTTAGAAATATTTAACTTATAAATAGCGTAGAAGTACTTAGAGGTCTTGAGTAGTATGGCCATAAGTAACTGATTAAAAGTATTAATATATAGTATTGACCAAGGTTTTGAGAGCGTGTACGCGCATGTGTAGCATGTGTAATGTAAGTGCATTTTGTGTGTGTGTGTGTGTGTATGGGTGTGTATGTTGTGTGTGTATGTGTTTGTTTGTGTGTGTCTGCGCGTGTGTGTGTATGTGTAGGTAACTGTGTTCGCCCGTGTTTTCATATGTTACTCATAGATGAAGTGTAAAAATTATTAAAATCGCTTCAGTAGTTTTAGAGTTTATCCAGAAAAATCAAAAGAATCTTTCCTCTTTATAACATTGGAAGGATAACTAACATTAATTATGCAATCCTGAGCTGCACACTTTTGGTCGACGAACTCCTAAAACTGTGATTTGTTATCAAGGGTTTGTACATAGGTACACACGACTATAAAATAAGCTATAAAAATACCTATTTTAACGACCAACAAATAGTAGGTACATTTATTATTACATACATTGTTTCCTACAATTACTTTCAAATAATATCTAGGAAATGAAATTAAAACGTCTTCCTGGAGACGTGAATTACAAAGACAATTAAAAACAAAATCATTATTTATTATTATTTCATTAAATTACCATATTATTTTAAATTAACATTAACATATTATTTTAAATTAACATTAACATATTATTTTAAAAACTTTGTTTGAATATCTGGTCTATAGGAAACAAAATTATAGCTGATTTTTTTCTTTTTTTTTTTATTAGCGGCACGTATCTAAGTTCATATTATTATACACTTCTCATCAAAAAAATGTAGGTAAACACTTCTGACGTTTGGTTTTGTATGAGTTTTATGTATTTTTTTACATTAAACAAAAAATAATAATGCCAGTTAATTGCGGATATTATAAGGTATCGTTTGGGCTCTAATGACTGCTTCCATGCGGTTCCTCATGAAACAGATGAGAGTCACAATCTTGTGTTGTGGGATGTAATTCCATTCTTCTTGTATAGCTGTTTTAAGCTGGCCAAGCGTCTCCGGAGCAGAATCTTTCACTCTGACTCGTCTCTTCAACTCATCCCATAGGTGTTCTATGAGATTCATATCTGGGCTTCTTGCTGGCCAGCCCATAACCGTAATATCGACTACGCTCAGGTATTCATTTACAATGCCTGCTGTATGAGCCCTGGCATTTTCCTGCATAAAAATGAACTCTTCGCCAATAAAATGTGCGTAGGGTGTCACATGCAGCTCCAGATACTCTTCGATGTAACGTGATTACGTGACCCATTTGATGACGGTAAGCGAGGAGCAGATACAAATGCAAGTTCGATTTTTCCATCGGCCATTAGGATTTTGCCTCCACAAACCGTCCAAGAAGCGTCACCGTAACTGACGCTTTCTTCAATGCAGCACTCTGCAAAACGCTCACCCTCTCTACGATACACCTTCTTTCTTCCGTCGTTACCATACAGCATGATCTTACTCACGTCAGAAAAGAGAACTTTGCTCCATTGAAGGTATGACCAATTTAAGTGCTCACGTACAAAATTAAGGCGCGCTCTTCGGTGGTCTACCGTAAATTTTGAGCCTTTAGCTGGTTTATGAGGTTTCAGGCCACGCTCGTTCCGCTAATCTTCTCCTAATAGTAGAATCGCTCACAGTCAATTCTCGAACCTCATGGAGCCGATGCTACAGTTGAATAGAGTTAAAGTGACGATTTCATAGACAAACTGACGCAATATATCGGTCATCTTGCTCAAACGTGACTGATATCTACCAGATCTTGGATGTTGAGTAAACAGGAGTAAAAAAATCGATCTTAATGAAAAAAAATTTTTTTTACTATGTTATGTTATGCTCCAAACCGAACTTGCGCGGTCTTCAGCGCCCGCGCGTCCGTTGACCCGTTGTCAGCTGTTTTTTTTTTTATGAAAGTATCGTTTCATTTAGTTGTACTAACATGATGGAGCGTGAATAATGATAATGTAACATTGTAAAAAAATGTTTTATTTTTTATTAGGTCTGATCTTCTTTCCGACCCATCATCAAAGGTTTCATTATTACTATCGTCTGTCTTCGTTTTCCTGAGCGTTTATCTAACACCCTGTATAGATATAAGTACGGTTTTACTCACGTGTGTAAGACGTTTTACCCCTCTAAAGGCGTTGAAATTAGTGCCCGAAACTAGTATGGCATCCCCGAAATACTCAGGTAATAACCGTATGAATGATAACTATAATTTTGGTAACCGTGACTTTTAACTTTTAATACAATATTAAAATTGCCATTTTTTAACATTTTTAGATTTCTATGTTAAACCACACCAATACAATTTTATTTTATTTTGTGACGTGTGTATTTTGAACGAAACTACCGCATAAAGGTCCACCAAATAATTATCGGATACAAAGTACCTATAACTAAACTGAGAACTATTTAATGACATAAATAAACGGCTATTTCGTGGTTAACCGACCCCACATAATTGGATGAAGCTTTGTTTGAACGTTGCTTTTAAATCTATAGAATACCATAGTCTAGAAAGTACAATCAATAATCCTTAAAATAATTATAATTTTATTGTATTTAGCATTATAAATATTCATCACAATCATGATAATTAAATGTCAAAAACTTAACCTGCACAAATAACCCACCCCCGGTTGCTCCCGGCGCAAAGGTGCCCATAACGTTTGCTGCGTTCCCACGCTGAATGGCAATGGCCAACCTCTGCACCAGGAACGACTCTGAGCGGGAGTCACCACTCACTTCGTTAACCCTGCGACTTAATTCATTAACAAACTTCTTAGCGTCTGTCCTCCAAATACCCAAAGTCTACACAGCTATTGGCACGAAATGGTACAACATCTCAAAGGCCACGTACTTTGGCCTCTTCTATAAACAGGCGTCTTCTGCAGCGGCTGAAATTAAATTAAAATATCCTACAATATTATTATAGGAAAACACTCAAACATAATTAATACCAGCTCCTGAACGAGGCCTAACGAAATTAAACCAAATATATCTTGCAACTATGGTTACACAACACAAGAATAGATAATATTATTCATCTAAGTACATTGTCGCTTTAAACATAAGTAAGTGCCTAGGTACTTTATGAGGATAAAGTCGATTTACTTGCGCCCCGCGCACATCACCGACAGCATTGACCCGGAGGAGTAAGGACGACCCGCATTGGCAACGGAATGAGTAATTGAATATATTGTACACGTATCTGTATTAAGAAATATACCAATAGACAATATACTCGATTGCAACACTACTCGCTTTGAATATTAGTGCTTTTGTTTTTCGAACTGTTTTAAAGTAAATCGATAAAATAATTTTAAAATATTCGATACTAGCTGTTTACTAGCTTGCTTTGTTCAGTTGAAATTAAAATACATTCCACGGGCAAAATAAAAAGGCATATGTTTTGTTCCAGACTATACGAGAACTCTATCGCTGTGCCAAATTTCATCCAGACCCGTTCAACCGTTCTGGCGTGATTGAGTATCAAACATCCATCCATACAAAGTTTCGCATTTATAATAGTAGTAAGAAATAAGACACCTGCAACTCAAGAGTCACAAGTGTGTTGCCGGCCTTTGAGATGAGAGTACGCTCTTTTCTTGAAGGTTTGAAGGTCGTATCGGTATAGGTATAGGTACTCTTTCACGCAAAAACAGCTAAATAGATCTGTGTGAAATTTGGCACAGATATAGATTATAGTCTTGAATAGCACATAGGTTACTTTCTGTCCCATAAAAATGTACGGTTCCCGTGGGACAGGTTTCACCAAAATTTCCACGGGAACGAAGTCGCGGGCACGAGTTAGTTATTCATATATCCGTATCCATTTCTAGATTCGAAATTTCATATCCATAACAAAATGTGACATCTAAAAGACGATGCTCCGGTACGTTAGGTACCACTTGTGATCATTATGATTACGCCTGGTTACTGAAAGCTGATAAACGCAAAAATTTATTAATCGTATGTCAAATCTCTTGTTAAGTATACAGGTAGGTATTGAGTTGACAGAACTGAAAACATGATTAGGCACTTTGATTTGATTATCGGATCAGTTAACAGAGCTGTCAAATTTTACTGCAAAATCTTATGTCAAATGAAATTCATGTACGAATGATGTTAGTAATTTTTTCTTTTATCAATCTTTCAGAAATTGTAACTGATTTGTCACCACTTTCAACTTGACAGCCCTTTTAGTTGAACATTATTTTAGTTAGCCTTTCAGTAACCGGGTGTTAGTGTGACAATAGATCGCCACATTAACTAGTAGGTATATGAAGGAACGTAAATATATATATATATATATATATATATATTGTTTTACTGTCATAATATATAACTAGCCAAAATAATAAACGCCTTGCGTTTATTATTTTGGCTTGTTATATATTCTGTGGTTATCCTTGAATTTGCTTGTCGGATTTTTAAAGCAAGCCGAGTGTAAATAACAGCGAGCAATGAAACACCGAGCACTCAAAGACCGATTTATTTTATATAATTAGTGAAATACTTAATAGATTCATAAATAAATAAAATACTTACTATGTTACTAAAATAGCTAATCTACAAAGTACTCTTATTACCACTGACAAAGATAAGAGAACCCAGTCAATCACAGAGCGCAACACTTAATTTATATTTTAAGAACACAAAGCAAAGATGAAAAAACATACAATAATAATACATTATGGAACAAATATGAAATTCCTACCTACCGTTTTTTTATCATTATCTGTTTCCAACACAAAATGAAAGCACGTACATCAACAGCATTAGTACAATCACTTACAGTGTACAAAACCTGCAATCAATTTCCAAACAATCCTAACTAATGACTCACAAACATTTAAGTCCCACACAAAAAGCTCATGTCTGAACCACGTTAGGCAACACAATTATTGTTCCAACTATACAAAAAACTATCAGTATATTGAGAACACGATTGAACTCGATAGACTTTAAGTCTCGTAGACATTGCATAACAGATGTACCGGGTGTTTCTCGTGTGAAACCAGCCTTACGTCACAGTTGATAAGTGTGCCGCTCAATGTTGGCCGGTGCGGACCTGTAGAAAGTAACACGACGAATTGTTGCGGACCGTGACGGTCCGGTACAATGTAGTGCAACTTGTTGCTCCAAATCAGAAATTTGATTTGGTTAATTTTTTAAAGTTGTACGACTGGCGTAAAAAAAATTAGCACATAAATTATAATGATCTTCCTAAATTTTAGACTTGTTGAAGTTGATGTTACTGAACACAAAGAAAAGTACAGCATACTGTAAGCTTTACTTTTTAAAACATCTGTATCGATTTTTCGTTACCTATGTGATTCACTTTATTTACCTATTTATTTTAAGGTACTTCCTTTAATAAAGAAATCTAAATGGCGTTATAAAAAAATCAGGAAAACAATGTTGGTCAATTAAACTTATATTTTATATATCTTTTTCAACGCGGCATCGTCGCATCCGTAAAATTACAATAAATATTGTAGAATGACATACTAAGTGTACATAATAATTATGTAAAACCGATGAACTGCGCAAAGAATTCAGGTCAACAAAAACCATTGAGACATAGAAACTGAAAGTAATTTAACTTTACGATCACCTTGAGCTAAAACTATTCTTTTTAACTGTAAAACGTGTGCTTCTTTCGATAATGAAATATGGTTAGTATAAGCATCTCGCATTACTTTACTAATGGTAGGTATTTACCTTACATGTACCAACCCTGGAACTGCAGTTTTTTTAAATAAATTTTCAAAAAAGGAACAGTCAACAATCTTTTTTTTTTGTCTTTGTGGGCTGTGAAACAATTTATATCTTGTAGTACCTATGTAGATTATAGATTTTATGTAGTTTTTTAGTAGTGCTATTTTCAGTTGAAGGCAACGAGTTCTATGTAGTTATTTACTAGACTGCAAGTGCGGAAGTAAAATAATAATTGCAGAGTTGCGCTAAATTTTATTTATACTGTATTTATTTTATAAAGTTATTTTAATTATTACTCAAACAAAAGATAGCCCAGTAAATACATAAAAAATCGCATATTACGGCCAGCCACCAAAGACAATGTTAAAAATTATTCAATGTAAATTTTATTCCTTGTTACTGGCATGGCTTGCTGATGACATTTGAAAATCCTTTCAGTGGATCACAGTAATATAAATAACCCCATGTGGCAATTTGTAGTAAACTCTTAAATGTACAATTATACAAAAACGGAATAGAAATCTAGTGTACCTATTTATAATGGTTACTGAAGGATTATTAAATACCCTACAGTGGGAACTGTTAGTGATCTCTGAACTTTCGACCGGGAGGCTTACAACGCAAGCTGTCGGCCGACTCTCTCCACCAAGATAAGCAACTGGGTATCTATAAACAATGACACAAACATCACTCGTATCATACAAGAAAGCATTGCCTTCGCTACACACATGTGTGAATAAACCCGCAGTTTACGCCCGCACCGTGAAGTAATTCAACAGAACAAAAAACATGTCTTACTCAACATAAATGACATTAACAACTGTCATCCCTGCAATCGTAAATAATTATCGCAAGGAAATCAAATACAACATTTATTCACGGGATTAGGTACAATTTGAGTGCTTCATAAGTCATAAAGTTTGAAGAAAGTTTAATGTAATTATTTCCACTCACGTCCGATTCAATGCGTTACGTTACGACAAATGCACAAATATTATGTAAGTTCAAAGACAACATTCACAGTATCCATTAAGAAATTCGCGCCATTTTGTTCATTATGTCAAACTCGGAAAAGTCGAAAAATATTTCCTGTCTAATTAGTAAGAACTAAACGTGGGAACTTTCGTGAATGTACGGTGGCAATTTGGTAGATTTGTGAATCGTCGCTAATGTTTGGGTGGCGCGCAACCAATCAGCGCACAATGACGTAACGGCTTTCACTAGCGTCCAAACTTCCAAAGCAAACACGTCGATCGATTTTGTAATATTAATTATAAACGGAATGCGTGGCTTTCTTATTTGGATTTTGATACAGTTTCCTCGCTATGTCGTAATAACTGTTATATATAATACCTACTTCCGTTTTTGGACGCCATTTTTAGTTAAGTTGGTCATATACTAATATGATTACACGTAATCATATATAATTAAATTTGTGATTCTGATTTACTCGGAATGCGTGCAGGCGTTAAATAGACGTTATTATATAATTAACCTAATTTGTAGATGCTTTCTGTTAGATTTTTATTTTCACTTAACGAAGCTTTCGAACCGTAAAATTATGGTTTGCAAATAGTTTGAGTTAGCTATGTAGATAACTAACGTATTCTTGCTATTTTAAGATTAATATGTGGCAGACCTTGTCATACAAGTCTGATGAACGCGCTTTCTATAAAGGCTTTACGGCTTTTTCTAATTTGTTTCTGTTTGCAATGATGTCTAAATCTTACAATAATGGAAGTTTTGATTCTGGCGTCAGGTTTTGCGCCAACTCTCATACCATTTTTATTCATGCAAAATGGATGAATGAGAGACTGCAGCCTAGGCTAATTATACTGGACGTTAATTATATTGTATGTGGCCAAGCGTTGTCATAAAGAAGAATTATCGAAGAACAATTAACATAAACATTTATTAAAAACAGCAAACAGCAAAAAATCTTATAGGCTTATTCTTCTTGTTAATCTTTCGTTTTGCACACTATTTGGATTTGCCAAATATACAAATAGTGTTGATTAATATAATATTGTTTACACAAGGGCAATCACCTGAATTTAAATAACGATAGTGATTATTACCAACATAGAGATAAGATGGGCGATAAAAATAAACACAAGAATAAAAAAAAATCGATCTACAATTAGAACCTTCGCCGTTATCCAATTACGATTAATCCACAAAGGACTGGATAATGCAATCGTTCTGTGTCGTAGATCACGCACAATAGCGGCTTGCGACAATCTTGCGCACGCGCCGATGACATTGATTTATCGGACACTTGTCGCTTTACTAGTTTTTTTTTGTATTAAAGATAGATAGATAAAGAGTTGTTATATAGTGATGAAGTCACCTAATTTGCATAAATTTCAATAAAAAACACAGATGAGTTGAGATACGATATTGACAGACAATTACAGTCTTCTCTAAATATTTTATGCACTTGTGCATCGTTCACCGGATTGATCTAAAATTTGAGTAAAGATTCATTTCGCTACATGTTAGGTCCCAGGCTACAGGGAATGAGTCTCATGTCAGGCTTAGAGACTCCCTGCTGCTAAGCCTGTGTCCCCGAAGGCAGAGACGTATTAATACCCACATTGTGCCATCTATATTTTGGTCCCACTCAAGTTTATTAAAAGATAGGAAAATTAGAAGTGAATTGAAAGGGAAAGTAGATAAGAAGAAAACGCAATGGAAGGAAAGGAAGGAAAGCTTATACGGATGGATTGGGGAATGTGAGCATTAGCTCGAGCAGGTCAGGGTTGCGTACCTGTAACGAACTGGCTATTGCTGGAAAGTCCGAGCCTATAACAAATAGCAATCTCCTTTGCATCATTGTCAGACTAAAAACGTTGCAATAAAAAATAACTTTACATTTATTTTAAATTTCATGTTTATATATTTTCCGCGGAGTCCTTTTTTTTTAATAAAAGTAGCCTAATTTACTCCTTATAAGCTAACTGCCAGTGACAGTCCCGTGGAAATCTATCCAACCGTTCCGAAGATTAGCCGGAACAAATAGACAAACAAAAATTAAAAAAACTGATTTTTAGGCAAACAGACACTTCAATTTATTTACTTGTATTGATCACCGACCAATAAAACACCCAACAAAATAATAATTTATTTCATAATTCCAATAAGGCTAAACGTAGCACATCTCTTATTACAACAAAACGGTTAATTTAACAAATTTTTGTAAACAATAACAGTTGCCTCATTAGCCTTATCTCATCATCTATTAATTAAAATTGGCTAATGACCGTGTAGTGCGCCGGCGCAACAATCTGAGCGCGCAGATGAGCAGATACGCGAAGATAGGTACACCGCTCCGGGTTATGGTTAGGGTTACCCCTTCACCGATTAAAAACTATTTTTCTCATCTCGACTTTTCCTAAATTGTACTTCGAACAGAATTTGATATTTGCCATTCTTTTTTGAATCATAAATAAAGATTTATGTCCAAACTTGTACTTACATTTCCTGCCATTCTTGTGCAGTAGCCAAAGCCAATAGAAAAAATCTGAACCATCATTCTTATCTAATTACAATTAGTTTTGTAATTTTGACTGCTTTTATAAATAGCAATAGTAAGTAGTGTTTCTAAGCCATTAACTAAACCAGTCTAAGACGCGTTCCGTTTCGTTTAGCTTGTCTGAGTTGAGTAAAAGATTAAGATATGTCATTAGATTCGTATTTATAGCGCGAGTGTGACTGGGTATATTAAAATTATAAATTGGGTATCAAAATAATGAGTTTTAAAACAGGATTACAAAAATATTTACAACTACATGATTATTAGTTTGTATTTATACATTATTCGGGTTTTTCAATTATTTATACTTGTTTTTCATAGAAATTGGGTTCGTCATGCAGTAAACTCTGTGAAGTCTTTTGTACCGCATTCCTAACAATTCACCGCAGCCAATAACCATCAAAGGATATACAACACCATAAGAGTTGTAGGACTTTCTTCTATTGTATCTACCATATCTACTACATATCACGGACCCAATATCTGAGTATTACTTATCCCATTTGCATAAACTTTCCGGTGGCAGCCCTGTCATGGATGCACAGACGCTATGTGCGGTCAGTGACCGCACCCGCGGTGTGGTCGATAGAAAGTGAAATCTGTGAGGCCCTAGAAAATGAGAGTTTGTTTAAAACACTACATTTTAAATGTATAAGTACCTCGGTTTTATGATAATATGATATTAAAAAGTTAGTGATAGTTAGTCATATTTTAAATAATGAGTAAAGTAGTGAATAGGGGTGTTGACACTAGTCACAAATTTATGTTACGTTGTAGCGTGTGAAGTTTTAATCCTAAAACCTAAACCTAAATTTAAACAATAACCAATCAAATTTAATACGTCATTAACCCATAAACAACCTTACAAATGTCAGTTGGTATCATAATATTAAGGTTTTACATCGCGAGATGAAAACCGTGTCACTGCCACTAAGGCCAACGAACTTTAAGCACTTTATTAATAGATTTATTACTTCCAAACAATTACTATAATAAGTTTCTCATACACATTATCTGTGATCTAACTATTCAACAAAAACGCTAATACAAGAGAACTAATGAGGTCGAAGACACAACATATAAACAAAAGAGGAAATTTAATAACACGGTACAATATAGGTCGGAGTTTCTCACCCCGTGTGAACCGACGCTCATTACAACAATCGGCGGCAAATTTGTGAAAACTACGACCTAGAAATGTTACAAGATTGTATTAAATTAGTTAACTTATTAAACATATTTAAATATCAAATACGAAACCTCACGAGTTTCACGACCAATGAACAGCCGAAAATAAAGTTTTTTTAAAGAATATGGACGTTTAAAAAAACACAACCACACAAAATCGTTCTTAAATTTTACATGTAACGTGTCCTGAATCTTATGTTTTTGTTTTTCGGACATTTTTTGGATAGAAAGATTTATTTTATCTAATAACATTTTATGAAATATTTTCCTTTTTTTGGATTTATTTGAGAAATTAAAATAGCAATTTAGTAAGCTAATGTATGTAGCAGTCCATACAAAGTGCTAATATATTTGTAGCAAATGTATGTATCATCGGAAAATATAGTAAGATGATCAGAGTTAAACATGACGACCATGTCGTAAAATAAATACGTTTTAGGGTTCCGGTGCTCAAAGAAGAAAAAAAGAACCCTTATAGGATCACTTTGTTGTCCGTCTGTCTGTCTGTCAAGACCCTTTTTCTCAGGAACCCATTTACGCATCAAGTTCAAATTAATACCAATTAAATAAGTCTGCGGTTCCTTGAAGCTGTGAAAAAATCAAGCTTCTAAGTCAACGCATTCAAAAGATACTCCAAGTAAATCAAAACCTATAGGGTACTTCCCATTGACCTAGAATCATGAAATTTGGTAAGAAACAAGGTCTAACAGCACAAGTAAATTAAAAAATCCGAAAGTTGTTAATTTGTTATATTACATAAAAAAATTGTTTTTGTGATTACAAACTTATATTTTGCGGTTGGAAAGTGACTTTGTAATACATCGCAACCGCAAAGTTAAGTTTGTCTTTCGGAAAAGATGGGCAAAAATCTTCGAGAATTTATTCTCGAGATGGACGTACTATTTACATATAAGTTTGTTTGCTTACGGAACCCCCAGTGCGCGACTCAGACTCGCACTTGTCCGGTGTTTTTTTTCCATTATTTTTAACAGGACACTTTTTATTACTATTGCATCATTGTTTGAATTGTCATACTAACGACCACCATATTCTGGTAAATAATAATGATTCTGTTTCTGAGTATGATGAGGATCGTTAACGTTGTTATTTACTTATTCCACACAGGTGACCTTCACTATTTAGTAAAATGTTTCCGTACGCGTTTTTATTTTAGTTACCTAGTTTAGTTCTGTTACTGAATATAAAAAAAATAGATTCATTAATAGTCGCGTGTCAATTAAATCCACAGAACTCTACGTAATATGAGAATGATTAAGAAACGTGTCATATTTCACAAGTTAGCAAATTTAAGAGTTTCAAAAGTTGCCGTTTCAAAAAAAGGCGGTAGCTTTAGTACTTTTTTTCATCATTCTCGAATCGTTACTTTTTAATTTATTAATTACTATAGCTGAATGTAAAAATACGATTAATAGTTTAAAACTTAAACGTCTTTGTAAATAAGTACGAAAAGGTTTAGATTACGTTGCATGTAAGAATAACTTATTAAAATTTGGACAGTATTATAATAATAATTAAAATATATAAAACTAGTTACAATACTATACCTATTAATAAATGATGTTTAGCTTGTTTTGTACACAGTTATATATCGTATCGTATAAAATAATTTGTAACCTGAGCTAAATAAACTTGACCCAAAAACGCAAAAGTTTGTGAGAAAAAACTGTAAGACACTAAGATTCTGTAATATTATTTTATTATTTGTATCCATTTGTTTGACAAAAGGCTATTAACAATTTTAGTACAATATTCTCTAAAATGCTCAGTTTTTTATCTCCACTACAAAAATGGGAATCAATGTCAGTTCCTACGTCTTCGCGTGAGAATTTAGCAAGAATTTCAGAGGCCGAGCTTTGAATTACCATATTGTTTATTTATTTTAACTAGTGCGTAATTCTCATGTTGTTAAATTAATAAAATAATGACGTTATTAAAATGATAACAAACATAATAAGTGGTATTTAAACACTTTTGTTATTTCTAAACGCGTGAGTTAAGGCAAATTCCCAGGATTAATTTATACATTTATATATTCAAATGATTTGCTACTGTTTACCACTCTGATAGGTTGCATCAAATTGTTTTTAACCATTGTTATTGAACAAGACTTTGAGATTTATAGTCGATAGCTGTTGCAATGGATATAGTATCAAAACTAGTTTTGAAAATATCAAAAGTTAGAGATTATTTAAAAAGCAACGAATTGATCCACAATTTAAAAAGTTGGCAGAAACATTGAAACACTATCTGAGGGCACGCATCCTTAAAACTTGTAAAATGATAATGATAACTATTGATAGCCCAATGTTCTACATACAACCGTAGACTCACTTATTATAAATTAATAATTTTAACTTTTATTGTTTATGTCTAATCAGCAAAATCGTGTCACGTAATCAGCGAAAGAGTACAAGCCCTCAGTAAAAGAAATTGTATAATCTATGGCAGTGAGCGTACGTCCATTTTCACTGAACGCTCCAGTTCCCGCGGCTGAACACACCGTGATAGCTGACGGAGAAATTAAATTATAAACAATAAACGCTAAACTCGAGAATCGTAAAATAAATACGCTTGAAAATTGATCATTAGTGGTTAGATCATAATAATAAAAGAGCAAAAATGGTGGAAAACAGGGCATTGGCATCAAATAGAACTCAACATACCTCAGGTCTACTGGGCTCATTTCCTCCTCCTCATATAATGATCCACATTTTAGAATGTAGCACACTTAAAATGTATTTCCGTGAACATTTTTCAAGTCTTCAAATAAAATTAAAAGTCCAAAAGTTATATTTTGGCTCGACCGTAATTCCTGTGTGCGTGAGTTCTTAATTCTTCTTTTTCTAAATGGATTTTTACGGTTTTATTGTGTACGTTTTAGGGATGTTTGATGTGGTTATTAGCAATGGTTGGATTGGAGGCGATAATTGATACTGTGGTCGATGAAACAATGTACAAAATGTGTACAAACAATTTTCTGCTGGTTTTCCCATCTCTTATCTTACTCATCAATTATCACAATTATGAATTAAAAATACCCCCGACTCGAAAGTCCGTCCAACAATTAGAAAAGAGCTGATCATTTTCAAACGGCTGAACAGACTTTCTTAAACTACATCTAAGAACACTCTCGATAAAGTCACCTTTCAAATAAATAAAAAAATAAAATTGGTCTATCCGGTTAGTAGCTATGATGCCACAGACAGACACACAGACACACGTTAAACTTATAACATCAGTCCTTTTTGCAGGGGTTAAAAATAATGCGTGGGACTGTTCGCAATGACTAAAGCGTTTTTTTTTGTCAATTTAGAATGAGAGAAACTCTGTCACATAATACACAAACATCTACTTAACTAATTAGTGTGAAAAGTAAATAATGTACGCATAAACATATATCATTGAGATAGCAGATGAACAAACAGATATACATATAATAGTTATTAGAGCGAAGTTAATTGCGCCTGTTAGTGGAAGCAGCCTCGGCAGAGCCTTCGGATACACTGTGCACATGTTCGTCGGAGGTTAGGAAAGCGTGGCGGTTTGTGGGCACCATTCGAATATACCATTGAAGTTTATAATTCACTTCCGACTGCTGTTCACTCATTGATATCACACGGTCGAATTAATCAAAATATTTTGTTCTTTAAAAAAATAGGCTTTAATATTTGATTGTGTAATATGTTTTGTGTCTACATCCACGTGAATCTGTTTCCGTATGCCTTTATATGTTAATCACGCATATAGTCTATCGGTGAGTTAACTCCATAAAAAAGAATCCAGCTGTTTTGACTTGAATAATACAAACTTTGCTCTTTATAGCTTGTGTGCCCCTGACAATTTTTTATGTTGATCAGTTGAGTAGTATATCTAAGGGCGTGAAAGCTCACGCTCCAACTAACTTCTCCACCGATCATCATAAAATTTGGCAGAGCAAACCAACGAACCGGTGGCGGGTTTACCAATAGGCTGAATAGGCTGAAGCCTAGGGGGGCAGATTTTAGGGGCGGCAAATTTGGGGCCTACATAATTTTTTATATCTTGTCCCGGGGTATTGAATTAGATAGACCGACCGATAGGGGCGGTAAAATTTTAATAGCCTACTGGCGGCAAATGTGTAATTCCGCCGCTGCAACGAACAAACTCACATTCGCATGTATAATATTAAATAAGTAAATCAATCATAATTATCTGTAGGCTTGTGACTACCTTTGATATCAAAATACGAATGAAGATCATCTCGATAACTCATATCGATAAAAGAAAGTTACATAGATACTGAGGTACCCCAATGACGGCATCCAAGATTGCTTAAAACCGTACGTATGTATCTGTAATTCTTTTCTTTTACTCATCAAATAATATAAAAATAAAACAACTGAGGAAGGATCTTAGTATGGTTGTCGAGGTTGCCACATTCAAATACATATATGTACAAAGAAACGTTTTCTTATAAAGCTGCAATATTGATAGTCATCAATATTGTTGCATATGACTATATATACTGATGTTTATACCTTTATGTTCCTATATAACATGACCCACGTTATGCTTTATTATTGGTTCCTAAAGAAGTTGGAGGTTCCGGAGGCGAGCCTGTTGCGCCTTTACCGAGGACGGCTATTTCATGAAACAAAAACCTCTAACAGGAAACCTAATAAAAAATTCTCAGACCTGAACTCAGGAGCTTACAGGCCAAAGAAGCAGCACTAGCATTCCATTTTTGAATTTCATTAATTTGAAATTAGATCAGTGCGATCACACCAGCTCATATAACACCATCCTCACGAGATAAAACAATTACAGACAATTATTATAGCAACATAAATTAGAGCAACCTCCTGCAACTCCTTAAGGATGTGCTGTGCTAAAATCTGGTATCTATTTGTGTCTTTATTGTTGTCAACGCAGTTATTTATTACTCGTTATGATTTACCTACTTTTACCGTTTTAAGTCAAAATGTGTTCGTCCATAATTTATATTATTTTTGATTTTGTTGAAGGCTTTATTTGATTGAATGAACTCATTTACTTTACTTTTTTTTTTATTTGTAGCACATAATATAATTTATTCCAAGCTCTCAACCAGAACGTCGTAAATCGCCGCCATTTCCGTCGGTAACTAAACATAATCACGCATCGCATATGTAAGAGTTTCACCATTAATAGCCAACTAATCAGGACTTTTTTACCGAAACGATGTGATTGCGAATAATCGATTCGTAATACTTTATCGACTAATCGATAGAAAGCTCGGACACTGTCGCCTTTTATGGTAACGTCTTCCGTTATATTGTAACGTCTTTCGTTTACATTGTAACATATTTCTGAGAGGATGGGCAGGAAATACTCTCTTGCATATCCTCTTGTCAAGTAACCTCATCGAGTACCGAGCTACCGAGAAACCGAATGATTTGTATGTGTACTAGCAACCCATTCCTTCCAAAGATAGCAGAGCACATATGCCTTTATTGTTTTTTTCCTATGGTAGTGACGTGTCAGTAAAAATGTAAAAACATACTTGTGAAAATTTTACTATTGGTCTGAATTATTTGAAAACGATGGTCTAAATAATTTAATTAAGTAAAGATCCACAAAAATCACTTAATTTTAATATATGTTTAAAAGTACTAACTTTTAAACTTTCGTGCAACCAGTGCAACCTGGTCGAAACGTCAGGCAATTCAGAGGCATGTAATGCCTTTTCGTGATCGCGTTAATTCCCGTATAAATAAAGTCAGCCTGTGACCATGGCCAGTGCAACCTGGTCGAAACGTCAGGCAATTCAGAGGTATGTAATACCTTTTCGTGATCGCGTTAATTCCCGTATAAATAAAGTCAGCCTGTGACCATGGCCAGTGCAACCTGGTCGAAACGTCAGGCAATTCAGAGGTATGTAATACCTTTTCGTGATCGCGTTAATTCCCGTATAAATAAAGTCAGCCTGTGACCATGGCCAGTGCAACCTGGTCGAAACGTCAGGCAATTCAGAGGTATGTAATACCTTTTCGTGATCGCGTTAATTCCCGTATAAATAAAGTCAGCCTGTGACCATGGCCAGTGCAACCTGGTCGAAACGTCAGGCAATTCAGAGGTATGTAATACCTTTTCGTGATCGCGTTAATTCCCGTATAAATAAAGTCAGCCTGTGACCATGGCCAGTGCAACCTGGTCGAAACGTCAGGCAATTCAGGGGTATGTAATACCTTTTCGTGATAGCGTTAATTCCCGTATAAATACATAAATGTTTAAAAGAATTTTCTGGCAATATTAATATATAATTTCGTTATTGTGTGTTAATCTTAAAAGGTAGGCATATAGCGTTGCTATATTGTAATAGATATTTTTAAAAGGAATAATGAATACATTGTTTTCGTACTATCACTTATTGGATTACGTGACGCACGCCAACTTCAACTTTATTTCAGCAAATTCATACAAAACTTTAATAAATTACTAGCAACCCGCCCCGGCTTTGCACGGGTACCAGAGACATCTTCAACAATCATCATCATATTTCAACCAATTTACACAAAACTATAACAAATAATACACCTAAACCTTCCTCATGAATCAATCACTCTGTCTACTGGTGAAAACCGCATGAAAATCCGATCAGTAGTTTTTCAGTTTATCGCGAACAGACAGACAGACGCGGCGGAGGACTTTGTTTTAAAATATGTAGTGATACACCTAAATCTTCCTCATGAATCACTCTATCCATTGCTGAAAATAAAACCAAAATCCATTAGGTACTTTGGAGTTAATCACGCTCAGACGGACTGAACTGAACATGACAAAGTTGTTTCATATTAATAGATGTGTATTAGTAGCTAAGTCGTGGAAATATCCAGAAAAAGTATGGTTCACAAGGGACCTGAATTAACTTATAAAGTCTACATTAACGCGAGCGAAGCCGATGATAAAAATTAGTTCATCATAAAGAAAACTTTATATAATTTAAAACCACTTTGTTATGTTCAGATAATATATTACCTTCATATTTCCACAGCGACTAATCGCACGCCAATCGAGTTAGTTCGCTCGAATGCACCGACCACGCTGCGTACACGCAACGCATGCGCACAAGCACACCCTTACAACTTATTTACTACAATCACGAAACGTAATTTACGCGTAAGCGTAATACCTACCCTGAGGTTTTTATGTTTCGAGTTCTTGACATTTATAGGTTTTAGACGAGACTAGCGTTAATGTTTTATTGTGTAACTGTGGGATTTCAGCCTACCTATGCATATTTTTATGTCTTTCTTTTTGATATTGTCTTAGTAAGTAATGGTATTCGATTAAGATGCTCTAATGATTTCAATACGTTTTGAATTATATGACTGGCAAGTGACCGTCAGAGCCTCGAAGGGCATACAGGGGCATACACAGTCTTAGCTTTTTGTTTACCTCTGGAAACCCCCACGGATACCACTTCATCAGTTGCACGATGCCGTGATTATGTCAGACTCGAAGTAACTAAAACCACACGGTTTACGTCATTAAAGCCTATAGTCGGGAGTTGAGATATGTTACACAGTCTTGCCCTAAAAAAACAAGGAAAACATAGTTTTTTTTTTATATGACATGAAACATTTATTGCTGCAGTATGCGTTAGTTTGTAAATTATTATAAAAGCATAATTAAAAAATAATCAATCTTATCGAATGTTTTAAGGCCGTCCATGAGCAGCGATCGTCAATTGCCCCCTATGCCATAAAAAAAACACTCTCTAAAAGAGACCTTAAATTATAATCAAACGGATTATATTAAGATCGTAACGTAGAAGACGGCCAATCTTTAGCTCTGGTGAAATCAGAAACGTTCCTTTCCAGCTACCCTTGTGTGGATTGAGCTTCATGACCCGGTGCTGGGTCTTGCTAAAAAGACCATTCTTGGTTAGATATGGAACATAGTGAAGTAAAGAGGCTATATCACCGTCTCGAGTATCGGCCTTGATATGCCTGTTTCAATACTTTAAAAAAAAATATGGCTCAGTCACTCGTTGATAGCTAACACTACTAAAGCCGGATAATGTTCAGGTTGTACCCTACTGACTAGTTGAGAAGCTTCTCTAGAGCTTCGAGCATAGACTTGGTCATTCTCGTGTCGTGCTTATTAAAATGTTGCTTGATATATCATCAGTAAATAAATTCTTTCTGCGACCTTCTTTGCGAAGTGATTAGAAGTTGTTTTGATTGTACCACCATATTCATTTTTTAATTATCGATTAAGTAATTTCCTAAGACGTTATCTTTTAAAATACGCGACATGGTTCTGGGTGTTATATTAATTTCACTAGATAATATTTTTTGCTTTCGGACAGGATTGCTTCGAATTCTTTCCTTCACTGTATCGATGGCCTTTTTAGTATGAATATTCGATTCTCTTTATGACCCTACGCCATTTTAATGTCACAAGAATATTTAACAAATACCTATATGTGCGAATTTAAGCAAACGCAATGAATAATAATCATTATTTTCTTATGAGAATGACAGGTTCCTTATTTAAATGTAATTAACCTTATTGTTTTTTTTTTTATTGTATCAGTATTTATGACCAGAATGTGTGCAATCTGTTTATAAACTGTGTTACTCTTTGCCTCCTTTGAGTTTCAGAAAGACCATAGCCTATTACGCTATTCTTTTATATTGCGTACAAATCTTTCGTGTATCTAAGTATGGAGCAGATAACCTCAGTATGTTATCAATAAATATAAAATTCTACACCGAGCTCTGTAAACATGACAAAAACATATAAAATACGATAAAATATCACCCTGTCTGTCTCAAATTTTAGCCATGATATATAAAGGCAATAAATGAGAACAACCCATGACTTGCATGTTGGAAAACCCACAACCACACATTGCTTTTTCTTCCACTTTCATTTACGTATCATGATTTCACCAGGTGATTATCGTTGTATTTTCTATAGTTAGTTTTCGTGATTGGCCGTTAAAGTATCGATACACACTTTTACCTTCACTCGATAAATGAAAGAAATCGATTCTCTGGTTATGTGATCGAATCTGTGACGCCGGATACACATACGCATTTTCTCTGTTTTAAATCTTAAAAATATTAATAGGTGTTGTCATTCTTATCAAGTTTTAACCATAAATTTAAAACACTTTCATGGTCTAAGGGCAACCACAACACAGGGTCGGCCAATGCGAAAACTAGCTATTTATAAATAAATGAGCACCACCTTGTTTTTATTGTGATATGGCATATACATGTATCACTTAAGTTTTACTTACATCATCGTTTACCTAAATATAAACCAGGTTATACATACATTCGACGCTTCAATACATCGGACAACATAAAAACAGCAAAATGGTGGTAATCAAAATTTACTCTTAAAAAGTAGCATTATAGGAAGTAAATTATACGTATCCACTGACCGTAACAACCATTCAAAGCAACACAAATTATTCACTTTCTCTTTAAATATACGAGCTCTTTAAAATGTTAATTAAACATATAATTATGAAATAAAACATCAAACTGGTTAAGCTATCAGTGATTTCGTAACAGCAGAAACAATCCAATATAACGCGTTTTGTTTTCTTTTTACAGATGAATCCCGTGATACGAATGAGCTTCGTACTGTGGCTGATCTGCGCCACAATTGCAGAGATCACAGAACTAAACTCCACTTCCACTACAAAAGCGATTCGCACCACAATATTACCGTCAAGGACCACGAGGACAGAGCTCAAGGTCTCCAGAAGTCTTAACCCTCTCGATACACAGACTCTTAACGTCAGAACAAAATCCGGCCATGTGACACAATTAATCGTCAAAAAGAAAGACAAATCCACTACTTATGCCAGTAGTACCACTGCGTCACCAACCACAGCCTCCCTAAGAACAACAATTTCTAATTTTAATATGACGTCAGACGAAATAAAAAACAAAACAGAAACACGAGACCAAAGAAAATTAAATTTCATGGGAACAGTCAACAGTGATTTAGCTGGATACGACTATTACCAAAGCCGTAACAAAAACACTGAAGAGTTAAGTGATGTTCAAGCAGAGTACGGTAACTGGTCGCCAGTATCTGTTTATCCTGAATCTCATATTCAGGAGGACGGACGAAAACCTGAATCTGATCCAGAAACTTCGAGTTATTACCCCACTTATGATAATAACATGAGGACAGAAAACAAAAAAGTATATATTACGTCAACTAGCCTTTTTGATTACGGCGGACCTATCAAAAGCTACAGATTTGACCCACACAATCCAGTTATCAAGAATGACAGGAACCCCGTTTACATTGAAGTGGTGAGCACTAAAGTCTCTGAAGGTGAAAGTAAGTCCTTCAAAGTACCAGATCCTGTCATGGTAAGCTCAGACCCAACGTACATCAAGAAAGCTATCGAAAAGTATAACAAACGCGGAAGATCGATACTGACACTTGGGGAAGACGGAATCCCAGAAATTCAAGGTGTAAGGATGCCCGACGATGAATCTGACAAAAAAACATGGCGTAACGCAAGAGTCGTAAACGGAGAGTTGCTCCCTTACCCCGAAGGTTACTCCCCACCAAAGGTTGTACCTGAAGCTGATGTATATCCTGATATTGCAGCTGTAGATCCCGCACAGAGTTTCGGCCCTTTCACCAAGGAAGATAATTTCGAACAAAAGGATGGGCCATTCACTAAATTTGATAACTTAAAATTTGAAGCCTCTGACGCTGGCCCATACATGACTAGCGACAACCCAACATACTCATATAAACAGAAAAAAGACAATTATTATCTTAAACCTGGCTATGGTCCTTTCACTAAGGCGGACAATTCAAAAGTCGCAAACTCGAAACTCATCGAATATATCAAACAGATTAACGAGCAAGAATCAAAACGCGATTACTTTAGTGGACGTAGCTCAAAAACGCATAATGGTGATCTAGAATACGCAGAGAGTCACATCCAGAGGCGAATGCTCCAACATCCTGGAGAAACAAACTTTCCTAACTCCGCAATGTACACTCCTAAAAATGCAAAGCCATCTTTCGATGAAAGCGTAAGGAATCCTGTTCTTCAGTACGCTCATCCTGATTTGGGAGTACAGCCTGCAAAATCTACTCGTGATAACTTGGAAAATTACGAAAATAAAGAACGTAAAATTAAATATTACACTAACAACATTCCGAAAAGTGCTCACCCCTATCCTATGGAGCCAATCAACGGCTATGGCCAGCAACGTTCTCAAACAAACATTAATGCTAACAAATATTACGAAGATGAATACAATAAGTTTTCTTACTACGACAACAGTTACAGTCCAAACCTGGCTAGATACCCATACGGAAACTACGCCTACATTAAGCGTGTGCCTGAACCATCTCTGTGGAAGAGATTCACAGACTCTATGAAAGAAACAATAAACAGTGCTAGCTCAGCTGTTCAGCAATTAACACGGCCAATCATTGAACCCATTGCAAAAGTTACACAACCTGTATTTGACCCTATTGTCGAAGCAACACAGAAAATCTCTTCTAACTTGGGTTTATACCCTTCAAATAGTATTCAAACTCAAAGATATGCTCAAGATAAAATTGGCATAGTTCCTTCTGGAGCCCCTGGTATGCTGCCAGCTATTGGACTCATGGCTGGTGGAGCAGCGTTAGGACTAGGTGCAGTTGCCATGGGTCGATTTTTAGACGTTAATCTAATGCGCAGTGCCGGTGCAAGTGAAGAGGAAATTCAAGATGAACTAGAGAAAGAGCACAAGAGAGCATTGGGAGCAACTTATGATATTGATAGACAGATTTTAAGTAGTCAAAGGGTTTATGATGACAACTATAAGATGCCCAGTGAAAACGTGTACGTGGTAATGTCACCAGACGGCGAGACGACCCGCGCTAAGCGCGATGTGATGGACTTCTTGCAAGAGCCGATATACGAAGGTGCGAGGTTAAGGAGGGTAAAGCGCAAGCACCTCGTCAAAAGGTCTCTTCACGAGGACTTTGACGATGACTTACAGCGTTTAGACAGTTCATCGAGCTCGTCATCGCTTACGTCAGCAGCAATGGACTTAGTGAAACAGACCGACTGGAGGGACTCTCAGTGTGCAAAGTTCACGTTCTGCAAAGTGCTTACGTCACAGCCTTCAGATTCTCTCTTCGCAATGGAGAAGAAAATGGAGTCTTTACTAAAACTGTAAGTAGTGTAACTGATTATTTATCTTGTGCGACTGTCACCAGAGATCACCTACATATATCCGGCAGTCTAGTGCAGCCTATAAACCCAATATTTTATGCGATACGATATAAGTAAGCTTGATTACTTTGGCCTATAAAATATCTATGAACAATACCTTGTTACACAACCTCGGTCACGACATTTACTAAAAACCTTTACACTGAAAGCCCTTTACTTACAATCAGATAAATATCACTAGAAATCTTGCGTTTAAATTTAACAGTATCAATAGCTAAATATAATTCATTGCATAAGGTTCTAACAAGTTTTGTATGAGCTTAATAAAGAAATAATTGTAGTTTTAAAAGCTTAAAAACGCGCCTCCAAACTAAAAAGTGGTAGTTTTTTATTCGGATGATGCTAATTTTATTATATTATTGTCTTGTAATCAAATTTAAAAGTTAATCAGTCTTTAAGTTGGTAAAAATAACGTTGAAAGATTCCGTTGCATACATGTCGATCTAATAGAAGCATATTAGAAATAAATATTCTCTATTCTAATCTAGATAAAACAGTAAGCTCCAACCATTCACGTCTTAAAATACTTTATAGTCACATAGATGAAAACAAATATGTTCTAACGTTATTTCAACGTTTTTAATACACACGGTCGTCCAGTAACATAATGATAAAATGGTATTCATTCATTCATCTTCTCTCTCTTCTCTTCCCTTCAATTCAATCAACTATGACTGCTGTGATTTCTAAACCCCAAGATCAAAAACAGTCAAAAATCCGAACATGTAACTAAGTGAGTCCCAGGAAATTCCCACTACTACTTTAATTAGACTATGATAACTTAATTTAACGCAGCAAAGCTGCAGATAAAAAAAGGAAAAATGGACAAATAGCTAATAACTAATTAGGCCCCTACCGAGAACCCAAAATGTTCTAACTCATACTTGTCACGAACACATCTAACACACGATAGGATTATGTAGTATATTTTAGAAGCTTCAGCGACCCCCTGTCCGGTTCTATCACACCAGGTTTATAGTGTTATAATGTTCTCACACGCACCTAAAATGTATGCAAAATTCAAGCTTAGTCGGTTGGATGTAACGGGTTTAAAATCCAGTTGCAAGGTTTGACTGCACACAAATAGTCTTATATGGCAGTCATACTCTCGCGATGGCTTTTGATCGAGGTAAACACTTATGCCCCGGTGCTATAGTACATTGATTCAATTAAAAACTTGTAATAAGGTACACACAGACTTGCAAAAAATAAATAACTTCTTATTAATTTATAGTATTGTAGTCTTTGGACATGCAAAATTTCAATGCAGTGGTTCTAAACGTACAATACAAAGTCCCTTTTTTAAAGTGTGGCAACCCCCACGGGTAAAAAATTCACGATGACACGGCAATGTTCGACTCCAACGTCGCCTTTAGTCCAGTCCAGGTCAAAAAGTCTGGCGGCGTCTAAATAGCGTTTGGAGGGCCTGCCCCCTCCGCCTTGGAGAGGCGCGTGTGGGATGTGTTACCCGTCCATTTCAAGCCTACTTCCGTGGCTTCACATATTATCAATATTTAAAAATTTAAGACGAATGAAAAGATTTGATATTTTAATTAAAAGATCGAACAAATGTAAATGCGATTGATACAGACAGATTGTTAATTAATGAATTGAATAAAAATATAACACTTAGGTACTAAGTTTACGCATCAAATCAGTGTTGCCACTTAACAATTATCACATTAGTAATTTTATCGTTATTTACCATAGTATTGTGGTCAGATTTCTCACTCGTCTCATGCTGTAGAAATATCAAAATATCCCAAAACACATATCACCCTAAAGAAATCACAATGTCACCTGACGGGTATTACATAAAGCCTGCACTTGCATGCAGTAGGTACACACAGCAGCAGTCAGCGACCAACCGACTTATAGAAACCGAGTGAAAGCGACAATCGCCAGGTGATGCTCACACACACGTACTTAGCTGATAATACGTCATTACTCGATAACAGGACTTTAGACAAGTCTACATAATATATGTTTGATCTGTCTAACTCGGATGGTAGACGCGTAGAAAGTGAGGGCTTATCATGTAACTTGGATTATAAATCGCATATTCTCTGTTACCACCACAGTGCGTTTGCTTCGAAGTAAATGTGTTGATGATTGTATAATGATTCGATATTTTTGGAGAAATATAAGTATTTACCTAGAAGTAAATTATTGTTAATAAAAATGCATTGCTTGTGCAAGTGCATGAATTGTTCTTTTATAATTTTTTACGAGGGTTTCAATGATGATAGTCCCTGATATTTAAAGCACCTATAGGGTCCAGTTCACTGAACATATTTTTTTATTATAACATAAGATTTGGAATAAATTATCGGTATTTAATTTACCTAATTATTAAAACAGCTGGATTAATTACTTCGAAAGTGATTTGATTGTGAATTTATTTTTGGGATTTTGCATACAGGTGACGCGAAGTTGACAATCAAATTCAATATCTTTATTAAACTGATCATGAATTTATACTAAATCCTTAATTTAAAAAATTAATAATAAAATAAAATTATAGATCAACACACAGAGTTACCGCAACAATAGGTTGCTTTGTCAAATCTAAAATATTAAAAAGGTGGATAACAGATAATATTAAATAGGAAAAGAAAACCTTGTGAAAAGAAATTCGTATTGAGCCTAAGGAGCTTCATTGTCATTAGCGCTCGGCTTCCGCCACTTCCGTGGTACAGTCATGGTCACTTAAAGGTTGAACTATCCAAATTTATAACCCACATTATTTTTTTAAACTTATGATAGTCATAGAGGTAATATATATACACAAAATCCAATTAAAATATAAACAACAATAACACATGTATTGTACTAAACAAATTACTTTAAAAACATAAACAGTTATGTAAACTGTCTGAAAATAAAATACATGGTCTTTTGTTCACCACTATTCATAACCGAAAATCCTTTAAAAAACATAAACACCGCGCTGCCAACAAATCTAGTTCATAACATCGTCAAAGTAAACAATTCCTAACCTAAACACGTGACAAAAACAAGACGAAACATTTACATTCGTTACGTCCATCGTCCAAATGCAACACTTTCTCTTTCGTCCGTCCGCCGCGCGTCGGTCTGTCCATCACGTAACCTCACACCGTCAAAGCGCACATGAGCATTTTACTAATACGAAACATACGCAACAACTAGAGTAGAAATTGTAAAGGAATTTATTCAAATCATTTGATTTTATTGAAGAAAGTAAATGTCGTGTAAATATGCGCAAGTTGCATCAACCTACAAATTACTACGACCAAAGCGTATACCTAGACAATGTGCACAAATTTTGTAAGACGTATTTTACCAATTAGTCACGCACTTTTTTCTTTAAAAAAGATGCTATTCGGCGTATTACCATTTTATAGACAATCTTGCAATCACAGATTACATAAGTAATTTATCCTTGATTTCTCTGTTTAAAATGTCGCCTTTATTCTTGCCATCCATGCCCTAGCATTCAGAGCAGTACCGGGTCCACACTCAATTTGTTGCGATTAATAATAACTATAACTCTAAAACCTTTACTTCTTTCAAAAGTAGGTTGCAATCTTACCTTCCCAGGTAAAATTACAGGTTTAACTTTTACTAGCATATCCTAGAAGTTAGAAAGAATAAGCTAAAATAAAAGACATACCTAATGACACGCAAGTCAAACAATTTTCAAACGATTACAATCAGCCAAACGTCATCTTATTTTATTTTATAAATAGAATTAAAAAGATTAAATAGAATTAGAATAACGATAACACAGACCATAAATTCAGACACGTACAGATCAACCTCCTTAGTTTTATTTTTACTAATAAAGAGAAATCATAGAGTAAATAATCTTCGAACATCGAACGGCTTACGTGACGTAATAGCACATAACAGTTACATAACAACCGGCTGATAACAAAAAATGAGGTTATCTCACCGTTTATCGATTAGGTGCGAATTCATTTTCAAGCGCTTTAAGTGAAAAGCTATACAGAACCTTTTGGAATGAAGTAACCGTTTCCTGCAAGACAGGAGAACAGAAATATTATTGATTTTTAATTAATTTGTAATGTAACTCACACATTTGGTAGGTGTTCATATGTATAGGTAAAAATGAGTTTCCAATCCGTATCATTTACATGATTTACCATTGAGATCCTGTCCTTTCAAATAATGTTCTTCTTTTGCATCTTCCATTTTCCTTAATTCTCATAGGATGAACTATCCGTTTCTCAGTGACTCGAGGGTTTTATTTTTCTACGTATAGAACCAAAAGGAAAGGTAAGGAACAACAAAATGATGACTACTTAATGTTGAGTGAATCTCATCAATATATACTTAAATAATAAGTATTTCGAGTTTTTTTTAAGCTGGATTTAATGTCTTTGCCTCCGTGTATTTTGATAACTCTCAGTTTGTGTGCGTAATTTTTCAGCGGCTATATTAGCTGTAATATAAAAGTCATATTTTTTTACTATCGAACACGCTAAGAGACTGCCTGCCGCCGAAATCATAACCCCTTACATAATCGCGGTGAAAGTGTTCCGACCACATTCCAAACAAAATTACAAGTTCTGAACAAACCAGTAGGAAACTTTTTAGGTTATACTTGTTTATTTTGAATGCATAACATTTCTTTAACCTACTGTAGTATTTGGGTCACATGTATAAGATAATTATCCACGTATGTGATTTGATACAACTCGTCCATGGCATAAGTATCATAAGCACAAGCATAGAAAAATATTTTAAAACCACTAAGGTGGTGAACACTCGGCAACCTATTAGCGGTTACTGGAGGTTACGAACCCTTGCTAGGTAAAATATTTGCGAATCAAAGTGGTTTTGGTTTTAAATGTCTTAGGTCACGACTTTGTTGAATCTGTTCATCGGCAAGTAATTTTAGGTTAGTTGTGTCACTGTGGATGTTTGTCTGGTTGTTGGGCTGTGTTGGGTCTGGGTACGACACAGTTTTGCTCAAATGATAGCTGCCCTATTTTAGAATAACCTGTACACAACCCTATACCGCTGGTAAAATTCAGTAATAGACATTTAACTCCCTTGTTTTCTGTGTACCTGATTTTTTTGCCTTAAAAAGCTTACTTTGCGAATGAAGTCTCTGTCTATGTTGTTTATAGATTCAACTTTTAAAGCAATAAATTAAAATAATAGTAACACTTGTATCACAAGTAACCATTTAAAACAAAGTAATAAACCCTTAACGAGCCATCATCACAGATTTATGGGAGAAAACGTTAATAAAGAAACTTTTAAAACTTTAATGGTTTCTCGTAGTCATAAAGCATGGCGTTAAGAAAATGGCCCTATATGGGCTATGAACCATGGGCTATGACCTGTAATTGCAGGGATAACGATGCTTTGTTTACACTTGGGTAAAAGCGAAGCGAGTGACAACTGGTTTCCCTTGACGGATGTTGTCACGACTTGACGCCTTTTAGACAATACTCAACGTATCTGGCCTTAAGGCTGCGTTTCCACCAGAGATGTGCGAGGTAGCTGAGCGGTGCGAGGATGCGTAACAAAGCTGTGAAACGATGTGAGCGTTTCCACCAGAGTTGTGCTAGGCCACTGAGTGGTGCGAGGATGCGTAGCGACGCTGTGAAACGGTGCGCAAATGAGCGGTGCGAGGATGTGTAGCGTGTATGTTTTTCCACTGATCCATGTTTTCCGTAAAAAACACAGCACACATCCCTCGCACCCATCCCTCGCTTGTTTTGTACGTACAAAAACCTCACTCCGCTAAGCCGTTTCCACAGGAGCTGCGATGAGCGAGACTAGATAAATGAAGCGATTCTATTGGTTCTTAAGATACACATCTCTCGCTACTCATCATCGCACATCTCTGGTTTAAACGCAGCCTAAGGGATGTCTATGGCCTAATTCTGCGAGATCAGTGAAAATACATGTTATAAAACGTGTAATAGAATGGCGTAGGCATACTTTAACGTCGTAGTGACTACATTAATAAAGTGAAAAGCCATCAATTTTATTTTTTTTTAATTGTCAGCGTTTCACGTTTCTTACTAAGTCTATTGTATGGCACTACCTGAAAGCCACGTTCATGTCTGTCTAACTCAGTCAGTAATAGTATTAACTATTGAGAATATATGGCAAGTTACTGTCGCAAAGCTCAATTCTCATTATTCTTTAATAAAGACAAAGTTTACCGGTGTAAACGTACGTGGGGTACACTGAAAGTTTTGCGTAACTCATTAAAGAAACAATTTACATGTAAAGTAATGTGTTTACTGCTTTTCGAAGTATTCTCTATTACATTTTAAACACTATTTCATTCGGTCCAACCATTTTTGAAAACATGAGGACCATTGGTCTAAGGGCATGTTTTTCACGTGCTGGTTGAAAGCTATCACGGCCTCTTCCGGCCCCGTAAATGTCATATCTCACATCAAATCTTGAATTTTTGAGAAAATAAAGTAATCGCATTGTACCAGGTCTGGACTATGTGCGGGATGGGTCACTAGCTCTACCTTTTCAGAAGTCAAAAATGACTTTGTCTTGTTCGCGGTGTGCCCTGAAGCATTGTCATGGTGCAATAGGATGCAACTTCTTGGTCGTTTTTCCTAACTTTTTCAAAGACACTGGGCAAACAAATGATAATGTACCACTCAGCATTAACTGTCTTGTTCTTCAAGTGGGATCGTGCATAAAGGACGTTTCTCGCCTGCCTCAATTTTGTTGGTTTGCTGTCACCTTCGAACACCGGCTGTACAGAAGACTGTTGCTTTCTTTCCGGCATGTAACAATATATCCATGTTTCATCTCCTGTCACAATGTCATACACAGCATTTGAACGTCCGTGATCATACAACAACATTCTCAACAACGACCTTTACGAATTTCATCAGAGAAACACGGCCATGATCAAATTCTACGTACCAACGCCTTACGGTGCTCAAATGAGGTGCTTCCCTCCCAAAAGCATTTTGAAGACGAGCGGTGCAGTTTTGCGGAGTCAGTGAACTTTTAAAATCATAAAAAATCATCGCCCTAAAATCTTTTCGAGTTAATTCCATTTTTGCGATAACTTGTGATAAAAAACAATTGACACGCGACTTCCCGAAATTCAAACATTTATGAGCGGCCCGGAACACAGACAAACAGAACTTTCAGTATGACCTTTGTACAGTAGCGACATAGTGTACACATTTTAGTGTAACACTGTGTCCCACTTACATTTGTAAACAATAAAAGCGGCACTGACATTTTGGACGTCATCACTATCACTATAGTCTGTAACCGAACTAATATTTTTTAAGTCATAATTTTTTTTTCAAGGACAAATTTCATATTTAACGTTGCTATTCTTAACCTGAAACAAAAAGACTCCGATTCAGTTCAAACATTTTTGGGTACCATTGAATTTGGTTTTCCCTTATTGTTACATTTAATTATTGCTCTTAGGTTACACTAGCTGTGTCCACCACAGCTTCTCGTGTACATATTTATGTTTTTTGCACGGAACCGTAATTATTTTTCCGAAATAAAAGTATATCTGCCAGTGAAAGTCCCGTGGAAATCGGTCCACCCGTTCCGGAGATTAGCCGGAACAACAGGTGACAGAAAGGCAACAAGGTTTAAAATTGATTTTATAGTAGATATGAGTATCGTGTAAACATTCAGATGCATTTAGTAAAAACTGTTATTATAATATTACAAACAAGCACTCCATTTTAGTTATTAGGTACTCATTACTTCCACTAATCATATTTAAATTTTAAATATACATTTTCTACGTTCCAGCATTTCTCGAGGCAACGACGCAAGCGCAGCGGCCGTCGCGCATCAATTGGGCGATGTAATGGCTGCCAGCAGAGACCACAACTGCCAACGGTTCAAATGTGACCTGCACTGACCCTATATTCTAGAGCCGTGAACTACACTTATATTTGTTAGTAGAAGTTGTATAGCTCTCGGGTTTTAGAAAAACAAAACAAAATTGAATAGAGAATGGTGTCTCGAAATTCTCTTGCATCATTTAATATAAAAAAAGATGGCACCACTTGTCATTCAATTTATCAGTAAAAATGATCTGCTTTAGTTAATTAAGAAGCAAGGTTTTGTAATCAATCAGTATAGAATCAATTTATGGTAAAATTATAGTTTGATTGATTTGGTTCAAGAGTTTACTGACAAAGACAATCGAGACGTCTTAAAAAATCTTAACTAAAGAACTATGCAAAAGTTAGTAGAAGAACTATTATCAATATTTAATATTTCGCCCCAGTTTAATTGGTAATTATTAAAATGTTTTCAAATTGTTTGTTTTGAAATAATTTACTAATATTTTTTTTATGGTAGATAGGTACTCCACAATGGATAGGTCATTGACGAGAACCTACCTTCCTACTATAAAGTCGAAGTAACTATGTAATGTACAATATTTGTGAAGTAATATTAAAATATGAAGAATCATTATATTCATTATAATAATCAAAAACAGACGGACATTATAGTATAGCCAGTGATCAGCATATAAATTATTTATTTTAATTTATTAATTAGTATCTAAGTTAGATATAATGTAATACTTAGGTATTAGTTTAGATTAAGGTTCCTGGGTGGGACAGTCACTGCTTATTTATTTAAAATGCGGCTAAGCAGATTTAAAAATGTATATTTTGTTGCACACGGAATATAAATAAGCAAGGTGACAATTTGGAAATGAAAAGCTAAGCCAGCATGTGAGTAATCGATTACATTCGATTAAAGCACAATTAAGCTGATGGCCATATTAAGATTCGTTCCTACAGTTTAATAAATAAAGTCGCATATTATTATACTTGTTTGGCCCCGACCAAGTCGACCAATGCGACACATCGACTTCACGACCAATTGACTAACGGACTATGTTTCATGAATTGGTTGTGATCGGTAAATTCTTTGTTACAGCTACATTCACCCAGTATCTATTTTGTATTTATTGTTACCAAATAATTACTTATATCAAACGCAGTTTTCTCGCTATTATTTATTGTAGTTTAATGATTAAATTTACAATTGCTATGAAATCAATAATTTTACGGCTTTTGTACTTTTCTAAATGCTGCATTTTATAATTGATGGTGACGACTATCTATTAACAATAGCAAAATCACATTCTTGTGTGACTATTATTTGTTGTTATTATGTGAATCTCTTACTAATCAGGTAACACGATCATGACAGTCCTTTTGTACCTAATTAAGGGGCACAACTGGTATTACTTTGATGTTCCAGTAGAGCTAATTAGAGCCACAACGCTTATTCACAATTGTGTGTATTGGTGCAGTGAAGAAAGTCATCGTTTATTTCGATTTTAATATTAAAAACTAATTTACACCATGTTTGTAACCTAAGTTCTATTTAATAGATGGCGCTGTAAGTTGTACATACGCTTTTACCCTATGACACTATGTAAATTATTTATTTATTTTTTACGATTTAAATAAAAGAATATTCGATTCATATACGCCTTCTTTTCATTTATTTCAAAAATATAAATTTATAAATTCTTCCAATAATATGTCAATCTCGACGCCATTTTGTATTTTAATATCTGAAAAACAA
Organism: Euplagia quadripunctaria; assembly: GCA_963859945.1. NCBI lineage: Eukaryota > Metazoa > Arthropoda > Insecta > Lepidoptera > Erebidae > Euplagia > Euplagia quadripunctaria. Next base: position 22,234,383 of record OY982573.1, on the reverse strand, counting down.
ATAACATTAAACAAGGTTACTTTTTAAATGGTTGATTACTAAGAAAGTCTTAAGTAATCATTGTAGATTATGTTACTTATGACCAATTGCAGCAATTGCAAGAGAAGGTGCATACAATACAAAGAAAAAGCCGATGAACAAAACTGTACTGAAGTTTAACATAAGTAGTTGTTAAATACACATAGGGATAAATTAAACTACATAGTACTTAGGTGTAAAACGAGTTAAGTGCTGATTGGTATTTTTTTTTTATTGAATTAAAAAACAATTCTGATGATATATATAAAACTATAAGGATTATCTAATCCTTATAATTTTATAATAAAAAAACAAGATCAATCGAACAATAACCAAACGAATAAATATTGAATATTTAGCATGTTAAAATTGTCGTTCTCAATAAAGGCTGATAGCAATTAGCACGTAACTAATTTCTTACTTTAAATTTGGTAAAAGAATATGGCGCTTTTTCCCATTATTCATTTTAGAGTAGGGTTACAGATTTTTTAGATTTTTCTTTCTCTTATTACACGCTTGATATTCAAAACTAGAGATAAACAGCAATACCCACTTGTGCACTAGTCGTATTCGCAAACGCTGTAGTAAGTAAATTCTTTTTTTTCACTTGGTATTTTAATATTGTACCATTTGAATATTTTTAACTCACTATTTTCTTAAAAAAAAAATTTAAAATCCTCAGATTTTTGGATCCATCTTTCGTCATACGCATTTTATTGTTTTTAGTAGAAATAAAATGTAGCCTTTCTCACCCAATTTTCCCCTTTATTTCCTTCCACAAAGGTAACTTCAAGCTATGGTTATTAACATTATTATATAATCAAAAACGATCCTAATATAATAACGAATGGATGGACACTTCATTCGTCAAAACTATCTCAATTAGTTTAAGAGCTGCGGGGGAACATGTCTAAATACAAACATGCATAGACGGATAGTTTGGTAAAATGTTTTATTTTTTATGGGATATGGGGCAAACGAGCAGACGGGTCACCTGATGGAAAGTGACTACCGCCGCCTATGGGCACCTGCAACTCAAGAGTCACAAGTGCGTTGCCCGCTTTTTAGGTGGGAGTAGGGGAAGAGGGGGAGTGGGAAGGGTTGTGGCCTCCGGTAATCACTCACTCGGCGAAATACAAAGAAGCATTTCTTCACTGCCGGTTTTCTGTGAGGCCGTGGTATCACTCTGGTCGAGCCAGCCCAAACGTGCCGAAGCACGGCTCTCCCTCTGTGTCATGTAAATTGTAACTGTAATGTATTATAATCACTGTAAATGTATTATAACCTCTCATTTTTAGGGGTTTGCTTTAGTTAGCTAATAAAAAGAGCAAGAATAAGGAAAAAATTACTACTAGTAAAGTAGGTCAGGTGTTACTAGTATTCTTATTACTGCTTGTATTAGTAGTGGGTTCACTGTGTTTACTGGGTGGGGTTCGAACCCGCAACCATTTGACCGCAAGTCCGACGCCCCAGCCACTGCATTGCAGCCACTTCAATGATACGTTACGATTATTCCCTGGAGTGGGAGCTGTCATTTGTAAAAGAAAAAATCAATAGGTTAATTTAACCTTCTTCCTGGCCTTCAGGCTATGTCACCACCACCGGCCTCTGAAGGGGGGTCTTCAGATGATAACTTGTTGCACTCAATGCAAGGCTGCAACTCCTCTTCCAGTAAGTACAGCTATTACAGTAAATAAGCATAAACTAATTATGTTATTCATTTTGCTTTAGAAGAAATTCATAAATAAATAATAATATAATATTCTCGGACATGTCACACAACATTATCTGGACCCCAACCAACCATAACTTGTTACCTTCAAACTTTTATACTTTCGCGTTCCATGATATAATATTATTAATGTCATTATGCCCAGTCAACCTAGCTGTTTATGATAAAAAATGGACAATTCAATTACCACACATTTTTATTTTTTGCCCTACTTGTCCAGACTGGGTATCGAAATTCTTAATCCCAAAAATAAAAATGCATGGTAATCCATCCATCCATGGTCAGGCAATTCAAAGGTATGGAATACCTTTTCGTGATCGCGTTAATTCCCGTAAATACATAAATTGTTACCCACAAGTTATGCTTGGTTGGGATCCAAGAGGGTTGGGGCTACTGAAACACAAATAAACATTTTGGCCAGTTGAAGTTCCTGTCCTAGTGGCCTTACCGAGCACAGGACGGACATTCGGGTACGGGACCCCGGGCTCTTCGAGCTACTGCAGTCTCAGGCCCGTTTCCCCATCCGAGACTTGCGGTATCCCTTATCCTGGCTTCCTCGCTCTATCCGTTTTCCTTACCCCAATTTACCTTCTTGCTTTGTCTGAAAACTACTACATTCAGACGTCAGGCAGGCGGCCACCCATACAAGAAACACGCCTAAACCCTGTTGCATTTTTTTAAAATTAGTTACTAAAACTAAATTAAAAAATAATAAAAATGGTATTACCTCCACATTGCGCCGATCCCCAATAAAATTAGGAAAAGGGCAGGCAGATGATTAGATAAATATATATATTTTTTTTTTTTGGATCTTAATAAGTCCCATAAAAGTGCACACAAAAGTTTAATTACTACAAGTAAGAAGCAATTATTCATTTATCGGTTTACTATATTTTTCCTAAGTAACTACTTCTAAAACTCTGATTAAATGTTTGGCTTTGTACCTACTAAACATACTCATATAATCGCACACATAATGTTTTATTTTGAGACTTACGCGTCCATCGGTGCCCACGCCAGCGTACTGCTTGGTGGGCACTTCGTTCACCAGCGCCGGCGTGGCGTGGTCTCGCGTTATGTACTCCGACAGCAGCGTGTGCGACCCTCCCACCCAACGCTTGCACACGTGCTTTCTGTTGAGTTTTGATACGGTTACCTTCTTTCAATTATTCGAAAATCTAATTTAGAACCTCCTGTACAAAAATGACGACTGGTCTAAATTTTGGACCATGAAAGCAGGGATGATACGGATATGAAATTGGTAATCTGGATGATGAGTAATATTGTACCGGTTTTGGAAACAGTTACGGATATCCATTTTATTCGAGTTATCCGATAGTTTTAGTTAAAAATACTAGATTTTTTAGAAATTGTGAATTGGCTTTAATTCTAAGATATTTAGATGTTAGTAAAATCACAAAAAAAAAACAGCCTTATAAGTGATTATTATAGGTAAGTACACATTTTTAAATGTTATCTACTTAAAAATGTAAAAACGAAATTATAATAAACAAAAAACAACCTTATAGAAAAAATAAAAACCAGTCAAAACGTATCTTATTCGGACCTATCCGACCACCGGCCCTATCCGACATTATTCGAAACTTGTATATCCGATCTCCGCTAGCTTCCTTTATGGTTACGGAGCTCCATAACATCCCTGCATCAAAGCATCTATATCCTGGATACAATTGGAATTTAAAATACAAAAGTACTAACGAAGAACATCGTAATGTATACATTTTTTATTCTTATAAACAGAATCTCATACCTATCGGCGTCCACATTTGGCCTGAGAGCAGCAGGAATGCAAGGCTCCTCTTCATCATCGTCCTTCCTTCGGAAGGCCGGCAGCTTAAGTGGAAGCTGGCTTTGCTTCGGCTCCATCATTGCCGGCAGCATGCACGGCCCGCATTGGGCGTCACGGGCCAACTGGCGAGTCAACAACGCCGTCTAGACGTGGAGAGAATAATACCCATAGAAGTTGTCTTTTCACTCTATTGATGACAGGCTTGCCTTTAATTTCTTCTTTATAAGTCGCAACTTTGACGCTATACTCATATAGTTAGCAACTCTGGCCAGGAGCAATAACTTACTATATATAAGTGGTTAAATACTCGCAGCTATCTTCTAAGCGAAAGAAGTAACGTGCAAACTTTACACCGTTGGCCCTTCCTGGAGATGCGCCAAGAACGTTAACTTGGTTTAAGTTAAACCATAGCTGCCGATGAAAAGACACCTGCGACTTAAGACATTATGAAATATTGTTATAAAGATCTTTGTTGTCCCTGTCCATATGTTCCTAAGCGATAAGTGATATGCCATTGAACCAATGCATTGTTGATGCACTAACCATTTTCCAAAATCAGTTACCTTAGGTTCGCCAAGTGCGTATTCAAGCTTGCGTAAAAGATTAAGATGGTCATTAAGAGTCTGTGTTGCGTATTCTTTCAGAGATAAAAGGTCCATGATGCTGGCCTTGCTTGCAGTTATCTCGTTTAGGTCTTTTAAAACAGTCTGTAAAGAATAAGTACTGATGATTAGTCCAGACAGATATCAGAAGGATTGATGATGATTATAGGGAACATCACATGCCAAGAATGGGTAGGTTCTGAACTAATCCTTCCAATATACACGGAATTTAGACTCCTGTACACCAGGATCATGACACTCAGCAACTCCCAGGGAAAGTTGTCCTGGAGCTCGCTACGAGTTTATTCAGTGGCCTTAGTCGCAAGCAGGGAAATCGCCTTGGGCCTCGCTCTTGCTGGGATCTCGCGCCCTCGCACAACAACCCAAGTAGAAAAAGTGGGGTTTTTAAATGCACACGTAACATCTTTAATCCTGAAACCGCTATCTGATACTAGGTGGCAATGCAATAGAACCAATGAAGGCCCTTAAATATCAACTAAAATATATGTGACGGTTCGAAAGATTTAGCGGAAAATAAAACAGATTATCAATTGGTTCGTAAATACCATTCTATAGAAAAGTAAAGGGAATATGCCAATATACAATTTTAAAACTATATGTTTCTTGTATTTTTCGTCAAGCATCAACATTAAATATAGGTTCAATTCACATAAATTCCTTAAAGGACAAGGGCCTTGCAAAGATCTATCTTCCGGGGCCTCGCAATACCTAAGGCCGCCCCTGCACCCTGGTTAGAACTATTACTCCACGTATAAGTCCACTGGCTTACGCAGTAAATTTCCATTAATGGTAGAAAATCTTGGTTATATCTGTCACAGTGACAATAGAAGAATGTAAAAGATATTAATACCTAGTACCTAGGCGACCAAGCTTCAGTTACTTAAAAAGCAAATCGTTAACTAACTATAAATTTTCGTCCAAATCGTTACAGCCATTTGCGAGATACACGACATTTATTTATACAAATATTGCTCGTTTAGATATGTATTTTTAACACTTTTAACATTTTAAGCCGCTGCAATATACAAGAATATTAAATGAAGTAAAAACGAAGTAAGTAGTAGTAGTATTGAAGTCAAAAATGCGTATTTAAATATATTTTGTTAAAAAATTTACAAATGTACATTATGCAGCTAAATTATCAGCCTAAGACATTTGTAATTGGTCAGGGTGATGAAAGCATCAGCGCTTCTCAACACAATGGCAATGAAAATAAAAAAGACAAAGAAAAAATAACTGAAGAATACTGACTGTCCACACTTGTTCTTGTCTGTGAAACTTGTCGTACGATAAGTTGAGACGATATTCAAGATCTTTGCGAGTCTCCTCGAATTGCGGCTGGCGAAGGAGCCCTTTCAGACGGCTTATATTGGCCTAAAATAAAAATAAAAATAAAACAAGCTAGAATGTCTCATGTAGATCCCAATTTTAATAGAAGTCGTGTCCGACTGAGTTAGGTCACAGGTGTGTCCGTAGGGCCCGTTGAACCAAAAAAAGTTACGGACACAGGTTTATATTTAAACCATTGGACGGGATAGATTGATTTACATATAAATTCTCTGCCATTTGAGAGTAGGTTAGCACATTCAAAGATAAGTTAAGCAGATTATTTAGCTGATAAAAATGCTTGGCAAAATGCTGGTCCTGCTCCACAGCCACACTATAAATGACGCGTGGTCCTAAGAAATATGCATATATGAATATTCACTTGAATACTAGTTTTTATCTGACATATTATTTTTTAATATTTTTTATCATTATTATTGACATCGTTAACTTTACAAAACATTGACATTATCTTATATATATTTGATATCAATTTTGTTATATTTAGAAAATTTTGAATTGTACATGTGAGTGTATAGTCAATAACATATTAAGTTAATTTGCTAATTTGCCTGGCAGTTCTGAGTATGTCATGCTCGCCTAGACGTCCTGCCGATGGTGGCGTATGTGTCGGGTCGTTCAGCTCCCTTTGATATGGTTGAAGTGGACGATGGCTGGCGCGTGCATAATGCTCGTGAACGAGTGCTGTTGGTTGGGGCTGGTCATAACTGCTACTACTTACATATAGTAGTAGTTTGCGCGACTGTTTATAGTTTAGAACAATACGTTACATTGTCCTCACATTTAATTTGCGCATATAAGCAATGTAATCAAAGAGTTGTAAAAAAGATGTTGAAAAAGAGTGCCCTTGGAGTTTCTTGCCTGTTCTTCTAAACAGTATCTACTTATTGGAACAGGCAATTAGCTTCACGACCGACTTAGTCTGACTGACTACTACTCCTGACAATTCAAAAATACCTATAATGGTTTTATTGAAATAAATGATTTTGATTTGATTGATTGATTGAAGTAATACTAGCCAGGTAATCCTTAGGATGGGTGACCATTCTTAACACATTGAAACCCCTCCGTCACCTCCGTGCCTCGGAGAGTACGTTAAGCCGTCGCCGTGGGTCCCAGTTGCCAGACGAACATCTTTGGTATTCGTTACGGGTAGTTGGAGCCCTAAAAAGTCCGACAACCTGGTCTACCTACAGAACTTCGATATCGCCTAGTATTTGGGTCGTGAAGGTCTGATGGCAGTCGCTTCGCGTAAAATATCAAATCGTAGTAAGACTGAAAACCAACCTCAACTTGGTTGGGAAAAAGCGCGGACCGCGCGGAGGATGAAAATCAATCGATACGACTTTAATCTAAAAGACTAGTGTTTCTTTATCGTGGTACATAATATACATAATGTAGTAACAGCAGTAAAGACATATTGAACATATCATAACTCTACCGAAGAATACGATTCATACCTTGGGTGAAAAGACACGTAGACATTAGGGGAGCAATAACGATCTATGTAGCGCGGCGATAGTCAAGGTTGAAGATCTCGGATTCGATTAGTCAGTGCAATATTTGTAAGCAGGAATACGTCTACTTGGATTGGTCTGTTCTTCTCATGTTTCTATGTTGAATACGAGTTTGTACGATTTTACAGAAAATATCTAAGTATGTTTAAGTGTGTCCTAGAATCCAGATTACAAACTATGCCAAGTTCGAGTCTAGATAACGATGTGTAATATGTCTCAGACTAAAATTATAAAAGAACACCGCTTTCAGCCAGCTAAAGTAAAGCATAAAGTGGTCACCTTGTCTCTTAAGCCATCTGCCACTTCATCACGATCTGCCTTCTCTTCACGTAGCAACTCCACACATTCAACCAGATTCTGAAAGTTTTAAGCAGAATCTTGTAGTAAGAGACCCACGCACCGTTTCTGAAAGACTGATCAAAATATTGTCCAACTCACAGGAGCTCTCTTAACAGCAGCGCTGTCAAAAATGGATTTGAAATAAGATTTTGCAGTAAAATTTTAGAGCTTTGATAACTAATCCGATGATCAAATCAAAGTGCCAGTCCTTAATCATGGGTGACAAAAGATTTGACATCTGATTAGTAAATTTGATTTCAGAAACCGGGCGTCAATTTTTCAGTAACGAGATGCCTAATATAAAATACATATCGCTGGTTTGCGAGAATAGCGACGGAACTAAAAAAAAATTTGATTTTAGAGAATGGCAATGTTTTGTGTTTTCCGCTAGAGTATTTTGTTTTAAATCCTTATCTATCTTCTTCTAATATTATAAATGCCAAAGTAAATCTATCTGTCTGTCTGTCGCCCTTTCACGCCCAAACTAATGAACCGATTTAAATGAAATTTGGTACACAGATAGTCTAGAGCCTGAAAAAGGACAGAGGCTACTTGTTAATGCGAAAAAAGGGGTGTAAGGGGTTGAAAGGTGGGATGGATGGAAAGTTGGGGGGATGAAGAGTTGTGAATGGAAGTATCGTCATATTTAAAGCTAGAAGCTTGAAACTTATTTTTTAGGCTGTTGATTCGATATAAATACACTATTCCAAGCGGATGAAGTCGTGGGCATAGCTAGTATATAATGAACTTGTCGCTTTCTAACGAACGTTAGCACGAAATCGGCGTTACATCTGTTCACCATAAAATATCAAAGATTTATGATCGTTTGGCGTCGATATTTTCGCAAACCCGCATTTATATTCACTGCTCCGCCCGTAACATTCTTTTTATTATGACATTACAAACAGACATTTCAATTCTATTTATTTTTGTAAATTGGGCTATTAAATACAAAAAGAAACCATCAAAACCGATGGGTAGTTCCAGAGATTGACGCGTTCAAGAAAAACAAACTCACCAGGTTTATCATAGAAGTATAAACTTCGCATACCTTGGAACCCTGTTATCGGTTTCATCTTTGAATACTAAAAAAACTAAAAAGGTATATTAAATTATGATACTAACTTTTAGTTCACTTGTTAGATTTTTTTGTAGCACGATGAGCGAGCCGTGATTGTGTGTTGTACGTTCCAGATCAACCAGTAGGTTCTCATAATTAGATTTTAGATCAATCAGTGCTGAATTAAAAATACACGCAGTTACCACATGAAGACAAGACGGGTTATAAGTTAGTGGGGGAGAGAGCCAGATCTACCAGTATCTTTTTATCTATAGCTGGTAGTGAACACAGTGTGATATTCTTCTATGTCCTTCGATTAGGCTACAATACTATGCCTGGTGGACCAAAAGCCAGCGTTAAGATTCAAGAAGATCACATACCTGATTAGTTACTTCTTCTTTAAAATAAAGCTTGTAGCTTAAGTCGAAAGATACAAACGGAAAAATTCCCATAACACGAATATCGATTCCAATAAGATAATTGGCAATAATATGTACTGTATCAATTTAAGAAATTTAAGTTTTTCTTAATACATGTGCGACTAACCTCGAAAACTAATTTTGTGCAATTTGTTGCTTTTAAACAATGTTTTAGCATGAAGTCAAATTCAGTCATGTCAAGTAATCAGATCAGATCTTTACTTGCTACAACAGTAAAGTAGTTAATTCGCAGCTTTTCCCACGACGAAGCTATAATGTTGGAGTCGAACCAACTAAAACCATATGCCACCCGCGCCGTCTCTGACATCACAGCTATGGCAGTAGCCAGAAAGAGTAAGCCACAAACCCCGACAGGTAATTGTCGCCCTTTGTGCTGCCGCCTTCGCGGACCTACTGATCGGACTGTCCTTCCAGTCAGTACACCAGTCCACCTGGGACATTTTTACAAAGGTTATCTTTCTGTCAGCCAAGAAAAGAAACCATTTTAGTCCTTTTCCGCCTACGTCTGGGCCAGGCGATAATAATTACCAGCACTTTCAGCGTTGCTGTTAGCTGCTTCGAGTTGTACAAGACCTCCAGCAAGTTCATTCCGTAAATGCCCCATTTGTTCTTTAAAGTTTTGTAGCTATAACAAAACAATTAGGTACATTAAAACAATTTTATTTCATCATTCACCCGTTTCAGTACATCTTTAACTAGTAAAGAGTTTTTATGTAAGATTTTTTTTAAGTGTGGATACCCCCAAGGTTCATCACCTCAGCGGCTTTAATGGGGAAAAGTCTTAACATTTCCAGGGCATTCCTAGCCTTACTTCCTTCCATTTGAAGGGGACAATAGTGCAGCCTAAATATAATTTTCCCCTGCATGCCCCAGTCGTTTAGTGACGACGATAGTAATCAATTATTATTTTTCCCGCAACCAAGCAGCTAACCTAACCAGCAGATATTACGTACCGCCCCGGCAGTCAGTTCGGTCTGAAATACAATTGTATCACAGCTAATATTAAGTTACTACTCGAATGCAGATGGAGAAGATATAATGCTTCACTGTTATTGTATCACGAAATAAATGGAATAAGTGATTTTATTACTTGAAGATTGAGTCCGGCGTCGAATCCCTGCAGCTGTTGGCTATAATCAGCGGTCATCGCCTGTATGGTGGTAATACGGCTATCTAACTTCAAAGCTACGTCCATTTTATCCACTGGAAACCAGTTATATAAAAATAATTATGTGTGACAGAACTGGGTGGGTTCATTTTAATTAAGCTATTTTAAGCTATATGTTACAGTATATAGTCAAGGAGTCTGGGTGTTTATAAACTGACTGTATCCTGGTGTGACAAAATACCAATATATAAAGTCAAGGTCTAACAAGTACACGTGTAGCTTGCTTGCAATTCAGTAAGTAGTGCCAGAGAGAAAAGAACTGGCAATAAAAAGTCACCGTCAATCTTATTCAATCGTTCGAAACTTGTGTGGAATTACAACCGCTATTGTCAAATCTTTTACTTTGAATGTTTGTTTAATAAACTTAAAAATCTTAGTGATAATTTTTTTCAAAGATTTTTATAACCAACCTCGCAATACTCTATGAATTGAAGGTCGTTAATATAAGAAGACAAAGTATACACTAGCCTAACCCAACATAATTGAGACAATAGCGTCTACACGTAGTAAAAAAGTGATTATTACCGAGAGCCTTGACCGCATGACTCGCCTGGTCAGTGTTTGATTCTGCTTTAGCCGTTAATCCGCCCATATTCTTCAACAAGTCACTTCGCATGATATTCAGAGCCTCACTGTTAAGAAAGACAAATAAGAAAAGTGAGTGAAAAACGTCTGAACAGAGACTATTCCGGTATATGATAGAATTAATACCGTATGTTTTCAAAACGTGGTGGTCCACATATACAACAAAATATACTTCATGTATCGCAGATAAGCCGAGCTACATAGTCACTACTAATACTGTATCACGCAATGAAAGTTCCCGTCTCGATTATTATATATAAGTATAACTTTCATTGACCGTTGAGCTCGACCAGTCGAGAGCCCTCCACCATAAGACCGTGCAAGGTTGTCGAGACCATCTGCGGCCAACAGCCATACATCTTGGGTTCCGATCATCATCTAGCCTGGTCGGAGCATCCTTCCTTAATGTTGGAAGATATGTTCTTGTTGTGTCATATATGTCTGACACACTGTTTTTTCACAAGAGGAACCAGGGTGGGGAGTGGAGAAATCCTACTAATATTATAAACGTGAAAGTTTGTGAGGATGTATGGATGTTTCTTGCTCTTTCAGGCAAAAACTTGATATGTAGATAGCTGGAGACCTGGATTAATAAATTGGTTACTTTTTATACCGATGTAATGGCCTCGGGGTTTACGCGGGTGAAACCACAGGGCGCAGTTAGTCTACTATAAGCGTTCAGCACGGTGCAGCGGTGGGGGCTTAAGATGACAAAAAATAATGTCATGTGCACACATAAGCCATTGCACTGTGACCCCGGATATATACATATAAATAATGTTTAGGACATGTTACAAACTGCTAACTAATCATTGCTTGTACTGTTGGAGATAGAACAGGTATAAACATATTTAGATACATGTTTTTAATGTAAATATATATAATAATTTTATTTTTTCTCGTATAGAGGGCATACGAGCAGACGGGTCACCTGATGGTAAATGACTACCGCCGCCCATGGGCACCTGCAACTCAATTTCTCTTAGGCTTTTTCTATGAGGCCGTGTTATCGCTCATCGAAGCATGGCTGTCCCACGATTACGAATACCTGTATACCGTAACAAATAACCGTATTCATGAATACAATTTTTTGTACTGAACGGTAATCGAACCCCTTTACGTTGTATTCGAATGCACTACCGCCGCGACATTACTAAGTGTGTATACTCTGACATCCGTACTAACTGCATCTCAGGAAATGTAACGTTGGCATTCAGCAAGGTGGATACTGCTGATGGAAAGATTAGCTTTGATTTATCATCTCCGGTGCCACTTTCCTTTGCGGCTGCGACACTCGATGAAGCATCTATTGCTACACTCTTCGTTGACTTCGGAGGCTTTGAAATACAAGATACGTTATTAGAATAAAAACTAGAAAGTTTTATTCGTAGTTTTTTAAGGGCTAGCTGTGCCCGCGGGTTCATTCAAAACAGGTATTTTATTTTATTTTCTTAATTGGCTCACCAACAATTGTTTACACTTATTAGAAGTCATAGGATACAATAATACAGATTTGCTAGTCTAGTATAACAATCTAGCATATCTGTACCACTGTATCCACAGTATCCCGCGAGAACAATAGTTATAGGGTACCTATGGTATCGTTTCCTGTACCCCTAAAAACGTAAAATATCATGATAATCGGGCGTGAAAGCGGACCAAACTAACAAACCTACATTCCTATCCCACAACATTATAAATGTGAAAGTTTGAATGGATGGATGGATGTTTGTTACTCTTTCACGCAAAAACCACTGAACCGATTGCGATGAAGCTTGGTATGTAGATAGCTGGAAACCTGGATTAACGCATAGGCTACTTTTTATCGCGATATTCTCACAGGATCGGGACTTACGCGGGTGAAACCGCGTGGCGCTGTTAGTTTATAATATTAGTTGGCATATGGATACGTGTGTATTTCGGGGACATTCACCAAGGCGTATCCGGTAGAAGACGAATAAGCCAGCAACCTAATCCCATGTGTTTTACACAAGAAATAGTACACTGACTTACCTCAGGTTCTATTCCCGTCGTGAGTGATAACTGTTGCAGATCGATTTGCATCTGAGCGATTATTGCGGCTACTTCTTTGGGCAGAGCCCCTGACGACGCCAACTCTGTCAGTAGACCAGCCATCTTGGTGAGTGCATGTTCTACTGCTCGCACGCGAGCGTTTACCTATGGACACCCATTTTTTTAAATTAATATTCCGATACCTCCGTCATCAATATCATCTGTCAGGATGACAGGACAGGACAGGACTTCTCAATTAAAATACAAATAACTATCTGTCACAAATAACTATATATCAACTCTAATATGGTATATTCTGAAAATTGTTCAAAAATAACTTTTAAGGATTTTAAATAAATTAATGAAAAGTCTATTTTGGTGGACTGTTCCTAATCGCTGCCCACTTAAATAAATACTATAAATATACTCGTAAAACTGTTTTGAAACTATATCTGTTGTTTTCTTAAATTGTAACTAATTTTGTTGATAAACATTTATTATGTTTATTATTATATTATACATTAAGGAAAACGCTTATCGAATTTCCTAGAAAAAAATGGTTACTAGTTTTTGGCTAAATTTGGTGGACCAAAATTGGGTATAAATTTTTAAACCTTTTGGCGTTACGTTTATCGGGTAATAAATAAGTCATTGTCCAGTGAATCCGAACGTTTCTGAACTGTCATTTAGTGTCAGAAGCGTTTTCCAATTGCAATCGTAGTCTCTGCAGTAAAAGTTAACCAAAGTGGTAACTACTTTAGGTTATTTTTTAAAACGTCTTTTTGGTTATCCATAAAACTGGTAAATTGAATAAGATTTTCTTTCATTTTTTGCATTCTACTAGATGATTGAACAATTTTGATCATTTTAAACCTAATCTAAAAAATATGTGTTTGACACTTGCCTAATTGCAAATTATCCTTTTGGTGTAAACGATGTCCACCAATAAATACTTTTTCTACCAAAAAGATTTTTATGTAAAAGTTTGTATATTGGACAAATTTTGCTAATTAGCACCAAAAACCGCTTACCGTCAATGTGAGGGATTAAATCTCGTAAAGTACAATTGTGATCACGAAATAGGTAGATTGGTTTGATTTGACATCAGTACCTGCATAGCCTCCATAGTATCAGGTAGGGAAGCAGTGCCTTTGGCCAATTCAGCCAACAGATTTTCATTAGATGGCATGGTGGGTAACGGTACGCCCCCCGATCTCTTGAGTAGATTTTGGACCATGGAGTCCAATATATTAAATTGGGATGCTGTCACCACTTCAATACTGCCGATACGAGGCTGAGAGCCTACCATAAATAGAATTATGAAGAGTTATTTATAATTTATAGTTATATAACAAATATATGTTTGTAAATGTGTCAAGTTATGTTAGTTAATTTATTTATTTATTTATTTTACTTTACTACAAACACTATTATTACAGACAGACCCAATACAATAGTGTAGGACTTACTTTCCTAAAAACGATATATCTATATAACACAAAAAAGAGATCTTAAACAATAATAAAAACAATTAATTTGAAGTATATATTAACTAGAGCATTAGTACGCAATAAGTGGCCTTTGTGACCTCATTTAGCGAACACGAAAATAGGTCAATGTGGTTCGCCACCGCATTGAGCGCAAGCAGTGCGCGCGTCAGCGGCGCCCACTGCAGCAGGTTTGTGCGCGCGCTCGCCACGTCCAGCAGGCACGGGCGCCGCGCCGCTGTGACTGTTACTCGTTCGGCGCGCTCAGTCTGACATTCCCGGAGGATGACTGGGTTATGTATGTGACCACGGAATACCTTGAACACGTATGTGGCTAAAGCTACCTCCCTTCTTACCTCCAACTTGTGGTATCCTACCATACTGAAAAACAAATAATGTAGGATACAACAAGGATACCCTGAGTACACGCCGTAAAGTTTAAAATATAAAAATCGAATAAATAGAATAGAGTAGAATACCTTGTCAATACGCTTAATAATATATCCGTCAATTATAAAGTTACAAGTAAAATAATTATAGTTAAAAAAACTAAAAAACACGCTTTTATAGAAAATTCAACTAAAATATAAAAAATTTAATCGAATTATTGCATTGTCATCGGTCTTTGACAGGTGAACAAAATTTTAATGAAATCTGGCCGTTAAAAGTGGGTCAAAACCCAAAGGAGTCGGTTACAAACATACAAGTGAAGCTAATATAAAGCGTGTAAAAATCCTGTCATAATCAACATTACCTAAACAAACTTTGCAAGCCTTCTCTCTTTCCTTTTGACGTGATACCGTCTTATAAATCGATGAATGCCGGCTGCACGCACGAAAAAATGTCACGTTCCGCCTGAGCCGAGCGTGCAAGCGAGAGCACGGAACAAGCTATAGAGAAGCACGATCGGCCTAAGCGTTCGGCTTGTGACGCATCTATCTCTCTTCCACTCCAAGGGCCGATGCGTCCGAGTAGAAGAGAGACACAACCTACACGTGAACTGTTTTGTTAACTGTTTATAAAGTGAAGTGAAAAGTTAATGTGGTTTCCGTTGTCTATTACAACAAAATTAAAAATGAATGTTTTTAACCAGTTTTAAAAATATTGTGTTTTATTATGACGTTACAGACAACCATTTTTCTTTAGGAATGTAAAAGAAACATAGTTACAATCTTACAAACTTTAGGAACCCTTCTAAATACTAACGATGAAAATAATATTTTTATCTTTTTTAAAAAGACAACAGACTCGAGACAATTATTTGTGGATCACACAAATTTTCGTCCAGTGCGGGATTTCAATCCACAACACTCGGCGCGGCGTATTGGCAATGTGACCACTTAAACACAAAACTTGCATACAAGGGTTGTCAGGGTACAATACTCCTATACGTACTACGATTTTAATATACTCCTAAATACCCAGCAATGTAATGGAAAGCAAATTATCAGATAACTTTTACGGCAAATTATCAGATAACTTTTACGCAAAGTTATGTAACAACCGCTGTAAAAATCATTTTTAGTATACCTGTTTCGGCCAAGGATCCACGAGAGGTACGTTTTCCACGCTGTGAAAGAAAGAAAGAAAAGAGTATTGTAGTATCGGAAACAGATTTTTATCTAAGTCAAAACAGCTGTCTGTAAGTCGCAGTCTACGACAAAGACGGCCATTGTAACACTAACGGTGTATTGTATGTGTATGTGCGCTGTTGCAATGTTTGGTGTGTAATCAAGTGTATTCATCTTGAGGATACGACTGTTACGGCTTCTACTAGCACAATTATTTGTAAGCATAAAAAGAATGTCTTTTTGTATGTATTTATTTATTAAGACCTTCATGCACAATTTGTGCAAAAACAGGCAGGGCATTCTCTACCAGTCAACTTTTGGGGGATATGTGGAAATATTATACATAGATAAAATAAGTATATACGGCGGCGGTAGCGTAATGGCTAAGGCGTCAGACTTGCGATCAAGTGGTTGCGGGTTCGAAGTCCACACAGAGCACTACTGACGTAAACCCGTACGTATTAATGTCTATGATATTCTAAGTTCTATGACCAAGTTGTTTTTTGTATCTAAGTGTTACAGTATTCTATCAGTTTTGTAAATACATAATTTACTTAATTCGTGCCAATAATCATGTAAACCTAATATTGGACAGGGTCAAAACATAGATATAACGCTGAGAATGAAACGCATCTCAAACGCGACTGATGAATAAATGAATGAATGAAGTGAAAGTGAGGTCAGAAATTAATTAGTTTATTTTTTCATAACACTCATATCGGTTAGAAGCTTTTAAATGTAACAAGTACTTACAATAGAGTCATCAACTTTAGTACTTTTCTCCTCTACGCCTTTCTTTGCCTTTCCTTTCTTGCCACCTTTTAACTCTTCTTTCTTCGAAGGTTTATCATCAGGTGGTTTAGGTTTTTCTATTTTTTCGGTTGGTTTTTCTATTTTTTTGATTGGTTTTTCTATTTTTTCGGTTGGTTTACCAGGTTGGGTCTCCTTGTCAGCTTCGTCTCCTTTTTTTAGTTTGTCCTCTTCCTCTTCCAGTATTTCTTTCTCTTGTGTTTCCGATTCAATTGCCTTTTCGTACGCTTTTTTCAATTCTATCAATATATCATCCTCTTCGGCGAACCTTATTTCAACATCTTGCTCTAACATGCGCATCTGACCTGCCAGTATGTAAAGGATAGTCTGCAGGATTTTGAAGTTGATAATGTTTGTCTGCAGGAACAAAATATATAATATCATTTTATCGCGTTTAAAATATTTCTAAACTAAACTCATTGAGGTTTACACTGTGTTAACATGTCAAAAAAAAAGGGCTATAACTCCGGTCTCCACTTAACTCTTTTACTACAGTGCTGGTTCGGTTTCAAACCCAGTGCGAGGTTGGTACATAACAAAACCAACAAAGAAAACTCTAGGTAGGTACTTCATGAAGGTATTGAAGTCGGACTGCGAATTATGGTGCATTATCGTTATGTTCACAATCACTATTAAGGTTATTACGATTGTTAACATAGCATGCAGAATAAACGGGAAGCTTTAAATCGTATAATCTCATGACTTATGTCTTTAAAGGAAAGTAAGCTTGCAGTATCCACGCTTACATACTGACTAAGATTAAATTATAGGTCTGGAGAATAGAACACTTATCCTGAGAGTTGTTTTGTAGTTGTTGTCTACGCAAGTCACAGTTATATATAAGATGTGTAAACCGCATATTCGATGCAGAATATGCACGAAACGATTGAAATCGAGTAATATAAAAATTTTAACCAAGAACTCAAAATCGTCATTGAAGTGATACACGCTGTGTGTGTCTGTGCCATGAGTGCCTGTGTGTAGCTCTGTTTTATTTCGTAGATACTAACGTCACCAGCTCCAAAAGTAAGCCCAATGAGATCTTCGACCTTGAGCAGGAGCGTGGCATCGGTCATGGTGGGATCTTCGATAGGTCGATGGAACTTTTTCATAGGGTTGGATACCATCTTGATCCAATAAATAAAAAAATATAATAAAATAAATCTAAAGCTTTCGACAAAACTCTATCTGTCTGTCAAATAATGGGTGCCTGTCAAGGCCTAGTTACTTTATAATTGTTTAAAACCAGTACCTAGGCCTATAAATTTACTTTTTATTGTGCGAAACTTAACGTAAAACAGAGATATTGATGTACGAGATATAGATATATAAAGCAGGTGACTCATAAGCGCACATGTATGTGAAAATGTCCAATTGGAAGAAAGAGTAAGAACATAATATATTTAGCATACGTGTCCCTCTTTAATGAACGCGCATTATATCATCTTATTTGATTGGCGTCTTCTGTAATTGATTTCCGAAGGGCTCTAACTCATTTTTATGCTTTAAGGTACAAGTAAGGTACGAGACGATCTGCAGACTGCGGGTTACATTGCGGCCTGCAGTTGCAGTCAACCGCATTGTGGTCTGCGGTCGCGGCCGTTTCGCACCGCACATGCCGGGGCTGAAGACCTCAGTCGTACCCATACCTTCGCGCGAGACAGAATATCACACAACGCTACCGCTAGTTTATTATGTGTCTTTTATTAGAAGAGAAAGATGATGACGGCTTGTGGTTACTATAGGCTAGAAGGAAAAGAAAACCAACCGATGTTTTATTTAAAAACCGATCCAAAGATGGAAGTTATGGTGTATTGATGTAATAGGCAAAGAGGAAAAGATCAGAAAGAATTGTCGTGTGAATAATGTTTTTATTAGGTACGTATGAGTGCTCTGCGGTCCGCGTTAATATGGGCACAGAATACACAATAGTACATACGGGTCAATACTGGTGAGTGCTGCTACGGTCTGCCATTGTCGCTGCGAACCGTGGCTACACGCTGCAATGGACGCTAGCCTCTTACTCGAAATCATTTTCATAGTAATTCATAGAACTAAACCAGTAGGCAGTGTCCGCTTGCAGTTTGCGGTTTGCAGTTCATTTTGGACCTGCTGTACCTTTCCTATGTCGGCTGCGCATACGTTTTATTCGAGTATAAAATTCATTCCACTTCTCTCTTGTTGAAGCAGTAATATGTATATATCATACTACGTATAGTTAAATACTGCGTTGTGCAGTAAAAGTAAATTACGATGCTTTCGAAACGTCAGGTATAAATGGATTCAAGTAGCATACTTTTTTATCGTGTTGAAACTCGGGAGGTCGCGGCAAACAAAGTGATAGGTATGTCGGATCGAACCGGGTAATACTTACCACACGGTGTTCTATCAAGAGTTGATTTTGAGAAACCCGGGTGTACCTTAAGCAAGAAGGCTCCGGTATTCAGTAGCATACTAACACCAGGTCAATAAACTTATAGGGAAAGTCTACAGAACTGTCGCAACACTTCCGACCAATGATTCCGTGATACTTTTAGCTAAATCGACAACTATGAAGCCTAGTCACATACATAATAATTGCTAGCGTACAGAAAGCTCACTAGGAGTT
The DNA here is from genome assembly GCA_963859945.1 of Euplagia quadripunctaria. Classification (NCBI taxonomy): domain Eukaryota; kingdom Metazoa; phylum Arthropoda; class Insecta; order Lepidoptera; family Erebidae; genus Euplagia; species Euplagia quadripunctaria. Next base: position 22,215,255 of record OY982573.1, on the reverse strand, counting down.
CTCGGGGAGTTCTTTCAAAGAAATCTTTTACTGTACCATTTGAGCACAAATTATTAATTTATCTCAGCATGAACTCGTTTGAATAATGGCAAAAAACCCCTAAGGCATTAAACACACCATTCTAATATTATTTTCTGCAATACCTAAGCTTGTTATGAAATTTCTGCAACTTAAAGTAAGCACATGGTCTAGAATAGTTCTAATATTTGGTTTTCTTGTTCTATTCAAATATCGGAGGTAATTCACTATTCAAAATATTCTTCAATTCAATAAATATTCAATCTTCAACTTCTTCATTTATGTACATTTTAATTGGTACGTTTAAACGCATTTGTAACTTAATTAATTGTAATTAAATGCGACTGATGTTAATCTAGCATTGGACTGCAGCGTAAAGAAAAAGATTCCTATTTTATAACAATGTTTTAATTTAAAATAACAATAATAATATAACACAAATAAACACACAACTTACAAACCCGCGTATATAACCCATGGTTCGTGTATATTATTACATAAATACTAGTACAGTACATAGTCTGACAATTAAACCTTAGGTAACAAACACTGATATTATTATAAATAAACATTAGAATCACAAACAAACCTACAATACTTCGACTTTCACAATAAGTATAATTAGTGTAATAATTAACGCTATATGCTAGCCGACTGACATTTGTTCGGTGGTCAGTGGCTCCCGCCATCGACAGGTCGAAGATATGTCGGTCATTTTTTCTGGCAGAGAACTTTAGTAGCAACCAATCTCGACCACCGGTCTGGTCAAACTTTTACGAGATCCTGCAAGTAATAAAGATTATTTTGTTCAGATATTAATCGAAAATAGACCACTTACGGCCATAGCTCAACCCGCGTGGATCCCATTCTCATTTGTTCAATTGTGTTTATTCAGGATACAACCCCTCTGTGTGCCAAGTTTAATACATATATACAAATTCAATAAAAAACTGACCAAGTGCGTGTCGGGCCCCGCGCAATGTAGGGGTCCGTAGTTTATGTAGGGTTCCTGTTTGGAACAAATTCATCTAAGTATTTTTTTTCTCAGGATTTTGTATTTTGTTATTATAATTTTTTGTTGTTTGTTGTTGTTATTTTTCAATTGGGAATAATACAACTATTGCTGCCACATTTCATCAGATATTTGGGAAATGTAAATGTTGGAATAAAAAGCAAAATGGACACACCCTCTATCAGGACCCTCCTGTCTACCCTCACGCAATGCCACCTCCACCCACTTGCACACCTTCAAACTTAACTGGCGCCAGCTTGTTACACTCAAGGCAAGGTTCCAACTCCTCCTCCATGAGGTATAACTAAGGAAAACAAAACAAATACAATAACGGGCGATAGTGTACCATAGGGGTAAAAAACATGTTTAACAGGCATAACACATAGATCAATATCATTCTTACAATGGCGCCTGAAAGTAAATTAGATTAATAAATAAATAAAAATTAAAAACGAATTTCAAGTTACATTTGCTGCAACTCTTGACTAACTATTGGTATTCGCCATAGCAGGCAAAACATCTAGCATTCACACAAACTGGCCATCTTGCATGCAAGTTTGTTATCTCATATGCACTTATTATTTAAAAAAAATGTCAGGATATCTTGAGAAACATGATCGTTACGTGGTGATCCGCGTGAGCAATGGATATGACCATTTGAGAAACGTTTATCATTACCAAATGTTTATCATTTGATGAGATGGTCGTATGCATGTCATGTGCGACTAAACCATCACATTAAATATTACCCTAATAGTCGACTTACGCGTCCATCAATCCCGTAGCCGGCGTACTGCTTCGTTGGTATGGCGTTGTCCGGTGCGAGCGCGGCGTGTTCGTGTGACATACGGTCCGTAAGCATCGTGTGCGAGCCGCCCACCCAGCGCTTGCATACGTGCTTGCTGTTCAGTTTACAAAGTTTACTTTTTTACTATCATATGTAACATACAAAACGGACCTGACGGGGGTTATTTATCAAGGAGTGAAGTGTGACGAAGTGTCAGGCGTCACACTATCGTAGCACACGCGAGTAGAAACGTTAATCTTTAATAAATTTGATTTTTTTATTAAAATATCTATGGCGATGCTTCTATTATATCAAGCAATTATAAAAGCAGCTTTATGTATTTTATGAATTTGATCATTGACCCTAAAATGAATGATTAGTACTGTATGGTATGTATTAAGAAAAACTTTGTTATGTGCAACATCTAAACTTCTAGAGACAGCAGCAGCAGCAACGACATTTGTAATGCAGAAAAGAGCTATAAGAACAATGCTCCGCCTTAAGCAAACAGAATCATGCAGAGAACACTTCGTAGCTCTACAAATCTTAACGGTTCCATGTCTCTTCTTTATTGGTAACATTCTTGTTTTATTGGTAAATTTTGTTAAGAATCTGCCCAAGTTTGAAACCACTGATGAAAGAAAGATTAGAGAAAGCACGAGAAGAAAGGATATACAGTCAACAATTCAACCAAAACTTAATGTTGTTAAACATAGCCCTAGAGTCCAATCAGTCTTTCTCTATAATAAATTACCTGCGGAAATTAAAGGTATTTACAGTATAAACTTATTACAAAACAAATTAAAGTCATATTTATTGAGGAAAGGCTATTATAGTATTAACGAATTTATAAATGACAAACAGCGGACATAATAATGAATAATCTGTATTTAAGTTAATGACTGATGACCTTATTTAATAATTGTTTTTTTGTGTATTTTGTCGTATAATGTAATATTTTAATGTAATGTAATTTTTTAATTTATTGTAATGCAATTAATGCAATGTTTAAAAAATCAATTCGTGTACCAATTTTCAACACAATGTATATTGTTATGAAATAAATTACTTATGACTTATGACAGCAATATAAAAATGTATGTATTATATTCCTTATGGACTCTAAAACGGCTTTACCGATTTTGATGAATTTTTCAGGCAATCGTCAGATTAACCCAGCTAGTGATCCTATAAAGTTTGGTAATAACCGGACCGATAGTTTTTTTTGGCACTTTTTTGGTTTGTTTTTTACCTGTGCGAAGCCGGAACGGGTCACTAGTATACGATAATATTTATAAAATATAAACTCACTTTGTATCTTGGACCACCCTGACTGTATTAGTAGTGGTTGCCACTTCGGCGTCCTTATGCGACCGCAGCGCTGGCAGTTTGGGTGGCGCACCGCTGCGCTTGTCGTAAATATCCATGAGTGCCGGAGTCAAACACGGACCACAATACGCGTTGCGGGACAACTTACGTGTTAACATCGCCGTCTGGAAAAGCAGAGGTATTAATAGTTTCTTAATGTGACCTAGTACATCAGCTTAATAATTATCTAAGCTTACGATACAATAGCACACAGTTAACAGGTCAGCTTGCGGGTACCCTAATGTAAGTCCCTTGTGTTAAAATTCTGGCTGACTTATGCCGCGTTCCTATAATCAAGAAACGATTTGTTTTGTTTATGGACGGTAAAATTTTCGTTGAAAATAATCCAACGAAATTTTACCGTCCATAAGCAAAACGATTATAGGAACGCGGCATTAATCAGCTGGTCAGAGAGAGTTAGCCGGCGCTATACGCCCACAAACCACTACCATTGACGTATGTATGATGTATGATTCACATTAGACCGTGCCAATTGCGAGCCGCTCATCCGTGCCGCGGGGGCTGCACATTGTAACATGAATTACTTCATATAAAATGTTTTATTTGTAGCATTTCTAATCCGTGTTCCGTACGTGCCACAGCCCGCACTCGGTTCGTTCTAATGTGAAAAATTCTTTCTACGATCCCACGTTGACAACTTGTGTTTTAGGGAGCTGTCTTAATATATATAAATACGTGTCACGTTGTTTGTCCGCGATGGACTCCTAAACTACTTAACCGATTTTAAATTAAATTTGTACACCGTGTGCAGTTTGATCCAACTTAAAAGATAGGATAGCTTACATCTTAATTTATAGCCACAATATTATTTTATCGCAAATTATTTGTCATTGCAAATTATTTGTCTATTATTAGACATTCACAGTTATCTGTTAACTCGAAACGATTTTAACAGATGGCGATATCTGTTGACTGGATTGAATAAGTAATCAATAGATGGCGCTGCTATGTTAAATCTACAAATGTGTCATATAAGCTACAATTTAAAAGCATAACCACCACGTGTTGTTGAGGCTAAAGTATAAATTAAATTTATTTTGTAGTAAACGAAATACCGTGAAATTAAATTGTTTCTACTTTTTAAATTTTTGGTGTTAGAATAGCCGGCCACGTGTTACTTAGACTGAAGTGTAAATGCAGTATATATATATATTTCTTCTGTACGTGTGTATGTGACTGAACTCCTCCTAAACGGCTGGACAGATTTTAATGATTTTTTTTGTGTATATTCACGTGGATTCGAGAATGGTTTAGATTTACAATTGAACCCGGTAGATGGCGCTGCGATAGGGTTACAGGAATAATGACCGATTTTAATTAAATTTTTTGTGTGTCTTCACGTGGATTCGAGAATGATTTAAATTTGCAATTGGACCCGGTAGATGGCGCTGCGATATTGATAGATAGGAAAATTTACTAATGCAGACGAAGTTGCACGGGACAGCTAGTTAATATATAAAAATAGGAACAGTTAAATTTAAGCATAATATCTGAAAACTGTTCATAAACTTTAGATCGTCGACAGAGACTGCTCATGAACCATGTTGGCAGTCAGTTCCATTAAAAAAATCATTTAAGCCTAAACATTTATCGTTTTCCTTTCAATCAATCTAATCTTAAACACGATTTTAATTAGTTACAACAAAAGAATATACTTGAAAGCTACCAGTTGTAATCCTCTCTTGTAATTATATTTCCTACGAGCTATCGATAAGCAGTAATTAGGCCAACACATGATTAAGCGGGGAAACCAAAATCGTATAATACCTGTGGTTCGCCAAGCACAGCTTCGAGTCTGCGCAAGAATTCATAACGTTCGGTGAGAGCGTGCGTCGCGTTCTGTCTCAGAGTCAACATTTCCATATAGCCAGCCTTGGTCTTAGTTATCTCGTGCAATCCTTTCAAAGAAACCTGAGAAGAACGTCTGTAGTCAAATGTGATAGTAAAAAAATTGCATGACACTTTTTTTAGGGTTCCGTTTCTCAAAAAGTAAAAAGGAACCCTATAGGATTACTTTTTTGTCCGTCTGTTTGTCGAGACCTTGTTTCTCAGGAACCCGTAGGCGCATCAAGTTGAACTCAATATTTTGGTATTAAGTTCAAATACTTGTCTGCGGTCCCTTTAAGCTTTAAGAAATCAAGCTTCTAAGTCAACGCAATCAAAAGATTCAGCAATTAAACCTTAGATTTTAACAAATCTGAACATTTCGTAAGTAAATCAAAGTCTTTTTGAATTACTTCGACATCGCCTAGTACCTACTAGGGTTGTGGAGGTCTGATGGCAGTCGCTTCACGTAAAATATCAAAGTTTAGCCGTGTCGTAGTTAGACTGAAAGCCGACCCCAATTTGGAAAGAGCGCGAAGGATGAAGATGATTATTATTTTTGAATTGTTGGGACTTAAGTATGCATGCCCAAAACCTCGTAAGAATCCTAAATTTATATGGCTTTTGAACTACCCAAATTTGATTATCTACCAAGGTCATATCGTTGGTTAGGGCTGATCATCTCCGAACTGCGATTACGTAAATATAGTAGTAATATGCGTGTCTGCGCATATTCTATAGAGCAAGAGCTCATAACGAATTTTGAGAAGGTATTTAAGGGCGTTAGATATTTTGAACAGTAAAACTTAAATTTATACTATTCAAGTAAGAAATGGAATGTCTCACAGAACGCTGAATTTGAATTTTCGCAGGTAAACCAAAACCTATATAACCTATTGACTTAGAATCCTGAAATTTGCTAAGGTGTAACAGCACCAGTAAAGGAAAAATCTGCAAGTCATTAATTTGTTGTAATATCAGTTTTGGTGATTACAAACTTTTATTTAGCGGCTGGATAGTCGATTTTTGGTAAATCGATCTAAAGGACAGTATTTGTAGAACTGCAAAGTTAAATTTGTCTTTCGGAAAAGATGGGCAAAAGTCTTCGAGGATTGATTCCCGAGATGGACGTATTACCTACATACAAGTTTGTTTGCTAACGGAACCCTCGATGCGCGAGTCAGACTCACACTTGTCCGGTTTTTTAACACATGTTAGGATTAGTCTGACACTAATTTCAAACAAAGTAAAATATCTGGCACTTTTATTTATGTTGAATAATATGTCTACTTTATATTTAACTCTATGTCTCATTCGAACTAAAATACCTTTTTTGGCTAAAATATTTTGCGGTAATTACATAATGAGCAGTTCCAGTGAGTGCCAATTTGGTCTGCCAGATATTCCATTTCTTACTTGAATAATATTCAAGTTTTAGTCTTCAAAATAACGCCCTAAAATACCTTTCCAAAATTAGTTACGAGCTCTTGGGCTATTAGAACAATACGTTACGTTGTCCTCACATTTCATGAACGCTTATAAGCAATGTTACTAGAAAATTGTAAAAAACATGTTGTCGTAGGAGTTTCTTGCCTGTTCTTCTCTTCTAGAAACTACATGTTGTAACAGGCAACTAGCTTCACAACTAACTTATTCTGATTGACTCATCTGATAATTCAATTCAATTGGAATAAATGGTTTTGATTTTGGAAGATCAGACTTGGGTTATTATCATCGTAGCAACTATAACTTCTGATGCTGTTGTGTCAGCGAATATTCCATGGAAATAGATGAGAATGATAGTACAACATATACTAGGATGAGCTGTGTGCTGTAGAATAACAATAGTTACACACAGACACGCATATAACACAAATAGGCTTCATAAATCTATAAATTATATTATTTAAAGGGAGATCGTAAGACAATTATACTTTTTTGTGCATAAAAGTGCAGGTGATAAAATCATGAAAGACACTGAAACGCTACAGTCTAGCTATGAAAAGGTACAACTGCAAAAATGTTGAGTAATAGAAACACCACGAAAAATAAAGCTAAAAATTTAATGTATGTACTGACTATCCACGCTTGCTCCTGTTTTGTGAACATTTCAAGCGACAGGGCCAGCTGATTTTCCAGTTCTTGGCGACATTCTTCGAAAGTAGGCAGCTTAACAAGACCTTTTAGACGGCCAATATTCGCCTGCAATAACGAAAAAATGGTTTCAAAAGAGATAAGACAGGTATAGAGAATACACTGCGGTTTGTTGTACAAAAAAAAACAGAACAAGTGAACAAAAAAAAGAAAAACGTTCTGCAAACAACGGAGAAATATGTACTGAACTATTTATAATATATAATAATAATAATAAAAGAAAAAAACACATACATGGGTATGATGGTATCGCTACTAAAGTTCATGCAGCTTGCGAAATATGTCGTCATTTAAGTTACATTGTCAATGTCTGTATTACCAAAGGGATATTTCCAGAGGCCCTTACAATATCAATAGTAAAGCCTCTATTTAAAAACTATAGACCCATATCATTAACTAGCAACCCGCCCCGGCTTCGCACGGGTACAAATTATACACCTAAACCTTCCTCATGAATCACTCTGTCTATTAGTGAAAACCGCATGAAAATCCGTTCAGTAGTTTTTCAGTTTATCGCGAACAGACAGACAAACGCGGCGGGGACTTTGTTTTATAATATGTAGTGATATGTAGTGAAGATTTTTATAATATGATTTTTTTTCATCATTAGCTCAGCTACATGATATGATGATGATTCTAAACGCAAAAACTTCATAAAGTAATGAAAAGTAAACAGACACTATTCGTTGTATTTTTGAGAAGTTTATAAATAAAGAATTAACTTATTACATTAAAAATAATGTACTATGCCTTGTACAAAAGGCCTTTCGTGAAAAGAAAACTATCAATTTATGACTTTTGTATGAAGCAATGCTAAACATTGATAGGAGAACACCTGTGTGCGTAATCTTCTGCAATATGGGCCTTTGCTCTTTACACTCTACATAAACGACTTACCGAAATCTACGCATTATTATATGACCTTATTTGCAGACGATAGTATCTTGACAATTGCTAGTAGTAATTATTAAATTTTTTAAATTTTATTTTTTTATTAATTACATAATAAGACTGACATAACTATTATTCGTTGGTTACAGATTAATAACTTAAGAATTAATATAGATAAGACTAAAATTATGCAATTTAGCCAACGAGGAGAATCGTCAGAACCTCTTCAAATAAAATGATAAGGTACTAGAAAATGTAAACAGAACAAAGCTTCTCGGCTTAATAATTGATAAACAACTGAACTGGAACATATAGACGCACTTAGCAAAAAGATTTGTGGTTCTGGCTATGCCCTACATACTGTGTCTAATGTCGTTAGCAAAGATGCACTTATCACAGCCTATCACGGCTTATCTGCATCCCTCTTGCGATACGGAGTGATTTTCTGGAATAACTCAACAGACGCAGTATTAGTACCTATTTAAATTAGATCATTAGATCAATGTTTATATGAAAACCTACAGACAGCTGCAAAACTTATTTCCAACCAAATAAACTACTAATGCTACCCAGCCTGTACCTCTTTGAGATTGCAATGTTTGTAAAATTGAATTCTCGCCTATTTCCTTAGCTACGGTTTCTCGTAATAGGCGTGCCTGATCTTATGCGCAAAAATGTCCAATAATATCATCACTACATATTATAAAACAAAGTCCCCCGCCGCGTCTGTCTGTCTGTCTGTTCGCGATAAACTGAAAACTACTGATCGGATTTTCATGCGGTTTTCACCAGTAGACAGAGTGATTCATGAGGAAGGTTTAGGTGTAAAATTTGTTAACGCTTTGTGTAGGTAGGTTTCTTAATTTTAAATAAAATTGTTTTTAACATTTGTACGCCGCTATAGAAACGGCTAAACACGATTGAAACAGAATAAATTTTTAATATCTTGCATGCCCATGTATGTGTTATTACAAATAAATATTATCTTATGACATTATACCAATACCAAGACGAAAATCATTAAAGCAGAGAGTTTACATGGAGAGCCATGTAAACTCTCTGCTTTAATGATTGCCCCTAGGCATTGTAACAAGCCATAGGAACAATTATAAATTAAATATACCCCTGGCTCAAAAATCCCTCCAACAATTAGAAATTATCAGATGATCTTTAAACGGCTGAACAGATCTTAATTACAGCATTCTCGGCCAAGTCGCCTTTCAAATAAAAAAAACCTAATTCAAAATCAGTCTCTCATTTAAAAGCTATGGGTGGCCACAAACAGACACTCGAATACACCCCTACATTTAGCGTCAGTTAAAAATGACATAAGGATGTACAACCAGTAATTTATGATAGAAAGAGGTCACCTTGTCCATTAATCCGTCGGCCACTTCGTCACGATCAGCCTTCTCTTCACGCATCAAATCAACACAACTAATTAGACCCTGAAAAAAAATACTTATTAGTATTGCCGTGGTATTCGAGATAACAATAAGTTAGTTATCGCCACTAGAATTACATTACTGCTATACTTTTGAATAGGTATCATTGCAAAATAATGTCACTACAAAAATAAATTAACAATTTAAACAACCCTTACTAAAAACCCATCAAACTCTTTCCGTTTCCATCATCGGACCCTGATCACTATCTATTTATATTCTAGCTACAACCTATTCATTGAGACCATTCTAAGGAGCCCAAACACGATAGCTCTCTCTTCTTTTTCTCTTGGTGATAAGATTGGTATCCTGCTGATTCCAGATGATTTTGCAGTATCAGGTCAAGGTCAACATGTTATTATAGTATCTTTGAAATCACAGGATACTATATAAAATTAATCAGATCACTAGAAATTGCTCACATCAGATGGCCATGTATGAAAAGTTATTGTTATCATTATGTATAGTACAAATAAACACATTTTTTAAAACTCAAAATCAGTTCATCCGTTCAGGAGCTGCCATGTCACACAGATACACAGGTTAAGCTTATAACAACCCACCTTTTTGCGTCAATGGTTGAAAACCCCTACTTGACATTTAAAATTATAATTTTTTTTTTTATAAACTGTGCTAACTTTTAATTCATCACTTATTTTTTTCTGCATCATCAGGATTCCGCCGTGTGAATTGGTGGCCTGTTCTAACTCAAGCAAGAGGTTTTCGTAACCGATCCCGAGGGCGTTCAGCGCTGTAACAACAACATGGGAGTTATCATAGGAAGAAAGAACGATATTGTTGGCGGGCCGAGATCTTTCATTTCGCGACGCAAATCGTCACGTCACAATCGACGTCAAATCTTGACCTTCAATTTATCGTAAGTTATCTGAATTGTGTAAAAAAATCGAGTGTTCAGATTTAAGAAGTTATATATTTAAATAGCAAACATTGTTGTAGCAGAGAATATCAAGAATGTGTGTTTTAAATTTATTTTAGAATGTTGTATATTCTTTTAAATAAATTTCAGGATTATCGACAGAACTTTGCACCCATTTAGATTTCAATTCAGATAGTTTTTTTTTGAAAAATCCTTTTTGTGACTGCATGCTGTAGTCATGACCTTTAAGTGATTTAAGTAAGTGTTCCATTAATTGTCAAATACACCCTGTATGTTAACCTATTACCTTCCTCTAGAATTACAACGTTTCGCCATCGTTCAACGCAACAAAACTTTCATCCCCACCACCTGGATAATTAGCAATCCACCCTTGTGCGGTTCTCCAGAATTTTTTTGCCTCGCACAACCAATCTCTGGAACAAATTGTCGCCTGCGCTATTTCCGGACCGATACGACCTTCAAACCAATCAAAGGCCGACAACACTTGTGACTCTTGAGTTGCAGGTGTCCATGGGCGACGGTAGTCACTTACCATCAGGTGACCCGTCTGCTCGTTTGCCCCCTATAAGAAAAAAAAAATGTTTTTTCAAATCCGACTGATGTTCTAGCGATTTTTTTTTATTGGCTTATAGAATAAGCGTTTGTCTACCAACTGACCTGATGGAAAGTGACAATGAAGATGAAAATGGTACACGCCTATCCAAGAGAAACCTATTTACTCTACTTTTAAACTTTCCAAGATTATAATTGTCTGGAAAAATAGACGCAGGCAGTTCATTTCAGACTTTTGGTGTTTCGACAACGATAGGGTTGGAACCTCTTGTGTGTTGAGGGTTTAACAAATTAGCTCTTAAAGAGCTTAGCTAATCTAAACTTTAACTGTAGGTAACTTTAAAACCGCAACATTGACAACATATCCAGATCTCAGCTCTTTACGACTTTCTGAACGCGAGTTATAAGATTTCAAAGTTTTGCAAAAAAAATAACGTGTTTTTTGCCAATTGCGGGCGTTCCACTGATCCGATTTTGCTCTACTGAAACTCATTTCTTGTTTTTTTTATTGCGCACATTTCTTACATTTACCTTTGTTCGTAGGAGCTTTAGTTTTCGGCTCCACACGCGAATTCATAATTTTTAAATTTTTTTTGCCAACTTCCCTGACCATGCTATAATTTTACTTGCAATAAATTCCTAATAGTTGAATCCAGCTAAAAAAAAATTACGCTCCAATAGGAATTTCATGGATTATAGAGGGTTTTGTTCGCTAATTCGATCTGACTAAATTGTACAATATATATAACCGAGTGTAATGTAATTTATTAAAGGAGTTCAGTATTTTTTAAATGGATTAATACTTCCTCTTAAATAAAATCGATTGTTTTTTTCAATCGAATCGGCAATTTAAGTCATCATCATTAATTGCCTTTTTCAACTAATTGAATTGTTTTTTATGCGATAGGAGGCAAATGAGCAGACGGGTCACCTGATGGTAAGTGACTACCGCCGCCCATGGACTCTTGAGTCTCTAGCGCGTAAAGGGTGGGAGTAGGGAAAGGACGGGAGGAAGGTTGGGCCTCCGGTAACCTCACTCACTCGGCGAAACAACGAATCATTGCTTCACGGCCGGTTTTTTGTGAGGCCTTGGTATCTTTCCGGTCGAGCCGGCCCATACGTGCCGAAGCATGGCTCATCCACTTAATTATAAAACTGTCAAAAATGAATGGACAGAGTTTAATTGAAGATTTTGGAAACACATATACTTACCAACAGCCTCAGCGTTATTGTTAATTGAATCAAGCATAACAATTCCTGCCTTTACTTCACTTCGTAATTGTTCCATGAGTTCATTGAAAGCTTGCAACTGGAACAATTAAAGCACAGGCATTTTATCGGTAACAGAGTGGTCAGAGCGTGGAACAAGCTCCCAGAATATGTGGTTTCAGCTGATACTATAAATAGTTTCAAGAATAGACTTGATAAATATATCGAAAATGAAAAATAAATTAAGAAAGCAGGATACAGGCCTTATCAGTTGAATATCAACTGCTGCCTGATAAATAATAATAATAATAATAATTAATTGGTCCCTGTACCCGATACCGGTGGGACACTATTTTTTATATTTTTAAATATATTTTTTTATATAATAATGTATTTAAAAATGTAATTTATATGTATTTAAATGTTAATAAAGAGAATAATAACCTGGCAACACTAAGAGGCAGTCTTCTTTTATAAGCGTATTACCAATATTTATATTTTTCAAGATAACTTTCTATTGAATCCATATATTATAGAAATCTATAAACGAAAATGCAGATCCAAAATAAAATAAAAATAAAAACAAGGAAAAAATGACGAAAACAAGCTATAAATAGAGTACCTACAAGACATGACATATGTCATGTCATACAAGAAAAATTTTTTTAAACCGAAACGAATACAATTATTAACCAATTCCGAAGATGCTTACAAGATCCAGGGCAAAAGCGCAAATACTATCCCCGGACTCGTCGCTCAGCTCCGCCTCGCGGCCCCCGGAAACTACATCGAGTGTACCGACCGCTGTTGAGGCGTCGAGCTCGACATCGAGTGACGAGTTTTTCTCTCCGCCGACGTCGCCAACACCTGTACGTCGGCAGGGGAGAGGCCGGCCACCGAATGGCTTGGGATCCCGAGGCCCACCGGCTTCGAATAGGGCCCCCGCTACCGGTGGTAATGTGCGTCGCATGAGATGGACGACTTTAATAAATGAGAACGTCATGCGAGCATATTTTGTGGCTACAGAGGGAGGAACTAACCTCACTGCGTACCGTGATCGTATGCTGTCTCTGTTTCAGGAACTTGAACCAACTGTTAACGTTTCGGCGCAACGACTATCGGACCAAGTACGGGCCATCCAACGATGTCATTTGTTGGATAACTCTGTGCTTGAGAGGCTGCGCTTGGACTTGCAGACAAGCACTATGGCTTCTCCTCCTTCACAAATAGTTACACAATTACCATCTGGTTTATTACGACCTTACCCTGATGAAGGCGGAGAGGACAGCACTGCTTCATCTGTAAGTACTCAGTATAATGATCAAATAAGGAATACTTTGGAAGGTGCTATTCGAGAATATCGGTCCATGAGTTATGAAAACAGACCTCGTTTGCCGCGTTTGCCAATGCATAAACGAAATAAAGCGCTGGTGTGTGCCCTTGATTCTATGTTAAATATTTATTTAGAAGAAAGCAAAGATCTCAGTGATACACACTCAATTCTGTATTGTGCAGCTGTTGCAGCATGTCGAGTAGCTGGTGTTAAATTCCCAGAAAATAATACCGCTACTCGGCTAAAGCTTGCTGTTCCGGCGTGGCAGTGCAGGATTGAGCGTCGTATTACTGAGGCGAGGGCACTCATTGGCAAGCTTATCTGTTTCAGATCGGGTAACACACGTCCGAGAGTAATGCGTTTTGTGAATCGGGCTTTTTCGGGAACTGGTATCAGTTCCTGTCATTATGCAGCACGAGTCACAGAACGCATTGACTTTCTGAAACAGAAGGTTTATGCATGGGCAAACCGTATACGAAGATACAAAAAAAGAGTGGACCGATATACTCAGAATCGTTCATTCCAAAAGGATGAGAGGTGGGTTTATAGAAGGTGGGAGCAGCCTGATGTAGTGAGTGACACACATTTCCCAGATGCTGAAACTACAAATACATTTTGGCGTAACATCTGGGCAATGCCTGTCACTCACACAGAGGGTGATTGGATGCGAGATGTTGAACGATCATGTGAGTCGATTGATACCATGGAGCCAATATCCATCACCAGCACTGATATAGCTTGTGCAGTTCGTTCGCTGCCGAATTGGAAATCAGCGGGACCGGACGGACTGCATAACTTTTGGTTAAAGTGGCTCCGTAGCTCACATGTACATTTGGCATCTCAATTCCATTCATGCTTAGAATCAGGCTCGCTTCCAACTTTTATGACCACAGGAGTAACTCACCTCCTCTATAAGTCTGGTAGTGCCACGGATCCCAAAAACTACAGACCTATAACGTGTCTCCCAACACTTTATAAATTACTAACATCTATTCTGAGAGTGAAGATAACATCTCATATAACTAACAATACTATTATGGCTTACTCTCAGAATGGATGTAGAAGTGGGGCCCGTGGCACTAAAGAGCTCCTTATACTTGACACGATCATTAATCAACAAGTTCGCCGTAACCGAAAGGATTTGGCGACATGTTGGATAGATTATAAGAAAGCCTGACTCTGTGCCGCATACGTGGCTCTTGAGAGTGATGGAGTTGTACAAGATTGATACGACTCTATGCACTTTCTTGAAGGCATGTATGCGGCAATGGAGAACGGTCCTCTGCTATCCAGGATGTCGGCGGCCTGTCGGTGACGGCGAGCATATAAAGATCAAGCGGGGTATATTTCAGGGTGACAGTTTGAGCCCCTTGTGGTTCTGTTTAGCTTTGAATCCTCTCAGTACTTTGCTGGAGAGTTCAGGGCTAGGCTATCGTTTGCGGAGAGGAGGTCAGGTTATATCCCACCTCCTTTTCATGGATGATTTGAAACTGTTTGCCTGCAGCAATTTCCAATTGATAAGATTACTAGAGGTAACTGAAACCTTTAGTAAAGGTATCAGGATGGAATTTGGTGTGGATAAATGTGCAGTCATGCATGTTAAAAGAGGCAGGATTGTGGAATCTGATGGGATGGAACTCACAGATTCCACACACCTTAGATGTCTTTCCGCCAACGAAACTTACAAGTATCTAGGTATGTCACAGGCGTTAGGTGTAAATGAATTGATTATGAAGCAATCGTTACAGGAACGCTTCTTTAGCCGCCTGAAAAAAGTATTGAAAAGTCTTTTGTCAGGCGGTAATAAGGTGCGGGCCTATAATGATTGGGTCATGCCAGTCCTAATCTACTCCTTTGGAATACTTAGATGGACTCAGACTGAACTAGATGCCCTGGATAGAAGAGTTCGTACATTGCTTACCGCGTACCGAATGCACCATCCACGATCGTCGGTAATGAGATTGTATATCCCGCGGAAATGTGGGGGTCGTGGTTTTTTAAATGCCAAGACCCTCCATAATCGCGAGGTATGCAATCTTAGAGATTACTTCCTCTCCGTTAACGTGGATGTGCATCGGGATGTGGTGGCAGTTAACAACGGACTCACCCCACTTGCTCTAGGAAAAGAGAACTGGCGCAAACCTGCAGTACTTAATATTACTGATCGTAAGGAGATATGGAAGGGCAAAGAGCTGCATGGACGTTTTTATCGGGCCTTAAATGGGCCCGATGTCGATTTATTAGCATCTGTGTCCTGGCTACGGTTTGGTGATCTCTTCGGAGAAACTGAAGGGTTTGTCTGTGCAATTACAGATGAAGTTGTTATGACGAATAACTATCGAAAATATATCCTGAAGGACGGCACGATTGACATTTGTCGGGCATGTCATCGCCCCGGAGAAACCCTCAGGCATATAATTTCCGGTTGTTCTCGTCTTGCCAACGGTGAGTACTTGCATAGACATAACCAAGTGGCCAGGATAGTCCATCAGCAACTTGCTCTTAAATATAACCTTGTGACTGTCGAGTTACCGTACTACACGTATGTGCCCGACCCAGTTCTTGAAAATGGTCGTGCAACATTGTACTGGGATCGATCTATCATCACTGACAGGACTATTGTTGCCAATAAGCCTGATATAGTGGTGATAGACCGATTAGAGCGCCGAGCAATGATTGTTGACATCACCATTCCCCATGACGACAATCTCTTGAAGGCTGAAAAACAGAAAGAAATAAAATATTTGGACTTATCTCACGAGATTGTCGACATGTGGGATGTGGATTCAGCAATCATTGTGCCGATAGTCATTTCGGCCCATGGGTTAATTGCTAAGAGCCTCGACCAACACCTTCAGAGGCTCACGTTAGGCAGCTGGATCAAGAGCCTAATGCAGAAGGCAGTCCTTCTCGACACGGCACGCATAGTGAGGAGGTTTCTGTCTCTGGAACCCTAACCACCGGTAGCTTGGTCCCTGTACCCGATACCGGTGGGACACTATTTTTTATATTTTTAAATATATTTTTTTTTATATAATAATGTATTTAAAAATGTAATTTATATGTATTTAAATGTTAATAAAGAGAAGAATAATAATAATTACTTTTCTTATTTCATTTTCGTGTTTAAATGTGTTAAATGATAAGTCAATCTTAGATGTATCTGAACACTCGATGTTAGGCCTTGCGCTCTTAGCGTCCCTCTGTTATAGTACAGAGCCAGATTTAAAAAAATATCATCTTTCAAAATAAACAAATTTTTACTGCTCCTCAAAAATAGTATAGAATATGATGTTTTGTACACCATAATATAAGTACAAATTGATCTCAATATTAATGTTAAGTACAATGGGCGGTGTTATCGCTAAGAGCGATCTCTATTAGACAACCCTAGGATGGATTTAGTGACTGGAGTTAGTGGTAGCTGTCGGTGTACCACATATATTTGGACATATAACTAAATATATACAGGCAAACACATACTCATATTTATATATATGCATACAATATAAAGGATTTATTTATTACTAGCAGCGCCCCGCGGTTTCACCCGCGTAAGTCCCGATCTCGTGGGAATATCGGGATAAAAAGTAGCCTATGCGTTAATCCAGGTCTCCAGCTATCTACATACCAAATTTCATCGCAATCGGTTCAGTGGTTTTTACGTGAAAGGGTAACAATCATCCATCCATCCATCCATCCATCCAGACTTTCACATTTATAATATTAGTGGGATTTTTTTCCAAAATATTACTATCAAAACTATGCAAAATATATGCGTGAAACCAATTTTGTATTTGTAATACAACAAGAAATGTTGTATTAAAGACATTGTTGTTTTATAGAAATCAATATAAGTTATCCCTTTGATAAACCCCTGCCTGGAACGAAACTATTCGGGTATCCCAGAAATATACATATATCATTATACTAGTACAACAACAGCATTGTCCTAGTGGGCAGGTAGTATCCTACTTCAAAATGCTACTCTAGAACTGCACTGAACTGCACTCTAATGCCACATTACATCCGTCTACTACATTACAATTACACAATAAAGCTTTTGTTATATGGTTGCACAACGCAAATCATTTAACTAATTTTGATTCAACTTTAGACTTTTGAGTAAAATCTTTTATGAACTTATATAGTCTTCTACATAACTTAATTATTGATTCGTTACAATGCTCCTTGTTTAACTAGTCTGGTGTCATTCACCTCAGTATTCACAGACCTGGTTAATATCAAGACGTTTCTACGAACAAGAAGATAATATCTATATATTAATACGTGAAGCGAAAACTTTGGATCCCTTTTTACGAAAATTGGGCGGACGGAGAAGTATGAAATTTCGCACACTTATAGTTTATACAGAGAAGAAGTCACGAATGCTAAAAATTTGAACAATATTTGCTACAAAGTTAAAAAAAATGCAAAAACGGGTACATACAGCTATGAGTGTCCAGTATATATTTTGACCTGTCATGGTACAAAAGTCTATACAATGACAGGTCAAGTAATATTGGCCAAGGAAATAAACCATGGTCGAAATTCGACCACCACGCGATCTCTAGTAATAATAATAACGCCAGATTGGGAGTTACAGAACCAATTATTTACTTGAGAAACCATGACGACGTCAAACCCGTTCAGTAGCTGCAAGTCTTTATCAGTCACCGACTGCATTTTGCTGATACGTCCATTCAGAGTCTTAGCTATATCCACATTTTCCTCTGAAATTAAAAAAATATGATGTTACGGTAAGGAATACTGATTTATTCTATTGAAACCATCATCACCGTGCGGGTAACCTTTTGACACTTTAGTTATTACTTTTTGAAACAGAATAAATAAATTAAAATCTCCTTAACCGTAATTATCGGAGTGTATTAGTTTCAACAGTGTGTATTGTGACGTTAGGCAGTATTAAATTATGAGAAATATACGTTTGTGAGAGGTTAATTCGTGTAAAAGTACTCAGGATATGAAAAATCTAAAATCAACCTCCACGATTTATGGATGAAAAGAACATATATTAACTCTGTCTAGCGAGCGTAGATAAGGCGCGATGCTGACTTTGATGCTCACGTAGGTCATCACAGCGCTAACTAAATTGTACCTTATAATGTGTTTAAGAGACGTGCTTATTATATATTTTTTGTAGATTGCTTTCTATACGTAGTAGTATTATTCACTTTACGATGACTTATGAGGACAAAAACATGGCAGTTACCGACGGCTTTCACTGACTCGTTTGCTTTTTCAACATTTGATTCGGTTTTAGCCACCATCATTGCCATTTCCTGCATGAATTCCTCTCGCATGGCATCCAGAACATCCCTGAAAGAAACCGCAATCAATGTAATACTACATTTGTAATGATCTAGCTGACCCGACAGACGTTGTCGATTTAAAATTTAATAAATTTTGTAATCTTTTTCATTCTATATGTCGAATCCTAAGGCACAGGATTAGGCATAACGTGGGCACGAAGTGGGTACGAGCAATGTGAAAACTCTCTTTTGATATTTAATCACCGATGTAATGTAAACACGCAAAGAAACACTGTACAGTTCCTGGGCTAGTGTTGACTCGGCGGTGACCAAACGTAAAGTGAACTAGTCCGTCCGCACGCCAACACCCTCCGCCTAGACTCTGCGTAACGCCGATAGATGGCGCTTGTGTTCCTTTCCGGTGAATTTATTATAGAGAGCGCCCTAAGCATCCGTACTAATGACCGAAGATGCGACATATAATATATATTTTCAGATTCTCTGAAATTTTGGTTTTTTTGAGGTAACTAGGTTTTATGACCAAAGTTAAAAACATCCGACCTCTATTCTCAAGTGATGCGCTTAGCAACGAACGGAATTTCATTTTTATTTTATAAAAGATTATATTTAGTAAATTCACAAACTTGGCATTAAATCTATATATCAATAAGTGAAGAGAATGCCTTGTACCCATTTATAAGCAAATTTCGGGGCCGGAGGAATGTCAAATTTAAAAACTCAAATTTTATGTAGAAGAAGTGCAGAAAGCTAAAATTGGGAAATCAATGTGTTTAAAAGTTTTGAGAAAACGGCTACAAAAAAACTACAGGGTTACAGTATATGTTGACCTTGCCTGGACGTCGCCTAATTGAGAGGATTTTACCCGAAGGTGGTGCCCGCGCTTTTGCGGGCAGGCGCTAGGAGGGTTCCGGATGTCTTAATAAAGCAGTTCCTGGATCCCTCCTACTTAAGGCGCAGTACGGCACACCCTGTGGTTTTAGTCGGTTCGATTCCGACACACCGCCCCACCGAAAACCCCGGTGGGGTGACGGCCCGAGGGGGTTTCCACAAGCACAAAAAAAAATAATATATATGTTGACCTGTCACGGAACATGGTACGGAAAGTGTTGTTCAACAATGACAATCAAGTTATACTGGTCAATGATTTAAAACATTTAAAGTTAATGAATTATTGACCAAATTCGGCCACCAAGAGACCTTTAGTTCTTATAAATGTAGGTACTTTAAAGTAGCATGGAAAGTAGGCCATTACAGACTTATTAAAGCTGCTGCAGGAAACAACTAGCATAGTGGTATGGTTCTCCTCGAGGGTGGGATAGGGTGCCTGGATGTCACATAATTGAGAGGAATTACGAAAAGGTGGCGCCCGCGCTTTTGCAGGCAGGCGCTAGGAGGGGTCGGGATGTCTTAATAAAAGCTGTTCCCGGATCCCTCCTATTTTTGGCGCTTGGCACACCTTTTTTTGCCGGTTTTAGTCGGTTCAATTCCGACACACCGCCCTACCGAAAACGCCGCCGAGGCACACCCCACCACCACACCTATAAAAGTAGGTACAATGCTAGGGGGATGAGGAGTTGTATAGTTGGTAATACACTAGTAACAACTAGTGTAGACCACGCAACATCAGTTGCGACTTATGCTTGTATACCTCCTTGGTTTGTATGTATTCAATAACGATGATGGACAGTTAAGAGTTACCGTTTTGCAACGTCGTCCAAATTCTCCGCACCTTGTTGAAGGAGTGTTTTTTTTAAGTAGATGCTCATGCTCTCTACCCCGAAAACACTAAACTTTTAATATAGCTGTAATGTGGCACAAGCATACACGCCAGATGATAAGCAGCCTATGGACATTGCAGACATTGAAAACACTTTTATTTCCCTGTTTTAAGGGTCTCTTACTGTAAGCATGTGGGACAACCAGGGCAAAGAGTTACTTTTGTACATAAATTTCACAAACTCTGTGGTTTAAAAGTACGAGGTTTATCTCCCCTTCCCCATCACGGCTCTGCCAGTTTCGAGCGGGGTAGCATCATCTCAAACTATCACTTAGATCACCTATAACCTTATATCTAGACAAAATTTCTTCTACTAAGCGTTAGATGCCTACATATGATTCAGATCGTCGTCAATCCTAATACGTGTGTACATAAACTTTAATACTTACTGTAGTTCAGGATATGTAACTTTGCCGGTGTCCGAAGCGATCATTGCAAGGGATATTCCTGTAATTGGTTCCGAGGGGACCTCCATCGCCACTTTCCTCGCCATAAAAGACTTCAACATAATATAATATATAATTAAACATGTTTTATTAATAATGTTGTACCTAATGCTGCATGCCCAAACAGGCAGAACATGGCTCGGACTTTGTATCATGTAAGATACACCTTAGATATTAGTTGTTTTGTATGAAATGAAATAAATAAAATATCTGGAACATATGTACTATGTATTAATAAGGTATGTACTTCGTGAGTTTCCTTAACTAAAGGTTAGTTACTCCTTTAAATCAGAACAACTTTAAGGGTTCTGGATTGTAGAACATCGACGATTGTCCATAAAAGGTCAGGTTACGTCCATGTCCACAGAGCTAGGATAAGACAACGAACCAAAATGTGTTGTTACTTCGGAGCATCGTCATTACATATATTTCATCGGCAATGTAGAGTTATTAATAAAGTAAGTGATCGGTATGCTGTTATGTACAGCGTGAATATAATCGTGGGGGCACTTTGTCCACCAGGATGTTACTCGAACTATAGCTTGACCTGAGCTGAGCTACATAAAACCACTTAAACTTACCTCAGGGTCTGCTCCAAGCGCTAACTGCTGCATATCTTCTTGAATCATTGCGATTGTTTCAGCCACTTCTGGTGGCAGAGCCCCTGACAAAGCCAACTCTGTTAATATCTCAGCCATCTTAGAAATTACCTTCTCCGCAGTTTTCACTCGCGCAACCACCTGTTGCAAATAATGTAAGTACCAACAATAACCTAGCCTTTGTGTTCCGTAAGTATACGGATAAACTATTATTCCACCTAGACATCAAAACACGATTTCGGCACGACCCTAACTCGATTGGGTCGTGAGAAACTTAGTCGCCGAAATTGACGAAACGAATTCGGGTCGTTTTAAGTTGCATGGGACCAAACTGTCGATGAAATGCTGTGACGAAGCCGATCGTAAAAGATGGATCGCCCTACTTTAGTTACATACTGTAGACTGTTGATTTTGGGAGGTAAAAGTTCTTTTATAAGCTTACCATTCAGCGGAATTTTTGTACCAACTGGTCTGCTTAAGGGAACTAAAGATCACGAAATTATCTTCTGCAGAAATTTTCTCCTTTTTTTAAGTGTATAAACTCCTTTGAGGGATGCCACATTGGGACCATCGTTGACGCTGTATGTCGGAATTAAACAGACAAAAACCACATCCCGTACTATTTTTCACCTAAAATAACTGTGACTGTTGATGTGTTGGTGCTGCACGATATGTCCTCAACGATCCACTCAGCAGTAGCCCAGGTGTTATGCGGGCTCCATCTACTAGTCGATTTCGCACACACTGACATCGCCCCTTCGCAAGATGCTCTACAGCGGACATAAAACCCATCTTATCTATCCACAGCTACACAAGACAAATCATGAAGCAAGGCATGAGATACTTATCCTAAGTTTTTCAGAGTACCTGCATAGCTTCCATAGTGTCCGGTAGAGAAGCAGTGCCTTTAGCCAATTCAGCCAATAGATCTTCATTAGATGGCATGGTGGGTAGCGCCACGCCCCCCGTTCTCTTCAATAATTCTTCAACCATCGTTTCAAGGGTTTTGAATTGTGAGGCTGTCACTACTTCAATACTACCAATTCGTGTGATAGAGCCTGCCGTTGTTGAAAGAAGATTTAATAAAATTATTATATAAGTACTATAATGAGTATTATTTCTGTAATCACAATTTAGAATAATATATCCAAACCTTTATCTTCTTCTTTAGTGTCTTCACCTTGAGTCGCAGCACCTGCTAAAACATGATTTTATAAATATCAACGATGTTATAATAAAAAATTTAGATAAGGCTATGTTCTCAATGAGGTGATACTCTTAAACTGACCAAATGCCATAAACTATCTGTGCGTTTGTCGAAGCTTCGCATATAAATTTCGCACGCAATAACAAAACATTCAGCTATAAGAAATTATTATTACCGACTGTGGAACTTACTAAACGAATATTAAAAGGCAGAATGTTGGTTTAGTAGTGTGTAATATACAACTGCCGTGACTGATTTTGGGTTCATTTCCCCGGCGTACCCAGGGTTTAATAGAAAAGTAATACTCAATTTTAGTCCCAGAGTTTGGAATTGCGCTTGATACTTTTTCAATATTAATATTTACTTTTATATATGTAGAAAAAGGGAAAAGTAGCTGTGTAAGCAACTTTTGCGAAAAATAGCTGAATAAAATGACAATGAAAAAAACTTTTGTACCTGACTTAGGTATTTTAGTAGAGACAGGTTTATCATGCAGCCCCTAAAAAAACAAATAAAAGATAGTATTTTATGTTTTTTCCTTATAGCTTTTTCACGTCATGTCAAACCTCTTTCTTCTTCGTTTCTTTTCGTTGTGTATGAATCGTCTCATGACTATGAAAAAGCCCAAACTGTGTGTCAGGTTCGTGGAAATGGCGCTCGTAGATTTAGCGTACCACGGACGAGACCATATGTGTGTCTGTATGCCTTTCCACCTACGGTCTCAGGCGTCACTTCAATACTTGGATTACTAGGTTCGACCTACATGGACATAGTATTATATTCACTCATCGGGGGGGATAATTATAATAGTAATAATAACTTTGGCCACCTCACACACCGCTGTCTGAACCCAAACGTCTGATCTTCAAAGCCGATAATCAAAATCCATTAACAGAATATACGGTAGGAGCTACAGCAGCTAGATCCTAGAAGATTATAAGTCCAATGAGGAACACGTTATTCAATTTACATAATCCAGTGTCTTTATTTGAATTTGTCAATTTAAAAAAAAAACATTATAATTAAAAGTCATGGATCAACACATTCTTGGTTTGTTATGTACTCCTTGATTGTCTCCAGTACTTACAAGTATTTCCGCTTTTAGGCTCTACGAGACAGATTCTGCCTTCGTACAAACAGAGTAGTACATTTTTTTATGACTACCGGCTACAGGCACCCACCGTCACCCACTGTTTACTTTCGTTGTATAATAAATACTTACGCCTCTTTTTTCTTTTTTCTTTCCTTTTTCAGCCTGTACTCCTTTTTCCTTTTGCTTTCCTTTTTCCGGTTTACTTTTTCCTTTTTTCTCCTCCTTGGACAGTTTTTCACCTTCCGAACGTTTACCTTTACCCACTTCTTCTTCATCTTCTAAATCTTCAAATCCATATGCCTCCAATAGTATCGCCAACATATCATCCTCTTCGGAAAATCTTATTTCGACATCTTGCTCTAGGATACGCATCTGAGTTGCTAATATTTGTAGAATGGAATGCAACATTTTGAAGTTTACAATATTTTCCTAAAAAAAATAAATAAATATTATATTATTTTATATGAAGGGCTGTTACAAAGTGATACGAGTTTTTTCACGTGTTATTGTCCAAAAAAACTGTGAGTAGATAGTCCCCAAGAGTATGAAAATCTTTATAAAATGTATTCTCTTAAGTATTCTTATTGCTGTGGCTCGAGCACTCACAAGTAGGTACTATGGAAAATAAGTTTTACACCTCACAACGAATTTAATTAGAAATAACTTAATAGAGTTGGTAAGTCCTTCAAAAGCGGTATACAAAATTGCAAAAAAATAATATTTATAGAATAACATAATGGAATAAACTTATTATAGCGCTGTCTAGAACTCTAGAGCACAACAAAGCATTGCTTGTCCCGTGAGCTCTTTTTTTGCTTTTTTTTCGTGTGGCAACCCCCGCGGGTCATCACCTCACCGGGGTCAACGGTAAGGTGGTATGTCGGACTCGAACCGACTAAAACCACACGGTGTTCCGTCACGGGGTCCTAATGCTGGGGACTCAGGTGTACCCTAGAAAGGAAATCCCTGTGAACCCCGGCAGACTTAGCCGCCTGCTCGACAACAGGCGACCCCACAATTTGGTGCGGGGGCCTTGCCCCCTCCGATTTAGAGAGGTGCGCGTGGAACACGTCGCGCCACCGTCTCAGGCCTGCTTCTGCGAGGGCGACGGGTACCCCAGCCCATCACCCTCAGGTCAGCGCTCATGGAGGCCGGAGACCATTTTGCACTCTCCGTCGCCTGGTGCGTCTTCTGCGGGACGAGAGAGAAGTAGTTCTCTCCCGTTCCCTTCCTGCATTATTTTAAATACATTCATACGACAAAATCAAATCTAAATCATTTATTATTGTCAAGAGTAAGAGTCAGTCAGCATAAGTCCGCTGCGAAGCTAGTTGCCTGTTCCAATACGTAGATCCTGTGAAGAACAGGCAAGAAACTCCAAAGACACTCTTTTTCAACATGTTTTTTTACCGTTTCCTGATTATCAAATGTGAGGACAATTTAACATATTGTTCTAAAATAAAAACAGACGCTCAAATTACTACTATATTTAAGTAATTGCAGTCCGGAGATGACCAGTCCGCATTCAAATATATTTAAGAAGGGAAAGATTTGTGGCTGTATTTAGATTTATTGGTAAAATACTAACATTACCCTTCCCAAAGGCACGATTGATGAAATCTTCGACCCTGAGCAGCAGCGTGGCATCGCTCATAGTCGGCTCATCAACAGCCTTACGGAATTTGAACGGCCGGGCATTCATGTTGATTAAATAAATAATATAAACCTATAAAATAAAAATTAGCTCTCAAAAGCTGTCGTCCTCCAAACTCTGCTTTGATTGTTTAACTGTCTTAATCTTCAAGTTTGATGTGTCATGTCAAATTTTAATCACTTCAAATATATTTTGAGCCAGTACAAGCCATTCAAAGGGACATGAAAAAGGATTACAGACTAAGATCATATCATATAACAAAATGTATAAGTAGAATGTAGTGAGTAGTATTAGTAGAGATTCTGAAGGTATGCATACCTGCTAGCTAGATCATATCATATAACAAAATGTATAAGTATATTTCGTGAGTAGTATTAGTAGAGATTCTGAAGGTATGCATACCTGCTAGCTAGATCATATCATATAACAAAATGTATAAGTAGAATGTAGTGAGTAGTATTAGTAGAGATTCTGAAGGTATGCATACCTGCTAGCTAGATCATATCATATAACAAAATGTATAAGTATATTTCGTGAGTAGTATTAGTAGAGATTCTGAAGGTATGCATACCTGCTAGCTAGATCATATCATATAACAAAATGTATAAGTAGAATGTAGTGAGTAGTATTAGTAGAGATTCTGAAGGTATGCATACCTGCTAGCTAGAGTTCGAACAAATACCGTACGTTAAACTTCAGAGTAGGCGTAAATAACCGCCATCGGAAACTGTCTGGCAATATCTTACTATCCTACTAATATTATAAACGTGAAAGTATGTGAGGATGTATGGATGGATGGATGTTTGTTACTCTTTCACGCAAAAACTACTGAACCGATTGCGATGAAACTTGGTATGTAGATAGCTGGAGACCTGGATTAACATAAATGCTACTATTTATCCCGATATTCCCACGGGATCGGGACTTACGCGGGTGAAACTACTACTACTACTATTCATTGACTTCTTCTTACCTTCCTTTCCCTTTTATATATACTATAAATATATAAAATTCTCGTGTCGCGGTGTTTGTTGCCAAACTCTTCCGAAACGGCTGGACTGATTTTTATGAAATTTTGTGTGCATATGAGGTAGTTCTGAGAATTGGTCAACATATATTTTTTATACCCCTACATGATAAGGGTGACCCACCCCTAAATATTTTTTTATTTTTTTGACAAAATGTTTTATTTTATTTTGTTTTAGCATTGAAAAATACATACAACTAAAAATTGTCACCCTTCTACGATCAACCCCTGTTTTTTAATCGCGATTTATATATTATTCAGTTCCATCCACAGATCCGCAATAGGGTTGCAATAGTTTATAATTACAATTTACTTTACTTATATATATATTTTTTTTAATTTAAATTAATCTTCAACCTCGCCGGTCGAGAACTGATCAACTACCAATCGATCAGTTATCCCCGTCAGGTGTCTTCCGTTTTATATATATATTTCTTCTGTGCGTGTGTATACTACTCCTAAACGACTGGACAGATTTTAATAAAAAAATTTGTGTGTTCAGGTGAATTCGAGAATGGTTTAGATTTACAATTGGACCCGGTAGATGGCGCTGCGATAGGGTTATAGGAATAATGACCGATTTTAATGAATTTTTTTGTGTCTTCAGGTGAATTCGAGAATGGTTTAGATTTACAATTGGACCCGGTAGATGGCGCTGCGATAGGGTTACAGGTATAATATTTTTTAAGTTCAGGCAGGATAACGTATGTCGGGTCCGCTAGTATACTATATATTCAGTACGGGCGAACACGTCTAAACACGATAGACTAAGTAGACACTACTAGATAGACACGGTAGAACATACTTGCACGTTTCATATTATATCGCAGTGTATAGTTATCAAATCAAGTGTATGTATGTCTTAGTATGTCGCTGAAATAAACAAATTTCATATTCATACTGACGATAGAATATCAAATGTCAATCCTTACTAGTCCTTACTAATATTATAAATGCGAAAGTAACTCTGTCTGTCTGTCGCTCTTTCACGCCAAAACTACTGAACCGATTTAAATGAAATTTGGTACACAGATAGTCTAGAGCCTGAGAAAGGACATAGGCTACTTTTTAATGCGAAAAGAGGGGTGTAAGGGGTTGAAAGGTGGGGATGAAAAGTTGTATGGAAGTATCGCCATATTTAGAGGAAGAAGCTTGAAACTTAATTTTTTAGGCTGTTGATTCGATATAAATACACTATTCCACGCGGACGAAGTCGCGAGCTCAGCTAGTTGTAAATAAATGCAAGAGTTGTAATTGACCAACAAAGATGAGGTCCGCTAATTGATCCCTGCGGCATGCCTACAGCAACAGGTTCTACACTATGTCGACTATGCCCTTGGTTATGAACGTGACGTCAGCAAACGCGCCTGTCAGCCAAAGGCAAGCTGCCATTTTGACTCCCCCTGCCTGTCATGCCAGTGCGCCATATCGAGGGTAGAGGTAAAAGGGACGATCTCTATGAAACAAGTCCGTCAAGTGTATATTTAGGTGGCGCTACTGTAGCTGGAGGCTGTAGTAACTAGGAAGGAGAAAGTTCCGCTTTGTAATCGCGCATATTTCAAAATTAACATAAAGTAATTAGCAGACGCTCGACAAGAGCTTAATCAACTACTCTGGTGGCTAAAAAACAAATAGTAGGTACCTAAAAAAATATATATTTCAACTCGGCCAAACTTCACGCCCTCTATCTGCTAAGTTCATATACCTTTTGTCTACACTAGCGCCATTCCGGTCGGTTCTTGAACTATTGTGTACTGCTGTCTGCTCGACACTTTTTCTGTTTGCCTCCCATACCAGATGGTCCTCCTCACCTCTACCCTCCACAAGCCAGCCTAGAGGTCATGGCACCGCGGGCCGCCATCGCCAACGCGCTGACAGCGCGACCACCTGTTTGTCAACCGATTTCCTGTTTTGTTTGGTAGCAATTGAAGAACCTTGGTGGAACCCTCCGATGGCGTTGTATCGTCATCAATAAATTACGTTTAAACTTTGACTCCTGACCGACTTATAGACTGGCCTATAGAACTTGAGTTATTACGAACTACTCTTCATAATGATAATGATAGATAATGTATTGGGTTTGGGTCTGTGGATATTAGGATGGCTGTGTACCAAAATGATTATCCACCTCTCTATAATAGTACAATTTTTCCAGACAATTATAATCCTGAAAAGATAAAGAGTGAATATATTTAAACTTTCGCGTTCAATGGTATACTTAATTTTGTATTTATATGAGCCAGTCGGCCTGTGACCACGGTCAGTGCAACCTGGTCGAAACGTCAGGCAATTCAGAGGACGTACCTCTGCATAGAGGTATATACCAACAATACCTGAATAGAGATAGAATAGATACATTTATAGAGTGAATATGTTTTTCTTGGACAGGCGCGTACCATCTTCGTCTTTGTCCTCAATTTCCATCAGGTGAGACGGAAGACAAACACCTATTCCATTACATAATGAAAGAAACCACCAGCATCCACAATTATCCCCTCAAAACGTCAGAACAATCCGGTCTTCCCTTATCTTACTAATATTATGAAGGTAAATGTTTGAGGATGGATGAGGATGTTTGTTACTCATTTACGCAAAAACGGCTGAACGGATCTGGATGAAATTGGCACAGAGATACATTAAACTCTGGAATAACACATAGGCTACTTTTTAGCCCATCCCATGGCGGCCATCAGCTAGTATCCCATATAAGCAAACTTCGGATTTATGATAAAAGTAGAGCCACTATGAGGCATACTTTCCTTTATACATACTTGTCTGCTATGCTTCATAATTAAAGATTTCTAAATATAAGTATAATTATGGTAAATAAAAAATATTGTTAAAAGCCTGTCATTTTAGTGGAGTCAAGTAAATACAAAGGCAACACAATGAATACAACATTATACACTTTATATGTAATTATTTATTTATAACTTTCATCTCCTCAACGCGTAACGTCACAAAAGTTCAAACAGCAAGTAATATATGTTATTATTGCGCATGATTTATATATAATATATTTTTGTACAAGACGTCCACCATCTCGGGCAGATTCGTGTGCACTAACATAATACTGAACCCTTATACATATTCCGATACATTTAGACGCTGGTAACACTGAATATATCGAGATAAAGCTTAAAAAAAACTGCACTTTTATTTTATAACAAAATGTTATATTTATTCTAACAACAACGTGGAATGCAAAGAGGGTACTCGATATAATGACTTTTAAAAATACGCAATATATAAACGGCCGTAAAATAATTCAGTGTTAGTGTATAAATAGCATATATTTCATATAAATAACAACTAATTAACTGCGGGCTCGTCGTCGAGTCGTTCGTGTCATATGTACATGGGGGGGGAGGCGGGGGGGGGGCCGGGTCCTCCACGACGAGCCCTTGAATTTCATCAATTGGAATCACGAATTCTGTATTGAAACACTAGTATTACAGTTAAACCTATATACACTACGTAGACCTTCATAAAACACATAATTACGTCTGATGAGTGCATTAACAATACATCCCCCCCCTCCGGGTGGTGGAGCGCCTAGTCCTCGAGGTTGCGGAAGGCGGCGGACATGTCCTCTAGCAGTTGGTCGAATTCTGCCTTGATCTTAGCTTCTCCATCTTTCACGGGATCCTAGAAACGAGAAATCTTTATTAAGTAGTATTCGTGTGTACAGAATTATAATAGAACTAGCAACCCTCCCGGTTGCTATGCGCATTATATGCCTTCATTTTTTTATTCGTTTAAATATAGATATATGTATGTCTCTCTTTGCTATATTGTAAAAGACATACTTAAGAAGAATAATTCCGTAATACATTGTTTTCATACAACATTATTGGTTTACACGGCGCTCGCAAGTAAAGCTCCCAATCGGCATTATTTTATCCGACATCTTCAATAATCGTCGCCATATTTCAGCAAATTTTTACAAAAACCCTAATTAATTATACACCTTACCCTCTACAATGATTCACTCTTTCTCTTGGTGAAAACCGTATGAAAGCCCGTTAGGTACTTTTGGAGTTTATCGTTCAAAGAGAAAGATAGACGCGGCGGAGAACTTTATTTTATAATATGTAGTGATACAGAATTATAATTGACAAAATGTAAGTGGCCTCTGCCTACGGACACAGGCATGACAGTATTTTTTGTAATATTCGTGGGAACAGAATATTAATTACTAATTTAAAATGTACTCGATAACCCAATATTTAAATTAGCAGTTAAAATTCTAAATACAATTCATTTTAATTAAAACATATCAGTCTATAAGAGTCCAGAATGGCGGACAATGAGTTGCTGGCAGCCACGTTGGAATGCTAGAGTCGCAGCGGCTCAATCAGAGCGACTATTATAAAGAATGCAGGTTCAATCCCGACACGAGACAACTGTCTATATTGTAGTATGTTTACAAAGTAAGAGCAGATGAATCCCTGCTGTCATAATTATTTGTATTTCAATATATCTTGTTGTAAGGAATTATGCTCACAGAATTTAAGTACAATACGTACGTGTATGTGTACGTATGTGATGTTTGTGTAACGTGTGTCGGCACTCACCCTGAACTTCATGGAGGAGAGTTGGTAGAGCACGTTGCCCATGGCGTCACGGATGACGTTCCAGGTGACTTTGTTGTCCGACTGCGCCGTGGACTCGACGGCGTGACGCGACATGTCGTAGAACGAAATGATGTTCTTCAACATGCCCACCGTCTTGTAGAACGGACAGAACCGATCGTATGCTGAGTAGCTGTAACACACCGTTTAATACATTATTCATTGTACTATATGTAATTAGTCATGATACTTGACAACGAAGTAAAATGAACAACATTTAAACTTGCGATTAATGATCTACAATATGGTAATTAGCTTGGCAAAACTGTATGATTTGTGGAAACTTGTATGAAACAACAACAGACAGGCCTGCTGGTTAGTGGTCCTGACTGCTGAGCTAGAGGTCATGGGTTTGATTTCCACTTGTCCTGGACAAATAATTGTATGATGAACACGATCATTTGTTGTCAAGTTTGTCTGCAGTCTGGTTACCATAGTAGGCTATATCATACCATTATCTATTATCTGCGTAGTTTGGACTCAGAAGGACATGAAAAAAATAACCTGTGATGTCATTCATAGTTTGCTATAGAAAAATCATTCAGTCTAAGACTTGGCAATCATCTATATAGCTTGGAGATGTGTGTGTACCTGTTCTGTTGCAAGAAGTCGTCCTTGAGTAGTTTGGCGACCTCGAGTGTGATCTTGTCGGTCTCGGCCAGTGAGGCCTTGCCGACCAACTGTACGATTTCTGACAAGTCTTCTTCTTCCTGGAGGATCTCCTTGACCTGAACACACATATTTTTTTACCTTGAATTAAATATTCATTACATAAAATGTAAATAGAGGTCAAAATTCAAGTTTCTCTCAATACTACAACCTCAGTCTAATCTCTCAAATAAAAGCGAACTCATGAATCTTGAGTTGACTACGCCACTAGATAATTATGTACATCACAAGAGATGCTTTAGAATGACAGTAAGTATTCATATAACGCAATATATGAAGTATTCTTATTCAACCTATCACATTGTTTAAGCACATTCTGAATGTACCACTATCAGTGATGATCAAATCTGATCTCACCTAAAAAATAATACAAATCTTTTCTGTAATAATCGTTGTGTGAAGCCTAAATTGACGCGCGGGCGCCATCTATTAACAAACAGAGGAAATCATAGAAGGTTGCGATTACGTTTATTGAGACGTACGCCATCTTTTGACGAATAACGGAACTAATAGTCTATTCATAGAATATCCTCCAATGTCCTAAAAGATTCCAGAGAGGTTTCGAGGTTTCGGGAAAGTTCACGAACTCTGAGACGTTCGAACTATATAAAGAAGTTGCATTGCGGTATAGTTCGAGTAAGCGATACTACGAGTTAACAAGTGCGAAGACTAGCGAATACTACAAGTGAGTAACTGTGATTGTTTTAATTACGAATTATTTAAATAAATTCGTGTCCATTTCGTAATAAATTGTTGGATATTCTAATCCGGAAATTCGGCTCGTAAAAACAATAATAATAAAACTGCGGCCATAGAACGTAGTTTACACTACAAACTATTCTTAATTCGAGTCATGATAGCATCTTTCGGTTTTAAAACAGGATAAACTTAGTAAGGTAGATTTGTTGAACAATCATACTAATGTGAAATGAAAATACACAAACTCAACAGCTTACAAATATTTGCATCTAACAAAATATTTAATGTCCCTCAATTATTATAAAATCAAAAGAAAATCATCTCATTATTTATGATGTCATTATCAATTTCATCAAGAAGATCGTTACTAACCTTGGTCCTGAGGGGTACGAACTCAGCATAGTTCTTGTCGTAGAAGTCGTCGAGCGCTCGCATGTATTTGCTGTAGGAAATGAGCCAGTTGATTGAGGGGAAGTGCTTCCTCTGGGCCAGCTTCTTGTCCAAGCCCCAGAACACCTGCACGATACCCAGGGTCGCGGCCGTCACGGGGTCGGAGAAGTCACCACCAGGGGGCGAGACGGCGCCCACGATGGACACGGAACCTGAGAGATGAGGAGATATATATAGTACAAAAGTCACGTTAAAGGAATTTATTATATTTTTTTTCAGACACTGAAGATATTTATACTTTTCAAAATGACTTAAAAAGTGTATTTTTATACAAAAACCTTATTTATAATAACTAAAACCTATAATTACTAGATTCTCCTTATTTTTATGTTTTTAATTATAAAGAAATTGTCACTTGTAAATAATTATTTAATTGAGGTTTACGGATTTGCGGGCCACGTGAACTAAAGTATAAATTAAATAACACTATGACTGGTAGTGAACATCCTGTTACCTAAATAATTATGAAATATTTACACAGGCTTAACATAGAATGTAGGTAGGCGGGGTAGCCCGAGTCGGCCGGCATCTCTACCAGGCGACCTGAGACAGAATGTACTGACCTTCCCTGTCGGGGTTGCCCAGACACTTGACGCGGCCGGCGCGCTCGTAGAAGGAGGCGAGTCGCGCGCCCAGGTAGGCGGGGTAGCCCGAGTCGGCCGGCATCTCCGCCAGACGACCCGAGATCTCACGCAGGGCCTCCGCCCAACGGGACGTGGAGTCCGCCATCATGGACACGTGGTAGCCCATGTCACGGAAGTACTCGGACAGCGTGATGCCTGCAACATCAAAACATACGTTATAGTTTGGATCATCCAACTACAACATGCTATGAATTGGAAAAATACGAAATACGTGTCAAAGTTTCCCTTTGTACTCGGGTAATTGGCAAAGTTCTGGAGTGAAGGTTAAAAAACAAGTTACTTTCACAAGCATCATATTTGAAATCACCACCTCAGATCTACAACTGCAACCCACATGTATCTTACGGTTTGAAAAAAAGGTTTCTTTTAATATTATAATTATATTCTTTATATCGTCCAAAAAAGTAACAACTTAATTTAGAATTTCACAAAAGGGGAAAAATGTCAATCACTACACTGATTGCAGGTGGTAAATCCAATTAATCGCTTGCGTCCATTACATTATGATGATATGCCTACACGTTTCCATTTCTCTGAGAACTATACATAATATATGCTATAAGATGACTTGAAGTTTGGGAGAATAGTCGAATCCCTGGACGATGCCTCTTTGCTCCAAGATGATTTAAACAAATTGTGTGAATGGTGCGACCAAAACGATATGCAACTTAATGCTCAAAAATGTTTTCATACCAAATTCTCTAGAAAGGTCAACCTATTAGACTGTAACTACTATATGGGCAATGAGAAGATTCAGGAAGTTGATCAAATAAAAGACCTTGGTGTAATCATGGATAGGAAGCTAACATTTATTCCTCACATGGAAAGTATCATTAAACGAGCGTCTAGAATGCTAGGATTTGTGATACGTAACGCCAAAATTTTCCGGTGGTAACCCTAAATTACTACTATGTAATAGTTTGGTCCGTAGTATCTTGGAATACTGCTGTGTGGTCTGGAGACCACATTTTGCTGTTCACTCATTGCGCTTGGAATGTATTCAAAAAAGATTTTTAGGGCATTTATCAAACAGTAACTTAAAATTTAAAAAAAGAATTAAATACCATTTGAAGCTCAGCAAGTTTGGAAGGATTTCTCAGTCAGATCGGAGAGATCTAAATTACAATATTTTTATGTACAAGATTTTACATAGCTATTTCAGCTGCCCACAATTATTGTTGGGTAGAATTAATATTTCTGGCTTTCTAACTTGGCAAATGACTCTAGTGCGCTTGTGGACAATGTGGATATGCATGCAGACTCAATAAACAAATTTCGATCCACACTATTTCAATATTATAAGAATAAAATTATGTAAATTGTTTCTTGCCTTAAACAGTTTGTTTTATATACTTTTGTTTTATATACTTTTGTTTTATATACGAAATTAGCTCCACTGACGGTAGTAATACAGATCTTCATATGTGTAAACCAGGTGCTGAACAGATTGCTTTAGTATCTCTCTGGAACACTGCTGCACATCTCCTCAGAAATTCCTCATTGCTCAGAAACTTGCGTCCCTTCGTTTTTTTTTACATACGGGAACAGTGCAAAGTTGCATGGCACTAAATCTGAACTATAAGGAGGATGACTTAGCAATTTGATTCCAACTGCCCGTAGTATTTTTTTCCGGCTCTATGTGTAGGGGTGTAACTTGATACAAAAGAGTCAAGTATCAAGTCTTGAGTTTGGTCGTTCATTTTTTAAGGATTCTAATACTTGAGGTAAACATTCCTCTTTATGCCATGCAGCAGTAACAATCTTCCCTTTATCAAGCACAACCGTAGACAATATTCCTCTCTTAGTAAAAATACAGCAACCATTCTTTTCTTTACGGATCGGGCCATTTCACAGACGTCAGCGGTGGTTCATCTTCAAACACCCACACTTTACTCTGGGATTTAATAGGAACGCCAAAATAATACAGCCAGGTTTCATCACGTGTAACAATCGAGATTACATAGTTAGATCGGCCGTCTTCAATTTTTTTTTAACATTTCACTTAACCAAGTCCCACGCTGTTTCCTCAGTGCATCAGTGATCAAGTGCGGTACCCGGAGTAAACAAAGTTGCCGTACTTTCAAATGGTCGTGAAGAATCCCATGAACAGTTGGTGCACTTAACTTGAGGGTTTGCTGAAACTGTCGATATATCATACGTCGGTATTCCTCCAATAATTTTCGTAGTCTCAATGTTATTATCGGTACATGGTCACATCTATCGGTCTATGCATCATTCTCCAAGTTAAAATTGCCGCGATTGAATTGAATATACGACCGCTCTATGGCCCATAGAGATGAAAAGGTTTCTCTCTGTGCACTACTCATTTCTTCAGAACATTTTAGTTCAGTTAAGTCACGTTTACAGTTATACAAAATAATTACACGAATGTCATCACAAGAGAAGCCCACCATTTTCTTTTAGAAAATTAATTTAAAAATAGAACACGGTTCTTTGCCTCCAAAATAGTTTTTTTTTAAATATCTCAAGAGTTTATGGATGTGACTTCAAATCACAATATTATGATATCTAATTTGCATACGACAAAACTTATGTGGCACCCTACATTTAATATGTATGGATTACAAAAATGTACTAAAGTATGTTTATCCGTGTATATTATTTATTACAGATATCTACTACTTGCATTGTTTATTTTCGTAATCAAAACATTCAGTGGGACTATAGATCTGAAGTATTAGTATAATGACATTTATGTCCGTGTATGTTTTGAGTTTTATATTTAGTATATAGGCCAGAGTAGTGTGTGTACTGTTGTACATTTAAGATTAAATTGCATATACAGTAGATATATACCATAATAATCACTGTAAATTAATAGTATATACAGTGATAAAGAATTGTGTAGATTTATAGTCCAGATGTACACTGGCTGGTGTAGATGTACCTTCCACGGACAGGTGTAGGTGTACAGTATACTGACCGGTGTAGATGTACATTCCACAGAGAGGTGTAGGTGTACAGTATACTGACTGGTGTAGATGTATATTTCACAGAGAGGTGTAGGTGTACAGTATACTGACCGGTGTAGATGGATGCCTCTCGGGCGGCCACAGGCATGTTGGAAGTGTTGGCGACGAGCGCAGTACGCTTCATGATGGACTCTGTCACTCCCTCGATCTCCACTGTCAGCTCGGGGAAGTCCCGCAGTACCTCAGACATCTCGTTACCTGATAACAAACAAGTTCGTGTGTTATAAACTTCAATCATTTGTATTGAAGAATTGTTAGGATTTTCTTTAACACTACTTTTTAGTTATAGATAAAGACAGAGATACACTTTTGTTTTTTTTTAAATAAAACTGCACTAGGAAAAACTCGTCGTGGTTATGGGACATTTTACAAAGTACATCCATACTGGGAAAAGTAACTGTAAGTCACCATAACAATTGTCCCATGTGGAGATCAAACCTGATATAGGTTTTTGAATTTAGGTACTTAATTATAATTATAGGAGGGTAAGTGTTACTTATTAAACACTAGATTATAATATGCTTTCGCCCACATATTCTGGGCATATTATCTGAAATTCAACAAAACCAGTCATCAGACGAAAACAATGATATTCTGAGGTGACCCTTAAGTTGTTTATAATTGAAGAAGTTCATAACATAAAATTAAAATATACATACCACGCTCTCCGCACCCAACGTAGATGATGACATCTGAGTTAGAGTACTTGGAGAGTGCCTGGGAGATGACAGTCTTGCCACAGCCGAAGGCTCCGGGGATGGCCGTGGTCCCGCCCTGCACGCACCTGGGGACACACACAAACTCATTAACAGCCTTAACTGCTATGGAACCGCTGCATTATTTTCTACCAATGCAAGCGACTCTTCGGAAAAAGCTAGGGGTATGGCTGTATAAAACGGTTATACGGCTAATCATCACGTATGGTGCTATTGCCTAGTGGTAGAGAACAGAACTAAGCAATATTAAAAACAAATTGCAATTCCAGACTCTCCCATGTACTGCCGTCACTGATTGCATGCTGCGCAAAATTCCCACAGCTGCCCTTGAAGTGGTTCTCGATTTGGCACCACTTGTATGCACAACAGGAGGCAGCTGTGGCAGCCATCAGACATGTGGTACAACCGAGAAGGAATGGGGACCCCCATTTAAAATTATGGAATCAATTAGTGGAATATCAACCACTAAAGCTACTCCATGCTACAGGATCCCAAAACAACACATCTTCGAAAGGAAGTACCAAATACAACGACATGAAAACGACTGAGATCAATCTGGCATAAATGAAGTCCGAATCTACGCGGAAGGTTTCAAGATGGGGTCAGGGACTGGAGCCGGAGTTTTCTCACAAAATCTAAACATTAAAATATCACTGACGTTAGGTCAATACAGTTCCATATTTCAATGAGAATGTGTTACAATAACCTACGCCGTCACCGCGGTCAAGTCAAGAGGTATAAAGGAGTACGACATCCGTATACTGTCAGACAGTATGGCCGTCCTAAAGGCCCTGGAGGGTAACACCGTGAACTCGGGTCTCAATTATGAATGCCGCCAGACGCTGGAGTGTTTAGCCTCAGCCCTCAATGGGATACCCCATCCTTCAATGGCTCAAAGGGCATAGCGATTCCCTCGGAAACTGCCAATAAGCGGGCAAGGAAGAGATCTACAGTATCAGTGCAATTCAAGCAATTTCGCTCATAGGTAAGGCAACAGACTCGTGAAAACAGTCGCTGGGCCGACATAGCTGGATAAAATCTAAACTGGTGCTGACGGACGTTTCACCACGTTTAACTTGCAGACGGCTCAGTCTTAACTGACTCGACATCGGGACAGTTGTAGAAACCATTATGGACCACCTGGCCCTTAACCGGCACCTTTTCACCATCAACATCACCAAGCGAAAGACAGCCAGCCGTCAATTCAAAGGATGTCTCAAAGCGGAGGATACGACCGCCCATGTTATTCTGGAGTGTGAGTGAGTGGCCTTACAACAGGCAAGTAAGAAACTTGTGAACGTCCCGGGAGGCTTCTCTGTTTGTGGAAGGTCCTAGGCGAGCTTACCTAATCATTCTTATCTGAATGTATAATGGACGGTCTAAGAGTCTGAATGTGGCAACAGATCCCTATACCATTACCATATACTGGCTCGCTCTTTACCATGATTTCATTTCTAGAATAACACATTATTATATACCAGATTTTGAAGTTTTAATACATATTTGTAATGATTGCCGGCTGTACCCTCCATGCCTATGTTCTTCCATTAGTTTCATCACAAAGCAAAAATAAACATAATTTTTTTGTAGATTTTTTGGGCCAGAAACCGTCACAGGTACCTTCAGAAGACCTAATTTAATGAAACAATATCAATGACTTAGGAACGCAAACAAACATTCATTTTTATTTATATACTAGCAACCCGCCCCGGCTTTGCACGGGTACAAATTATACACCTAAACCTTCCTCATGAATCACTCTACCTATTAGTTAAAACTGCATGAAAATCTATTCAGTAGTTTTTCAGTTTATCACAAACAGACAGACAGACAGACTTTGTTTTATAATATACTAGCTGCGCCCCGCGGTTTCACCCGCGTAAGTCCCTCGTTAAGTTTTCTTTTTTGTGCAAACTTCACATAAACCATCTACTAAATAGTCCGAACATAGCCTAAACATTTGGTTTGGATAGGTGAGCCCGTTCTTGAGTTATAAAATTACAACGAAAAGTGGCATTGATTTTTATATATAGTGAAGACAAGAAACTAATAATAATAGTAATTAGTATAATATGATATACCTAGTTTCGTGTAAATTAATGTAGACAGTTTACTCGAATAAGAATGATACTGTTTACTCATAACTCTCAGATTTTTTTTAAAACTTAATTTTCTCAAGATTCGTAATGGAGCTGTATCTACCCACACCTGCCCCTACTGTTGATATCAAATGCACTTGTTAAATTTCCCTAGTTATTGAAAATTTTTAACAAATTGTTCTACTCGTGTTAGGAGCACATGTCAGGTTCCCATAGAGTCTG
Source organism: Euplagia quadripunctaria (assembly GCA_963859945.1). NCBI lineage: Eukaryota > Metazoa > Arthropoda > Insecta > Lepidoptera > Erebidae > Euplagia > Euplagia quadripunctaria. The sequence goes on along the minus strand of OY982573.1, from coordinate 22,175,520 downwards.
TCAGTAAAGGTACTAACGGGAAGAGCGAGTCCAGCACTCGCTGTCCGGTGAGCAGGGGATGGTTGGCCGGCATCTTCTCCGTGACGGGGCGGGGCTGGCGCACCGGCCACACCTGCAACATGGTGTAGGACGCCTTCTCGCCGTCGAACTCCGTCTCCAGCACCACGTCCTATCGAAACATTATATTCAAAAATATTAAAATTTCTGCCCCGAGTAACTTGAGTTAGAGGTATTAATTTCTTCCTTCTCCAGATAATTTCAATTAAACCCACTATTCACAAGATACTTTTAACATTGGCAATGAACAGTTAAATTCCGGACGCCCGATGTAGAGATGCTCGGAAGGCCATCGAAGGAATCGAACTCGTGATTCATGACTCACACGCTTAACACTAGTTAACGATATACTTACAGTGCATTTGTAGTTGCCAGAGGGCGCGATGTAGGTGACAGTACCCTTGGCCCTGGGCGGCACCAACATCTTGTGTTTGACCAGCGTGTTCTCGTGGACGATACCGTACAGGTCTCCACCGGTGATGTGCGATCCGATCTGCGGAATTATGCACGTTTATTTATCTGGAAACTGGCAGATATTATCACGGGACCACAGGACCTGCTCAGTGGTAAATGGTGAACAGACGTAATGGTGTCAGTGGCGGATTTTTTTTTTTTTGGTATAGTGGTAAACGAGTAGACGGGTCACCTGATGGTAAATGACTACCTCCGCCCATGAGCACCTGCAACTCAAGAGTCACAAGTCCGTTGCTGGCCTTTAAGATGGGAGTAGGGGAAGAGCGGGAAGAGGGGAGAGGGAAGGGTTAGGGCCTCCTCACCTAACTCACGCGGTGAAAAGCAACGCCATCATTGCTTCACTGCCGGTTTTCTGTGAGGCCGTGGTATCACTCCGGTCGAGGCAGCCCATACGTGCCGAAGCATGGCTCTCCCACGAACAAGAAGACACTCTTATATGAGGTTTTTTCATTTATCTATTCATTTAGGTATTGCAACTATTAATATTTCGTACACCAATAATTATAACCATTTATTATGTACCTACACACGTTTTGCAAATAAATGTACCTTTATCTTTCATTTCTAAAACGAAAAGCGTTCATAGTATGATGCAGGATTAGGTAGTAAGTAGTTCAGCTCGTCTTCGCTAGATGATATTGAAGTTTGTTCTTGTTGTATGTCGAAATCACCACAAATTGTTAAGATATAAAAAAGTTTTTCCAATACTCACTTTGACTTCTAGGGGGTTGAATTCCCAGTTAATATCACGAGCTAAGGAAGGCACGTTCACACCCTTGGGGATGTAGATAGATTGGGTGAGCTCGTTAATATCCTTCAGGGGACGCTGGATACCGTCAAAGATGGAGCCCAAGATACCGGGGCCCAACTCCACAGACAACGGCTTGCCGGTACGAAGTACGGGGTCTCCGACTGTTACGCCTGAGGTTTCTTCGTATACCTATAGCGGAAGACCGATTTAAGTAAAAATGTTAATGTACATATCAACTCAAAACACTACATCCAAGATGTAGTGTTTTTAGTTCAGTAATGTGAAATTGAAGGATAATTTCATTTTAAGCTTTTCTTCTCTTGCCTTATTAAACTGCATATTTACTAAGACAAGACAATTGTACTGGACTAAACCCTATCGGTTTAGTTGTTTTATTTCAACGTAAAAATTAAACTTTCTCAGTCAAGTCAAAATAATCAATAGAAGTAAATAAAATTTAAGTGTCTGTTTGTAATGTCAAAATAATAGGCTTTTTTAAGCTGATACTAAAAATCAGTTTTTAAAATTTTTGTCTGTCTCTTTGTTCCGGCTAATCTGCGGAAAGGGTGGATCGATTTCCACGGGACTTACACTGGCAGATAAATGGTGTTATAAGGAGTAACTTAGGCTTCTTTTATTTTGGAAAAAGAATTAGGGTTCCGCGCAAAATATATAAATATGTACACGCGGGCGAAGCCACGCGGGAACTGCTAGTAAATAATATTTTTTAAATAGATATACGAAGTGTTGATTGTTCGTCTTACAACGTTAAAACCACTCAACATTAAACAAATACTTTGCAGGAATTAGGAATTTCAGGAGACGGAAGATTGTTGTCAATTGGTCTCACATTGAAATTGATTGCCCAACATACATAGTAAAAACGACTACTATACGAAACTACACTAGCTACTAGTATAATAGGCTTGTCCCTTATTATGTGAATTGGAACCAAATTATACTCTGCTAAATGTGGGTGTTTAATACACATCTGCCTACCCTTTCTGGGATACAAGCGCCAGTGTACGTTATTACTAACCTGGATGGTGGCCATGTCACCCTCAAGACGAATGATCTCTCCGACCAGCTCATGGTAACCTACACGCACCAACTCGTACATAGCCGATCCGGACATTTTCTCCGCCGTTACGACTGTCACAAACAATATTAATTTATAATACAGCACATAAATAATATTTTTTGCGTGTAGCAACACTCATTTACCAACCGCTAATGTTATACCACATTTAGTCCCTACAACATATCCTTAAATGTCGCTTGATATCGTCAAAAAGCGATGATAATATCAGTACTACCTAACCGGGTCACCAGACGGTAAGTGACTACACTGCCCACGGACACCTACAACTCAAGAGTCACAAGTGCGTTGTCAACCTTTGAGTTGGGAGTATGCTTTTAGTTGACACAGCAATAACACATTATGCAGTTGTAGGTAGTGAAGCAATGAGATGTAATCTTTGCAATCATAAAATAGGTGGGGCTAATATCAAAAATGTATATAAGATGTGGAAATATTATACATTTTTTCTACTGTGTTGTTTATTAGAAAAGGTAGTAGCAAGAACAAGCAGTGTCAATGTTGAACTTGATTAGGATCTATTGCCAAATAGCAACAGAACACTTAAAAATGACGTAATAGTATGTGTGACATGTTAATAAATTTATTCATGGTGAAGTGAACTACTTATACTTTTTACTGTTGTCCTAGGATGAATGTTAGGGCTGTCATTGGTCCCTATTAGTTTTCACTTTTTACATACATTTATTAATGATTCTCATAAAATTACATTTATATTAATACAAAGAATAGGAACAACGGTTAGCTTGTTCTAGTAATCTTCCCAAATTGCTATATTTGGGGTAATTTACGCTCACACCATTTTCTAATTACATAAGTCCTTATTGCATCATAATTTCTTTTAGCATATAATATCTATGAATCGGAACCAATATCTAATTCACGTTTATAAGTACTATGGTTTTATTCTTTGTTAGAAAATTGGAATTAAATTTGCTTAATATCCTCCTTTATTTATTATTTTTTAAATACAATAACAATTACAAATATTGATGAAATATTCTAATCCTAATATAGTGTTTTTTAATTGAAGAAAGAATAATAAGCAAAATTACTAGTCCCACAAAGTTAAAAGCTGTTGGAATATTGTTGCACATTGCCAATTTTCTTTCTAAGTAATTTTGGTCTCTTGACTACAAATACAGTGGGTAATTTATTATCCTAATACTACTAGTAATCATTACAGGGCATACATACCAGGACCGGATACGGCAAAGACGTAACCGAACCTTTCTTCATTCTCCTCACCGGCGATGGTTGGATCCTCACAGCACGCCATTATGAATAACTAATTCCTTTACCTGCCAGTGTGAAATATAAAATTATAAAACAGTTTATTGTAACATATTTTGCATCCTAAACCAGAGAGAGTTTAATTTGAAGGACCACGTAAGTACCAGATCATCTTAGATGATTATGTGTGCCTAGATGACCATTAACACTACACAATGAAGCTCATGTAAAACGGACTTGTTGCACTACAATTACATGGTCTTTTCTTTACAATGAAATGTATGAACTTTAAAATAGAAAACTAGCATATTCATACACAATACACATACATACAATTATATAGGCATAAGATTGTTCTTGATCTTCAATTTTATTTTGAATTATAACACTTGCACAAAACTTATAACTTAATTTTAAATTTAGAATCCAATTACCAGATCAAGGCTCAATTTTTTTATTCAACCATTTAATAATGTTATAGTATCCGGATATAATATTATTGTTTCTGAACTGTCACTAATATTTATGTAGTGGTTGGAGTCTGACCATAGACTGGCACATCAGCTGATCAGAAATTTATCAAAGAGCACTGATAAACATTCAGATCCATCAATGTCATCTATTTAAAAAAGTAGTTATCCTACTTTTTACATGAATATTATATTTCCTAAACGAAAATTAGTTTAGCAGACAGGAGTCAAAGGACACTGTCACTTATGACATATTAAAGCCTAAACTATAAAAAGATATATATCCTTACTTATTATTTAATAACAATTTTCTTGGCCTTATTTTTTATGACACATGATGCTGCACAATTTTTTTTTATTGATCTTTTGGAATAGGTGTTTGGCTTCCATCTCACCTGACAGAAAGCAACATTACGACGAAAATAGTACATGCCTATTTAAGAAACCTATAGTCTCTTGAATGTTTAAGGACTATTATTTATCTAGAAAAATTTACACATGCAGTTCAGCAGACAGCTGTCGAGAAAAGCATTAAGTTCTGTTTTTTGTAATGTAATTGATGATAATGATACACTTATATAAAAAAATATAGATAATGGAATCTTGCTCACATGCAATGAGAATGACACAAGTCATCTTTCTGTCATGTGACCAAACTTTAATTAGGTTGGCACAGAAAGGCTTTTTATGGGAAGTTGTTAATGATGACTGTAACCATAGCAGAAATAAACAGAACTACTGATGTCTAACTTTGGCTTTGGGTAAGCTTTGCCGTCTCTCTATAGGGAGACAAAAATAGTAGTCATTTAACAACACAAATTAGGGAAATTATATGTTAAACAGTTGGAACTGTTTCATGGTCTATTACCTACATTAAGAGATAGAAGTCATAAAATTGAGTCACTTTACTAATTGTACAATTACATATTTAGGAAAGTGAATTACGATTTACATAATCTTAATAAATTTAAAAAAGGTTTGTGGTCACTACACTTTCCATCATTCATCATTTTTTTTTTTACATTTTGCACAAATATTTATTTTCTCAGCAAGTCAGTAACTTGCTTATTTGCTAATAAATACACTAGAAACAAATGCATAAGCCGTATGATAGTATAATAGCTATGGAGATGGTATGTACCCATTATTTAGTACAGTGGAATTATCCTAAACTATTGTATTCACGTCCAAAACATCCCTTGTACCTAAAAGCCTCAATTCCGTATCCACTGGAAGATATACATACGAAATAGAGGCTTTTACCATCTTTCTGATAGAAGCCTCAGAGACAGTCACATGATAAATGGGTTGCAGGATATTTGTCATCATTAACTAACTGAAGTTTTAAATATTTTAAATTGAAAACCACAATACACGCTAGATGTGCTTTGCTAAAGATTCATCGAAGAAATACCAAAAAAATATTTCCATTATATGCGTGACATTATAAGTTTCTCAGGAAAATTTGTCTAATGCAGGATCAAGAACAATCTTACCGATAATTTAAAAGAAGAAACACAGCAAAGAACACATACACCGACAGTAACAAACCTAATAATATATGAAATATATAAATAAAACAATTCTATTCAGTAAAATTCAACTCACTGACGAGAAAGACGGAAAAGTCGGACCGAGAATGGCGGAGGTTCACGATTATCACAAGACCAATGATAAAAATGAAGTCAGCTGACCCTAGCTCTATGCTTCTTTGTCTATACCGCACATTTCATTGATTTCTTTACAACTCTCTGTGTAGTGATATGCATAAAGGCATATAGAAGTCAAGCGATTTTATCCTTTATCAAATAGAGCATAAGAAGCTGAATGGCATAAAAAAAAATATTCCTTACTAAAACTTTCCAAGAGTCGTCGTTTTTTAGTTGAAACAGTAAAATATTACTAATTACAGTTTTGATTTAAAAAAAAATGGTTGTCTGTAAAGTCGGTTTACGGACAATAATTTTACGTGATAACTTCATAAGAAAACACAATATTTTTAAAACTCTGGTTAACAACATTTTTAATTTTGTTGTAATAAACAATGGAAACCACATTAACTTTTCACTTCACTTTTAAACAGTTGACAAAACAGTTCACGTGTAGTTTGTGTGCTGCCACTGTTTCTCTTCTTCTCGGACGCATCAGCCGATGGAGTGGAAGAGAGAAAGATGCGTTACAAGCGGAAGGCGTCGTTTACGGAGACGCGGGGCGTTAAGCGGCGCGTGCAGCGTCGAGCGACGCGACGTATTGCGCGGCTTCCTCCGTTTACGTGAGGCGGCGCGTGAACCGACGCGTCAAGCATCTATAGGTGACGTTGTATGAACAGGGCGGAGGGGAGCGTCACTTCATGCGTCGCGTGGAGATCAACGATAGCTTTCGGTCTTAGGTCGGTCTTGAATTGTGGTAATCAAAAACTCGGTTTGTTCGTCGTCCATTTTGAAACATACAATACATTCACACACCTCCAATGGCCAATTACACACTATTACCAATAAACGCGGCTGCGGGGGATGCCGCGCGGGACGCGACGGGCATTGTGGCGGCCACAGTTGCGTACGCCGCCGTGAGTATCAAAGCGCTGCCGCGTGCAGTGGTACATATGAAACGCGGAACACTCTCAAACGTGTGTTTGCCTTGATTGCGCGAGTCGACGCACGACGCGCCACGCAACGCCCCGCATCTGCGTAAACGATCAAACGCTTAGGCCGATCGTGCCTCTCTATCGCTTGTTCTGCGGTCTCGCTGGCACGCTCGGCTCAGGCGGAACGTGACAATGAGTCATGATTTTCGTGCGTGCAGCCAGCGTTCATCGATTTATAAGACGTTATCACGTCAAAAAATATATATTTAAAGTTTTCAAGACTTTTAAAGTACAGTGTTTTAACAAGTCAACGTGTGGTGAAGTAAACCACAAAACAAACTATTATTTTCAAATATAATTACGTTAACGGGAATTAATGCGATTACGTATTTAAAAGGTATAATAAAATCATACTGTGGTGGAACGGGTGTTATGTCCCTCCAATATAAAGGACGGATCCTCCGACCATGCTAGGTGATCATGCCTGGCGGACCGCTGCGCAACGGTTGGGAAGTTGTACATATACTAACCGGAGCGAGAAGTTTCATTGTGTGATGCAGAATTAGTAGTCTTGGCTAGTTGATGTTTTTGCTGTGTGTGGAAGTTACCACACCACTCCCCTCCAAGTCCGGAGGTCAATATCTTGATGAGCCAGCGGTCTATGCTCTCTTGTGGAGCGCGCAAGTTCCAGTGAGTTGTAGCTGCGTGTGGTGTTGCGGTGCTGTGGTAAAGTTCTCAGTGAGTCGCACAGTGCATGAATCGTGCCCCTTGCGGGGAGGAGAGCGGAGGACACGGTGTGACCGGCATCGACAGCGCTCAGGCTGCCGCTACTCACTCCATGACAGAACGACTAACGACGTGCGCGCCTTGAAGTTCTTCAAAATTGTATTGTCTATTACAAATTATATTGTTATACAGTCCACTTTTCTTGTCTTCCCTTTAACTAAAGAAAAATCCTAAACAGAATTGTAAAAGTCACATAGCTAGCAACCCCAAATATGTAGGTACTTGTCATGGCGGCTACTCTTGTAAAACGGATCGTTTCCTTTTACCTTTAGAGAAAAAGTGTATAAACAGCCCGTTTTGTTCTAATCATATTTGCGATTGAATCATATAAAACGCAATCACCATTCAATTTTATTTTCTGTGCTGGACGGACGTAAAAAAGGTTCCCGTATATCAAATAGTTTGTCATTTTGAAGAAATGCTACTACGTGTATTAATCCTAAGATTTAAATCATCTTAATAAAGTAACCACCGAACTGATAAAACGCGTTTATAACACACAAATGTAAAGAAAACTAGGAACATATCCGCTTAGTATGCCGCCTGCAAGCAGACTAACATGATAAATTTGGGTGATTAGCGTTCAGACGTCCGGATAATCAGGTTGGTGAATATTACGGGTGACATCAGATATAGTATGGAGTGGGGAAGTCTAACTGTTCTCACACTCCTAGATTTTTCCAACGCTTTCAATACTGTGGACTTTGACATTCTAACATATCTCGAATGGTGATTGATTGGCTTCGAAGTCACCTGTGTGGCCGCCGACAATGTATACGCATTGATAACACCCTATCTTCTTGGTGTAATACTGTTGTAAATGAGGTCTAATCTCATATGTATGTTACCTTTGTAGTTATGTCATAGAGTTACTTGAAGTCAATGGTTTTGCTGTCTTGTTAGACAACCCGAGTGAAAAATGTTCTCTTCTTTTGTTCTCCAAATAAAACTCCACTGCAAATATATTTTGCTATGTATTTTATTCCTCAAATTCCATTAAATACATCCCCTGTTGGTGTGCCCCAGGGTGGCGTTCTATCTCCTTTACTATTCGCGTTATTTATAAACTCTATCACTGATCAACTTCTCTCTTCTTACACCCTTTATGCAGATGATCTTCAAGTATACTCCCAAGCAACAATAGATAACATCGCTAATGCAATTGAAATCATCAATAAAGATCTGGCTATCCGATTCATTTTAATGGCGCTATTATACCCTTTAGTGAAAAAGTAAAAAATTTTGGAATACTTATTGAGTCGGAACTGTCGTGGTCTCTTCAAATACAAGAAATAAGCCGTAGGTTATTCGCCTCTGCAGGTTCGTTCCTCTGCAATTTTCTACCAATTGCCACCAAAACTGCCCATGCAAATGCACTCCTTCTTCCAAATCTTGACTAGGCGGACACCAGCTATCCAGATCTCACCGAAAACCAACTAGATAAGCTTTAGCGACTTCCAAACTTTTGTATCCGATTCATATTTGGACTGCGTAAACATGATCATGTTTCTGAATTCCGCAAAAAGCTCAAGTGGTTAGGTACCTAATGTTCATATTCTGTCTTTGCCATACAGCATACTATTTAACCCTCATACACCTTCCTATTTAAAAGGACAATTTGAGTTCCTTCATGGTACCCATACGAAATGCTTAAGATCATCGGAAAGTCTGACATTAGAGGTACCAGTGCATTCAACAAATTTTTTTGACATATCTTTTATGGTTCTGCTTGTTCGTTTGATTCCCGATTTCCCGCATTGCTGGTCTCCCCATAAATTCCCCAATCGGTTTGAAATTCCCCGCATTTTTGGGCATTCCCCACAAATTGGCAATATACTATACATGTATGTACCATAAACCTTATATACTAGAACGTAAAGTCTATGGTATGTACATAAGCATGTGGTGGGGGACTCGCTGGATGCAAAACGCGTCGTGCAAGTCCAGCAAGAAATTAACAATAATTATGACGTACGTCAAGACTATTCACGATCGTTTTGCATCGTGCATCGTGCGTGTCCTTGGCGGGACGTACGTCAGACACGATGATGAGTAAGGTACTTTAACACGACACTAGTCGATTGTAAATGTAAATCTAGTCAAATGTGTCAATTCGAATTAAATTCCATTTATTTTTTAACATTCAATAGTCAATCTTCTTTATTTAATTTTTTGTAAAATAAAAATTATGGATAACAATAGGCTACGTTGTCAAAAATAATAACAATAAATTAAAAATTATGCCATGTTGCAAAATATACCTATTTGCATTTGCAATAGTTAATCACAAAATAAAAATACTATACTCTATTACTTTATAAATAATAATATAGTGCCTTTTCATTAGACTTCTAATGCTCCGTATTTTTTTAGTCTTGCCTACGTATTTTTAAATCTGACTTGGCAACACTGCTCGTACTCTGTGTTCAAAGACGGACCACCACATCCTTTGTTTTCTAGTTACCTGATATGTTATAAAACTTAATTTGCAAATTTTCAAGTCGTCTAAGACTTGATATTCAAAATAAAACATAGTAAAGCATAAGTGGTTAAAAAAAAAACTGTAGTTGCAGATTTTCCGACTTAAATATTAATTTTGTTGACAAATTAGATGTAAGTATTCGGAACACAGCGACGCGACATAATGTTGATTTTGCAATTATTATCATATTTCAACAAACGTTAACGTCTTACAGGTTTCATAAAGATTTTCACTTGAGCAAATCTTTGACTTGGTTGCTTAGGCACGGAGCATGCGAGGAAGGCTTCGAGCTGAGGTACGACCATTGCATGGTAGTTGTGTACACATAATAAATAAAATATGTATACGGTGGTCGTTTCGACCGAAACAAGATGCCAGTTAGAACTATTAAGACTTTTGTTTTCTATATTTATCAAAGAACCTATTCCAAATTTTTTATAATGGATATATGTTTACGTTACAGTTACAAATTCTTAAAGTAATTGAAAACAGTCACTTTGTTTATAGTACATGCAAAGTAAACTTTTTTTTTCTAAGTCAGGAATTTATGAAGTTTCTACATTATATATATAGACTTTAATAAATTGAGCAGAATTAATATAGTAGATATATAATAGAATCTATAACATACAGGAGCCATATGTTAGTTCAATTTCAGAGTTACCTTAAATACAGGTTTTACTTACATCTGTAGTCTACAGTACACTGTCCAACATTCTATGGTCAAGTAAGGAACAAAGAAAGTAGTTTCCTGTTTCTTTTTCAGTCCGGAAGGATATTTGGAAGTTAATAAGATACTACAGCACCCACTATTCCAGTCTAGGTACCAAATTTCAGACATAGTAAGGGTTGTTAGAAAAGATGCTAAGCAACGGTTCAAATTGAGGCGGAGCCCCCCCTCTGGTAATTTGGAGATCAAAGCCAACCAGGGACACAGCATTCCAACAATCTCTGATGCCGGACTCATACCTATTCTCACGGTTTGTAGTTTTATGATTTATCTTTTACACTTTGATTGATGAACTCTTTAATACCTGAAACCTTTCAGAACTAGGGACTTCCTCTATAATTGGCTTTTTATGGGTATGAATAGTAGAATAGAGGATGTATTGAAGTTTGTTACTCTTTCACGCAAAAAGTAATGAACCGATTGTGATGAAACATGGTATGTAGATAGTTGGAGACCTGGATTAACACATAGGCTACTTTTTATCCCAGTATTCCTACGGCATCTGGACTTATGACGGGGTACAGCTAGTTTACTATAAGGAGTTACTGCACAAGGAGATGTGAACGTTCTTTGTGTACCTGACTGAAATGTCATGTACACAAAGAAGGTTCACATCTCCTCTGCACTCATCATAGTCGGGAATTTTTACTTGGCCATTTTAAGATTAAATTGTTATAATTTATTATTATATCTTTTGATAACAAAGTATGCAATATAAGATATTCAGCAATTGTTGCACATGTGGTAAGCAATTAACTATCTCTATAAACAGTCTGCCTGCAGTCATTACCAAAGCTGTATTATATTCTGCAACAACTGTTTCTGTGCATGGAAGACCTGCTGTGGAGGGTAGGGAAAGTGCGGGGCTTAAGATAAGGAATTCTGCTCACACTGTATACCTATAATGTCGGTGTATGTTATTTAATTTTGTGGTTTATTAAAAAGTGTTCATGTATTAACATAGGACCTAAGAGGGTTAACATTTTAGTTACTTGCATGTTTATTTTATGTCTCGCCACACATCCTCGAATACTTCAGATGTATTTAGAGAAGCTGTATCAGATAGATATATATTAGAGTATGCATTTCAAGTCTTTAGTCCATACTTTGTTAAGGACATAGACCTCTTAGAGAAGGTGCAGCGTAGCGTTACAAAAATACCCAGAACACTCAAAAATCGAACATATGAGGAGCGTTTATCGTTTGTAAAATTCACAACTCTAAATCGATGAGATCTAATCGAAACTTATAAGTTATTGCATGGGCATTACGACATAGAGGACTTTGACTTAATATTTACACGAAATGACAATGTTCATTTGAGAGGACATCACCTGAAGTTGAGCACCAGTTTTTGTATAATAATCCCCACAGGCATTTTATCAGTAGAAGCTCCCTGAATATGTGGTTTCAGCTGATACTATAAATAGTTTCAAAAATAGACTTGATAAATATATGGAAAATGAAAAATAAATTAAGAAAGCAGGATACAGGCCTTATCAGTTGAATATCAATTACTGCCTGATAAATAATAATATTGTTTTAGCCCTAAGGATTTCTCTAAAAAATAACCAGAGCAATCCAAGTCCCATCCAATCCCAATTGTTACGGCAGACAGTATATTATTTGACCTTAGTTACGGCCATCCTCTGTTTCAAAATTCGAATTCAAATAATCAATAGCTCCTAGTGAAAAAAATTATATTTCCATGATATTGAAAAAAATAAATCTTGTGATTCTCCACTGATTAGCACTTTTTTTCAATGCACACGTGTTAATTACAGTAATAAGTAATACCACAAAAAAATCAGACGCGACAAGGGCAGGACTTCAAAAATATTTAATTTTAAAGATTTCGGCTAGGGTTGTCACTAACCTACTTAGTATACGTATAACATAAAATGACTGCAATGGTATTTCACTCGACAATATTACTCCTCACGATAAGTAATATTGACTGTTTGTCTAGGGAGGGTCCGGTAGCTGTTAACAAGAATTGAAGAATTTATGCTAAATCCTCCCCGTCTGATTCTATTAACGTGTCTTTTGTAGTAAGGATAACTTCATTACCTTCATCATTATTAAGAATTTTATGTAGAGTAACTGACATGAAGTGAAAATAATTTATTACCAAGTAATTACTAACAATATTGCCGGTGCCCCGCACTAGGCAAGCCTGTCCTGTGGGTGCCTGATACGGTTACAACTTTCCACATACATTGCTCGGGCGACGACTTAAAAGTAATTTAAACTTACAATAATAAGCAGTTTTACAAGAACAACTTAACAAACATTTCTTTTATTAATACATGCATACAATAATATACATGTAGAACCACTTACATTTATGAACATATTTTGAAGCCAAAAAAAAATAATTCACAAAATTATCCAATTTTTTAAGGGAAAACTTCTTTAGCGGCGTTGTGCACTTTTTGGGATGGGTAAAAAATGTTAAACTCGCGTCAGGACACGTGACCTGATCGAAAATTCGTAAGACGGGGCCGAGTTTCTTATATTTAAAAAATTATAACATTCGAAATTCAAACATTTTTGACCGGCCAGGAGCGCAGAACTTCCAGTGTACCCTATGTATACATTTAGATGTGTTATTACCTACTTTTTATTTTTAACCTAATTATATATTATATACAGATGTGTGTGTGTATGTATATGCAAATACATTGTGAAGTTATGTTTTCACTTCTGACGTGCAGTCCTACGACTGACTGTTTTTTTTTCTGTATCAATCGCTACCAAAATTGCATGCAAGTCATCAACAAGATATGGTTCTATGTCTATGAATCATGTCTTTTTGACGACTCATGATGATCACTCTACATAAAACTCTTATACACGATCGACAAATAGTTGGAAATTCTGCATTACCAATAGGTATGCTGTGGGAATAAGCAGGCGAATCTAGAAATAAATACTGGCAGTATGATAAACAGCATTACATTAGGAAATTGGATCGTAAAACAACAATTACTGATTTGTTTCATCGTGCCCTTAAATCGTCCGATCCATATATATCCTCACTGTCACTCAACACGAAGCAAAAACTTTTTTGAAATTCTCTGTTTTTTAAAAGTGACAACGAAAAATAAATAGTATTACCCGTTTGTCAATAGTGATGAGGCTAATGAAGTTACCCTTACCACAAACGACACGTTTATAGAATAAGAAGACTCATTAGCATAAATTCGTAATATTACACTGTCCGATTCTACCAATGTTTTTGTTGAAGGCTCTTGAACCCTCCCTAGATAAACAGACCTCCACACAATTGATGTTATAATCGATGATTAGTCTATATCTACAGCAACGGGATTATTTCACTACCTACAATATGGCAACAAGTTATCGAACAAAATGGCACATATTTATTATAATTAAATGTAATTAAACTTTAAAAAAAAATGTGAAGTGTGTTGAATTTGATTATAAAATACGAAGAAACTTTTTTCCCGACCTTATATAATAGTTTAGGAACGCATATAAATAAGAAACATACAGACATGTTTTCTTAATTGTATCTATAGATTATAATTTATACAAACAAATCTATGAACTTTCAGTGACAACCCTATTTCCATAGAAATTATAAAAAAAACTTAGAAACGCCATATCTCAGAAGTCCTATCTTTCGTTCTATCTTCTGAAAGGCGTTTTTTAACCAATTTCGAGTAATAACGACAAAATCATGTTTCATAGAGTTCAATGACCTAACATAAGTAATGATGATACCTCTGAAACCAAGTGAAATAGCTAATTAGGTGTTTTGTAATATAAATTATTAAAAAACGCCATATCTCAGAAGTCCTATCTTTCGTTCTATCTTCTGAAAGGCGTTTTTTTAACCAATTTCGAGTAATAACGACAAAATCATGTTTCATAGAGTTCAATGACCTAACATAAGTAATGATGGTACCTCTGAAACTAAGTGAAATAGCTAATTAGGTGTTTTGTAATATAAATTATTAAAATGAAATCCTTCAAATAAGCAAAACTAGGATGTCCTAAAATTTCATACTGTGCAGCAGTTTTGTGGCTTAAGTGCCAATATTATTTTTAGAACAAACTGTTAAGGGGTTGAACATCTTTGCAGGAGTATTTTACTAATATTATTATAAAGATGCAAGTTTCTGAGCTATAGTATACAGGGCGTAAGTATCACCGACGCGAAGAACTGACTAAAACGACTTTCTTTGGATACTTATCAAGTTATCACAATGCAAAAATGCAACATTTAGGATTTATAGTAATTAGTTTGATTTTGCGCTACGTAATGTACGCGTGACAAGCATAGGTATCATTTTTGTGCGGTACGGTGAATGACCTTAAACTTTCGGCGTCGTCGAAGCAGCTGATTGCATAAATGTGGTTTAATTGATTACATTGCAGTTTTTGGCCGTATGGAGTATTTATTGATTTTTTTCTCGGTAAAATGTTCTGTTTCTAAAAAAAATGGAAATTAAAGAAAAAATTAATTTTCCGGCAGAAAATTCCAATGATTTTCCACTCGGAATGATGGTCTGAATCTACTATTTCAAGATTCGGCAGGCCGTTCCTTACACCCGTTATATATATATATATATATATAGTTATAGTCTACAATAGTAATAGGCTACTTTTTATCCTGAAAAAATGTATGGTTCCCACGGGATAAATTTCACCAAAATTTCCAAACGAATTTGCCGGCAACAGTTAGTATTGTATAAGAATGTTACAATCTTAATGCCTTCTCCTGGTTACTCTTTCACTGTTGCTGGTCATAATTGCCTTAATTACAGTTTTTACTTCCTAAGTGATCTCATTGATAGGAGTAGAAGTCCATAGAAGTAGAAGTCCATCACCTTGTGTATTTGGAGCTATCTAGGTCAGAGCTTGCTGTAAAAGCCTTGTTGAAATCACTGGCTGCAAATAGCTGATAGCCAGTAGATTTTCAAATATTTTGATTGAAATAAGATGTTTGGTTTAAAACATCCAGTTCCAGTAATGTCTAAACTCTTCCATTTTTGTTATTCTGAGTGAGAGTCTTGACTTCCAGTGGTTCTGCCCTAAAAATTTAATAAGTAATAATATTTCAGCCTAAATACAGTACAGTGGTCCATGGTACCTACTACAAATGGTGGACATCGATAGAGCGTGACGGGTTGAATCGTATGTCACGCAACCACATACACTTTGCCAAGGGGACTTTGGACGACCCCGAAGTCATCAGTGGTCTGAGACAGAGCGCAGAGATACTTATATACATTAACCTGCCCAAATCGTTGGCTGATGGCTACAAGTTTTTCGAGTCGGAGAATGGTGTTATTTTGACCAGTGGCAACCATAGAGGATTTTTAAAGCCCGAGTATTTCTTGAGGGCGGTTTGTGTGAAAACAGGTAAGAATACACCTTAAAACGATATTAAAACTATGGTGTGTATTGCACATTGTGATTACCAGACGCTAGTCCACATGTACAGGTTTCATAAACAGATTAGGAACACTTTCATGCACGGCTCATTCTTTTAACCCCCTTTTTATCTCTGTGGACATTGTTGATCTATAATTCTAGGAGTTGCTTATATGCTTCTGCTTAATGCAAGTAATTTTTGCATTAAGCAGATTTCACATTGGAGCCCACTCTAATGCCGGTCGTTTGTCAGAAACATTTGCGGTAGCGTGAACAACATCCAAAGTTTTGTCCTAATCGAAAGAGTGTTATAAAAACGCTTAAAAAACAAACAAACAAACTGATATTCATTTTTAACACGCTGTTATTAGCTTTACTTCTTACTATGTAAACAATTCTTTAAAATAAATTTTAACCTTCTTCTAATTTTTTCATATCAAAATAAAATGTTGTATGTGTAGGTATGTAGTTTAGATGACAATACTATAATTTGGCATCTTGGAACTCTTTTTAACTTTTTAATACGGTTCGCTATTAAAACGTGTTTTTTTTAGTTTAACTAAACTATAATCATTATAAATTAAGTGACCAGTTCAATATCTCACATTACGACTCTCTCAATCATAAGTAAATTGTCACACATTATTATCTGACTCTATTGACTACCATTACCAAACTCGCATATCAGTATTTATATTGAACACAAACTGTACCAAAATAAACATTTGATAAACAACACAGACTACATATAATGGCAATACCGGTTTCTTAATGTGTGTTGTACGATAGGCACAAAGGGACTTTCCGGAACCATAGACTATAGCAGTCGACTCTTCGACGCACGATGTATTTGTCTCATTGTCTACTAAGTTATGGATTCAAAAGGAGGTTAGAGTGCGCTTTCAGAAACGTACATTTTAATGAAAAGTGTGGTTTATAAATGTTCGTGTTTTAATGTGTTTTGCGTCGTGTGTAATCTTGTAGTAAGTTTTTAGCCTGTTCCTTGTGAAAAAATAACAAAAAAGAAACGACTGAACTCTAAGCAAAATGTTTAAGTTAACGGGCAGTGCGCATAACAAGAAGTGAATGAAACAAGAAAATATTTGAGAATTATAAAATTGAAAGTTTATAAAATGAATACATTAACCAGAGAAAGCCTGGTGGTCGAAACCAAAGTATTTGTAACAGATATCAAGCTATTAATTCCAATATTAGTGGAACTGTCGCTGTATAGACGTACCGTACTATGATAGGTCAGCATATAATTAGCCGTACCTTTTGTAGCTGTTTTTACATATTTTTAGGGTTCCGTACCTCGAAAGGAAAAAACGGAACCCTTATAGGATCACTTTGTTGTCCGTCCGTCCGTGAGTCTGTCTGTCTGTCAATACCCTTTTTCTCAGGAACGCGTGGAGGTATCAAGCTGGAATTTATATCAAATACTCAAGTCTACTGTCCCTTGGAGCTATGAAAAAATCAAACTTCTAAGCCAACGCAATCAAAAGATACAGCCGTTTATGCCACAAATTTCCGCAAATTTTCGACACTCGCGAGGGAATCAAAACCTACAGGGTACTTCCTGTGTACTCAGAGTCTTGAAATTTGGTACGAAGCAACGTCTTATAACATAGATAAAGGAAAAATTGCGAAAACCGTATATTTTTAGTTACATCATATAATAAAAATATTTTACGGAACCCTCAGTGCGCGAGTCCGACTCGCACTTGGCCGGTTTTTTTTTAATTTATAACACGCTAGCTGTGCCCGCGACTTCGTCCGCTTGGAATTGTGTATTTATATCGAATCAACAGCCTAAAAAATAAGTTTCAAGCTTCTAGCTCTAAATATGACGATCTTTCCATACAACTTTTCATCCCCACCTTTCAACCCATACCCCAAACGGGGGTGTAAGCCCCTTTTTTCGCATTAAAAAGTAGCCTATGTCCTTTCTCAGGCTCTAGACTATCTGTGTACCTATTTAATTTAAATCGGTTTAGTAGTTATGGCGTGAAAGGACGACAGACAGAGTCACTTTCGCATTTAAAATATTAGTAAGGATTGTTAAACTTTATTTCTACTAACGTTATTTCAAATTTCATACTCTTTGGTGTTAAAAAGGGGTACAAATAATTCTCTTCACGACTAGGTAGGTATATGTATTTATGACTTTATTTATTTATTCGCGGTATACTAAAAGCATTCGGATTCGTTTCTTGGCTCCGCTCCTGGTTGTAAGGCAGCAAAAGATAGGATAACACTCATACTGCCCCGTTCTAACGCATTTTTGCATATTTCCGTCCCCAAAGAGTGTCTACGGAACCTTATTAGTAAGCCTCTGTTGTCCGTCCGTCTGTCTGTCAGCGGGATGTATCTCAAAAACTGTAATAGGCAGAAAGTTGAAGTTAAGCTGAGTCTAAAATAAATGTGTGTATGGCTTTCCCACTTTTCGACGATACGCTGCTGTATATTAAGATTTGCATATATTAGCGGAATCGTTCGTTTAGTAAATGTAATGTATTGTTAAGCTTTGGCTTGGGAGACGGATTCGTATTACTTATAATTCGACGAGAATCCATTATCTATATAACGGGGAATGATCGTCACTAGGGTTCACTGGTAGAGGGTGCATGGCGTACATTTCAAACCACCTACACTTTCACAGTCACTTTTATTATTCACTTTATCTGAGCGAGTTAAGCAGCGCTCCCGTTTGGAGGGTCCGAACTACTCGATGGCTTCCTAAAGACTTGTCTTGCTATCATAATCAGTAGTTTTTTATTTCAGCACCCGCATTGTAGCTACATCGCGCGCACACGCCTTTATTTTTAAAGTACAAAAACGTGTTGATATAATTATTCTGTAAATACACAGTGAAAGTTGACATGGTTGTTTATGTGCAGTATTCTTATACCGCACATTCTTATGTAGAAGAAGAAGTAAGAGAAAAAAAGTCCAGCAGTACTATTTATGAAACTTGAAAAATTATCCCTTTTAACCCTATTTGCCCTTGTTTCCCTTAAATTATTTATTAAAACTTTCTGTAACATAGAATATTTTCCACTATAAAGTTTAATAATGGAAATTTTAGAAAAGGAAAGAAGTTTATTAGTCATTATAAAACATGCAGACTTTTTTTATATATAGGAACAAGAAAATTTGCAATAAAAAATTATCACAGCTAATATCTTTGATTGTAGGTAAAATCCTATATCCCTGAGGAATGGAGGCGACGGCGAGCACACCGGTCGCCGTCGCATCATCATCAACCACCAACAACGCTAACAACCGAACTGTCTATCCAAACAACTCGATACCTGGTCCCAACAATGCAAGCATCCACCCTATTAGCTGGCCTATCATGAAGCATGATCTCAATAACACGCCGATGATACCACATAATAGACCTATTATTTCAACATCAAACTCTGTCAACCTGCCTGTAGCCCCAAGGTCGTCGAATGTAGCTCCTGACACCATCAACATGGCCGCATTTCCACCTATTAGGCCTGTCAACTCAGCGCCTGAATCTAAAAACACTAACCGAAATCTATCTCAGAACTCGGGGGCTGATCCTAACGGTTCCCGGGTTTTCTCGCCACGACGCCGTAGGAGAGACCAGCATATGCAGAGCCCACGAACCAGCCAAAATGTACCGAACAACCCGCTGAACGTCCAGAATACCCAAAACGCTCAAATCTTGCAAAAAGTTCAGAACCCTCAAAACGGACAGAACCGGCAAAATGCACAGACGGCGCAAGCTCCACAAGAACCACAACCTGGCAGGGTTCTTGTTACTGGTAAGTAACTTAAATATATTAATATAATAATAAACACCAAGAACGCAAAATACATCTCAAGATTTAACAGGAATTCTTACATTGAAACTAATGCACAAAGTTGTTTTTTTTTACTTTTAGCTTTGTCTTCCTCCCCAGTCCTAAATTAAAAGTTCTTTTTGAGCTTTGTCATCTGTAATAATTAAACACATTTTTCTAGCCAGACTCAGTAATACAATAAATACAAAAATTACTATTTCTTAACAGTCAGCACTGTCAGACACTGCTCACTGTTAAGAAACAGTCATCAACCAAAAATGTATACCATTTTCTAGGCTACCCAACTTACACCCAGCCTCACGACATACTCGAGGTCTTTACGAAGTTCGGCAACGTACGGATAGATAAGTGCAACAGTTTCTCAGCAACCCTCACATACCCCTCTGAAGAGCAAGCAAGGAAGGCCATAGGAGCCAACAAACGCCTCCATATATACGGACACTTCCTCTCCGTAAGACCCTACAGTGCAAAGTTAAATGCCTCCGAAGGCCCACCGTCCCCTAAGAGAGACTTTTCCAAGACTAAACAAAAAAGTAAGTGCAACCGTAATAAATGTATGCATAACTTAGAAACTGGTTTAGTGTTCTGCTGTAGAAAGAAACAAATTTATTTTGTGCTTGTACATAGGTATAAGAAATTTACAACAAGGCTTATAGTAGGAGTCAAATTTACAATTATAGAAAAATACCTCTGCATGAGTCAAAAATGGTTAACAGCTCAGTGTAATGTCACTTCGAGGAAGTAGCACTGGGATTCTACTAACACCTAGCTGATATACACGGACAGTGAGCTGCCAGGTTATTACAATAAGAGAGAAGAGAAGAAAATAAAAATGAAATTTAAATTTAATCCTTGGTCTAGCAAGTCTGACTTTTTTTTAATAATGCTGGGTTCGGTAATAGTAATGAGCCCAACCTGTTCGGGTGCACAAAACAAGTTGTGAATGTTTCAGTTTCAATTTCATCTTTTCTTTGCAGGTGTGATAATAGAGCCAGATAAAATAGATTTGTCAGGAGACTTCTACTCACAGTTGGATAAGATCATGGCCGCTATAAGACTTAATCAAGAAGATATCAGTAAAATCAGTACATTATATAGAGATTTAGAGTACGCGTTTCAGGTGCAATGGCCAGGTTAGTGTGGATCATGTTAGACTGTCCACTGTTACCCACAAGATTCACCTATAATTGTTACTGCCATAAGAAAAAAATAATTGTGATTTAAAAAGATAACCAAGCACGTTCATGTGTAATCATAGTAGTTTGTGACCATAGGCCTGAGGTAACTGGTCACCAGTGACTAAAGGATTGCATCATGAGTGATACCACTCGCGTGTCGCCTATTTCATTTGCAGTACTGCACTTCGTTATAGAAACAACATTACTGGGGACGCTGTCTCCTGTAGGATTGTAGGCAATTTATACACACATATTACCTCTCATACATATTATTTCTTGCTTGTATCATAATTCTATATCTTCCTATACCTATATCTAAAATCTAAAATTCTATACCTGTAAGTTCTCACATCTAAATTTCAAATGCATAACACTTTTTCACTCGCTTGTACATACACACTAGCGACAAATATGATGCGCTGCCTGCGTGCGCGCGGCCGGCGGCTCGCTAGTAAGCATTAGTCTCGCACCACCAAAGCTCACACGAATTTATCTTAATTTTGTTTGCGCGTGGTTAATTGTTAGCTACCCCTAGTTATCTGTGTTGAGAGTTGTGATATCCAATATTGTAATAAAATAATATATAGTATAATATACTCGTAGAAAAGTGCTGTAACAAAAACTTTGTACTGTGTACCTACATAAACTAAAAATATAGTGAGTGAACGGTGATACTGATTACGGATTTTTATTTGAACATTACCTGTAAGTACTATAGGATCATGGTAATTTCCTACTTGAAATGGAGCCACCATTTCGATCTGTTGTGTTCTAACTTATTCAAGTGGGTATCTCAATGGTCTTCGAGAATCCATACTCAAAAACCGTAATTATTATATCTCGTATCATCGAAACCACTGCCTACTGCTATGATATGAAGGATTACGTTAAAAACATACATACGACACTCGATTGAGTTTGTATGTATGTTTTAAACGTAACACTCGAAATTAAGATAAACATGGTATTATAACAGGATAAGTGCTAATAAAGTGATGTATTGCCCCACAGGTTGCAAGGCCATCCCGTTCGGGTCGATCACCACGGGGCTGGGCATCAAGACCAGCGACGCGGACTGCTTCATGAGCCTGCCGGCGCAGTTCCGCGCGGCGCACGCCAACCACGTGAACCGCGCGCGGCGCCTGCTCATGCTGCACCCGCACGTGTTCGCGGAGATCCTGGCCATCCCGCGCGCCAACACGCCCATCGTCAAGTTCTACCACGTCCCCACCGACACCAACTGCGACCTCACCTTCAAGACCCCTCTGGGCGCGCAGAACAGCCGGCTCGTCGCTTTCCTCTTGAACGCCGATCCTCGAATCACTCCCATGGCCGTCATCGTCAAGTACTGGGCCAAGGTTCACGACCTCTCAGGGACGGGTAAACTGACCAATTACACTCTGACCTGGATGATCATCTACTACCTGCAGCAGCCGCCCCTGTCTATTCTGCCGTCCGTGGCGTGGCTCCAGAGGGAGAGGGCGGACGACGTGATGGTCGACTGCTGGAACACCGGGTACATGAGCGACGCGGAGTTACTCCCGCGATCCTCCAATAAATCTACCATTGCCGAGTTGATCGGTGGATTCTTCGAGTACTACGCGAACTTCGACTTTGACGAAATGGTCGTCTGCCCGTTTTTGGGTACCAAGATAAAGAAGTCTGCGTTTCTGGACACGGCCTCCCTCCCCGACGAGTTTAGTCTGTACAAAAATAACGTTTTATGCAACTATGTATTGCCGGTCCGGCATCAGAAGTCTTTCTGCGTCCAGGATCCCTTCGAGCAATGTCATAACGTCGCGTCCACTATAACGAGTAAACTGGCATTAGATATAAAAACGTTCTTCAAATTTGCCGCCGCCGCCTACGAAAAAGAGAAAGTTAACAATTGCGCAGGATTCCTCAAGACTATATTACTCGAGAAACCCAAATTAATTCGCGGAAAGTCGCACCCGGAATACAGAGTCAATTTGTTCCCCAGAATCATAAACACGATCATAAGCTACGATTGGAAAACTGTCGTCAGAAACTTGGTGAAGACGATATTTGAAAAGATGATAAAGATAAAGCTAGGGAAAGTAGAGGAAAAGATGAATCCCGATTCTAAGAAGGAGAAGGAGAAATACACGGGAAATGTGACGAAGCCGATATGGAAAAGGAAAAAGTACAACAATTTGTTCATCGCCCCGGAGCTGGGGATTGAGGAGAAGCAGACTATGATCTCGGAAGAACTGATTAAGAAGGAGCTTCAAGATGTAAGTTTACAATTCCAACTGACGCTGACGTTCTGTCACGACCCCAAAAGTGCTGTAATCTCTATCAGGATGAGCGGCGGGGACTTGGAAGCGTTTCGGGAGTTTGGGAAGTTCTTCATATCAGTCATGCAGAGCTGGTTTACACAGCTACTAAAGCCTTTCTCTATGCCTAACTGTAAGGACACGGCCGCTAAGATAGCTGAAGCGGTTGATGGGGGTAACAATCTGAATAATTTAGATTCTGACGATGATGACAGTGAAATTGTTATAACTCCAAGTACAAATCGTACAGAAGAACAAACTACAGAAGAAAAACCAGCTGCAGGCATTTCCGAGTGCGCTACAGCAGACGGTGACGATGACGTACCGCAAGATGGCGGCGATGACGTAAGCGACGCGTGCGCAAGCAAGTGACAACAAACCTATTTTAAGTTTTGAAAGAATCAAGTTTTTTTTTACTTAGTATAAAAATCGTTCTATCGATAGAAATAGTAAATACAAGTTATTTTAATATTAAGCTAAGACATTTTGATTATTTTTATGGGGTTTCTAGAAATTTTAATTTGAATTCTGATTGTTGTTTAATTTCAATTCTTGATTGAGGAGGTAGTTAATTCCTTACTGCCCTAGTTAGTTGATGATATGTCTGTTGCATATTTTCGTAAATTCTACATATATGTTAGCTGTTGACAGGCGCTTGATGCCGGTACACGTTAATTAGCAAAAATTATTAGCAATTGTTAACTATGTATACCAATTTGTCGATATCCCGCTGTATCCAATATTTGAATTTTTCTATATTATACAGGCTAGGCCATAAGTTGGAGTTTTAATTATTTACCAACACAAAGTCTTCGGAAATATTATTTACATAACTTGACTGGCCTGTTGGTCCGCTAGTCCAGAGGTCGTGGGTTCGATTCCCACCCATACTCCGCGCCTTTTCCTATTAACTAAATTCGGGTCGGCTTTCAGTCTAACTACGATACGGCCGAATTTTGATATTTTACGTGAAGCGACTGACATCAGACGTCCACAACCCAAGTACTAGGCGATATCGAAGTTCTGTAGTTAGACCAGGTTGTCGGACTTTTTAGGGCTCCAACTACCCGTAACGAATACCACAGACGTTTGTATGGCACCCGGGACTGACGGTTTAACGTGTTCTCCGAAGCACGGAGGGGTCTCAATGTGTTAAGAATGGTCACCCATCCTAGACTGACCTGGCTAGTATAATGGATGAGTTAAGTAATATTAACTTTGTAATGTGCTAATGTACTCGGTTACCACTTAGCCACTAACCACGAGCCCACCCAGGGTTCGATACCCACCTAGGATAAATTATTGTGTGATGAGCTTGATCATTTGTTCTGTGTCTGGGTGTAATTTATCTATAATATGTATGTGTTTAGAAATATATAAGTATGTTTATAAGCGGCCTGGTTACCATAGTATAGGCTCTGCCTAGTTTGGGATCAGATGGCCGTGTGTGAGATGTGTGAAGTTATTAATTAACTATTAACTC
Organism: Euplagia quadripunctaria; assembly: GCA_963859945.1. Classification (NCBI taxonomy): domain Eukaryota; kingdom Metazoa; phylum Arthropoda; class Insecta; order Lepidoptera; family Erebidae; genus Euplagia; species Euplagia quadripunctaria. The sequence goes on along the minus strand of OY982573.1, from coordinate 22,150,654 downwards.
TGGTCTATTTAGGACAGCCTGGGTTCGGAATATTTAATACTATGAGCCAAAATTCTACGCGGCTCAAGTTGCTGTACAGCTTGTTTTGTAATTAAAAAAAAATTTCTAATTGGCAACATATAATTATAAATACATAATCACGAACTAAGTTATATTACATATTACAATGTTACGTATAATATAATCAATTAAATCATGGTACTTGGTGAATAATGTATTTAAAAGTAATTATTAGAGATGAAACGGAAACCTGTTTTACCGGGTATCGGATATCCGGCCAACCTTGAAGCCCGATACCCAGCCGCCGGCCAAACGTTGTCATTTGCCTATTCAGGATGACGAAAGTAATGTCTGATTACTGCCTTAAAAATAGACAAACGATGAAACTGAGCAAATAACTTGTGATTAACCATGCACGAGGGCCTCGTTGTAAGCTTAAGTCACTGTTACATACAATTGAACATATTTATATATATTTGTGTATTTGGTGTAGTGGAACAGATGATAAAGACCACAGATGGCCACCGGAATTACTCAATAACCTATGGTAAGCTGAAGCACTGATGTGCATACCTACCCCATTAACTGCGTAAGCACTGATCAGTGCCAACGCCACCTGCGACAAATTTTACTCAAGTTTGGGTATTACATACGGTGATATTAAGTCTAAAATGCAGCAAATTTAACTATAAAAAATTCCTGCAAGCTATCGATTACAGCATAAGCTTATAGCGCGGTATGCTATAAGGCGGACTACGTCTTCTGAAACCCCCTCTTACCACTCCACAGCCCATAGTCGCTATTACATTTTATTTATTACTAGCAGCGCCCCGCGGTTTTACCCGCGTAAGTCCCGATCCCGTGGGAATATCGGGATAAAAAGTAGCCTATGCGTTAATCCAGGTCTCCGGCTATCTACATACCAAGTTTCATCGCAATCGGTTCTGTGAAAGAGTAACAAACATCCATCCATCTAAACTTTCACATTTATAATATTAGTGGGATTAATTATAGAGCGCATTAGTAAACGCTTATTTGCTCGAATGCAACCTGAACACATGCATAAACACCGTTTTACACATTTCGCTCCTTTGTGCTAGAAAGGAGCCATGCTTCGGCGCGTATGGGCCGACTCGACTCCGCTCGATACCACGGCCTCACAGAAAACCCGGCAGTGAAGCAATGCTTGCATTGCATTTCGCCGCGTGAGTGAGGTTACCAGAGGCTCTAACCCTTCCCTCTCCCCTATTCCCCTCTCCCCCTCTACCCTCTTACTACTCTTCCCTCCCTCCCCATCTTCTACTCCCACCTTAAAGGTCGGCAACGCACTTGTGACTCTAGAGTTACAAGTGCCCATGGGCGGCGGTAGTCACTTACCATCAGGTGACCTGTCTGCTCGTTTGACCCCTATACCATAAAAAAAAATATATCAAAAACTTTCCATAACAATTTCACAACGGGACGTAATTCACGACTGTTTATGAACTGTTGGGAGGTTGAGTTTAACTTCGAGGATTACTTCGATACCTTGCCCGCCCAATCCATAAGAAAGAGTTTGAAGACATACAGAGCATTCCAAACCTGTTTGGCAACTTAGTTATACAAATAAAAACTCTCCATGAGTTGTTCGTGCCGTAAGTCCATGACCGGTAACAGTTAAAAAAATATATCTTTTAAGAAGTGCTACTCCGGAACGTAAACATGATTAAACATTAACAAAAAGTGACAAAAGAAACAAATTCCTTGTGCACAAAACATTAGGAAGTAAACAATGAAACGCTAGTCCGTCAATTATCTCGTACTCTTCGGCTCGGACTTCTCGAGCTTCTGAGATATCTTTTGCCACTTAACACTGACAGATCTCAGAAGCTCGAGAAGTGTTAAGTGGCAAAATGATATAGGTAGGTAGGTAAATTCTCAACACATAAATGTGAACATTTTACTCGGTAGCCTAAAAACTGCTATTCGCACACTGTAGAAGATAATATAATAATACACATGAAGATTAGTAGAACAGAAATCATTCTCAAAAGAAGAGAAATCCTCAACTCCTGACGCGTTTACTCTCTCGCTATTTAATTAATAAAAATATAATAGTATAGAATAGACTATGGGCTGTGGAGTTGTAAGGATTTGAGAAGACGTAGTCCGCCTCATAGCATAACGCGCTTTTAGCTTATGCTGTAACCGATAACTTGCAGAATTTTTTTTGTAAAAAAAATCCTGTAAGTTAAAGCAAGTGATAAATAATTTCTAATACCTACTTACGCATAAATTTAGTCATAGAATCTACTAAGATTCAAATCTTGCATTAGTAAACTTAAAACCAAATCGAAAATGAATAACGTGTGTTTTATCACAATAATATAATAATTCAATTGTTTTAGTCAAATAAGCAAAATTAGCGAATGCTTCCTTGACCTGTAAATACTTGACCTAGATAATAACCCAAATATGGGATGCGCTCATGTTCATATTATCATAAATTTCTTTAGCCTTTTCAGTTTCAATACATCTTAGGGGATGTTTCGGTTTTAGTGAAGGTAACTGACAAAGACTTGCGGATCAAGGAACCAATTAGGGACGATCAATAGCAGATTACATCTACCTGCATTATCATTGTATTGTACAGAAGAAAAGTGTTACACTTCCGTCAGCTGTGTTGGACAAATTAATGGCGTTTTTATGGCGCTTTTTCAACGTCTTTAATAAGAAAAGTGGATGTACGGCAGATCTATTCGCCAGTTTATAAATGAAAGCTTTAAGATACTGTGAGGGATGCCTGTTCTGGTTCACTTTTAGTTTTTTTAGAACATATTACAATTAGTAGTTCGTGATGCAACGTTTAAGGATAACTCCAGTGTCCAATCTAGCATTTTTTGGATTTGTATATCATGACTTTTTATTAAAAACAGGTAAGTTAAATAAAACTTTTGCACTTTTAACAAAATAAAAAATGTGTAATATTTGTATAATGATGTAAAATAAGATTACTTATAAGATGGTAACGATTTCTGAATCGAGTAAATAAATAATGAGCAATGTATTTTTAAGGTATGTATTGTAAGGTACCTAAGTTAAAATGATGAATTGTCAAACTATATGCCTAACATACATAATTATCTATTATATTATACATAGGTATCTACATATAATATTGTCATAAACTGGTAGTGTTGTAAAGTATACAATCAAATTAATTAAGCATTACAATAAATTGATTAAAGGAATCTGTGCCAAATGAAGGTTATTTTTGATCATAGACACAATAAATGAAAATATTAGAAAAGCCTTCCTATATTAAGGGATAGCACCGCACATAGACGAAGTATGTAAGTCTACTGTCTATAAGCACAAATAATTTTTCTGCCTTTTCTGTCACATTTTAGGTATTTCCGCTGACATATTGTTCCTTTGACAAGAAGAAGTTACATAAATACAGGACTTGGTAATAATTAAAATGTTTTGCATTTACTTTCAAGGGTTGATAGCAATACTATGGTGCTGTTCTGTGGTCACCACCCCGCTTTGTAATGTCGATAACTTCGGCTGCCAGGTAGAGCATGTCTTGAGGAGTGAAATGCTGACGCCAGTGGAAATGGCGAACTTCTCTAATGTATTCAACGATCTTGAACAAACTCTACAGGCGATATGGCCAGGTACTTATGTAGTGGTAATTCTCTAGTTACTTACGTTTTTTTTTTCAAGACAACATCTACCTACATTAGAGACAGACTTGCCATGTTAAAATTAACGGAGAGATAGAACGTTCAGACTCGGGAACTCAGAGCACGAGGAGCTTATGTTGTGAGTTGGATATCGAATATACTAAAACCACACCGTCTAGAACATCAGACCTATTATTGGTAGATACGGTCTACAACCCCTAGCAAGTCCTTGTTAAGCCGCCCATGGCCACCTGTAGCTCAAAAGTCACAAGTGCGTTGCCGGCTTTTAAGGTTGGAGTAGGGGAAGGGGGGACAGCTGTTCCCGGATCCCTCCTACTTAAGGCGCAGTACGGCACACCGTGTGGTTTTAGTCGGTTCGATTCCGACACACCGCCCCACCGAAAACCCCGGTGGGGTGACGGCCCGAGGGGGTTTCCACACGCACAAAAAAAAAAAAAGGGGAAGGGGGGATGTTCCCGGATCCCTCCTACTTAAGGCGCAGTACGGCACACCGTGTGGTTTTAGTCGGTTCGATTCCGACACACCGACACATTGACGGTCCGAGGGGGTTTCCACACGCACAAAAAAAAATAGAAGGGGAAGGGGGGAACAGAAGGAGAGATGGATGCAGGGAAGAGGGAAGGGTTAGGGGGAGCCCCTAACCCACCGCACTCACTCGGCGAAAAGCAATGAATTCATTGCTTCACAGCCGGTTTTCTGTGAGGTCGTGGCATACCGGTGGTACTCCGGTCGAGCCGGCCCCCATACGTGCCGAAGCATGGCTCTCCCACCAACATGAACTTGAAAGTATCAGGGCTACACTGTGGTTCAACATGTACCTAACATTGAGAATTACAGCGCATCACGTTAAAAAAAATTAACAGCTGCACATTATATTGTCTGTAGATAGTTCTATTAATGTTATTAACTTTGATTTCCAGGTAGTAAAGTCGTCCCTCTAGGGTCGTTCGTGACTGGTTTAGCTACGAAGTCGAGTGACGCCGACTGCATGGTGAAAATGCCGAAGCACGACCCCACATCTGTCACGAAGTTAGTCCTTGAAGCTGCGAAACTACTAAAACGCTACCCGCTCCTATACGACCATGTAGTACCGAAGGTTGACGCTAATAGGAGAATACCTCTACTGAAGTTCATTTATGTACCAACGAAACGAAATTGTGACGTCAATTTTATTAGCAACATTGGTTTGCAAAATAGCTTGATGATGGGGTACTACTTAAACTTACAAGATAAGTTCTTGTCCCTCGCGGCGATATTGAAGCTCTGGTCCAAAATTCATGGATTACGAAGCACAGACACGCTAGCTAGCAACACTTTGAATTTGTTAATTATTTTCTACTTGCAACATGAGAACCTTGCGCCTCCGTTCTATCTGTTACAAAAACATTTATTGATATGCCCAGTGAATGACTGGGTGACGAGTTTTGAGACAATACCTTATAATTCTACAGCTACAACAAGCTTGTATCAACTCTTAGGAGGGTTTTTCAAATATTTTAGTACGTTTAAGTTTGAAGAGTACATTGTGTCAGCCCTCCTTGGTTATCCGATTCCTAGGAAAGCGTTTAAAGACATTAACAGTCTTCCTGAAGAATTGTTTCTGTACAAGAATTACATGAGAAAAACTAACAGTAAACCACTAATATTGAACACGAAATTATGCATACAAGACGCTATAGAACAACGCAGGAACACCGCAGTAGATGTGCCAGAGAGTAAAGCTAATGACTTCATATTACTTGTAAGATTCGCAGCACGAATGTTTGAGGTACTCCCAAAAGATATTTTTCTAAAAGTTCTACTTGACACAAATTCCTTCAAGTTTTTCAGTAAAAAAATATTCAGAAGAAAACTGTTCTCAATAAGATAATACCTAATTAATATAATATATAATAATAGGTAAGGTAATACACATAGATAATATATTGGTATAACGTTATTAAATAAATAAATTATTTTGAAGCCTTAATAATGTACTTATTAAAATGCTTTAATTGTGTGTCTCCTATTAGCTACGAATCATAAATTTAAACCCAAAACTTCCACCGCTTTCACAGCTGAGGTCTAGTGTGAGTACTTACGCTTTGACTCGCATTAATCTAAAATTTGTAATTTATACGGTGTGCGAAATCCACATAGATAAAATATATTTCAGCGTCATCTAACGCATACAAGCCGATCTACGTAGTAACGACGATGCTGAATCGCGCAATTAATGTTTAGCACTGATTATAATTATATACAACTACCTAACCGTCTAGCCTGGTCGTAGGATTCTCAAATTGATTTTAAAAAAAGTGCTAGCATGTTCTGATATCGGTAGCAGTTTTATTTTTGCTGCTTACGCTAAAATAATGTTTTGCAAAAAGGTCTCAAAGATTAGGGGCCTTTGAACATGCAGCTAAACCTAATAGTGTGTTAGTTCACGATACAAAAACAAGTGTTTTGACAAAACTTTATAGTTCTAAGTAGGAACGAAAGATTCTTTTTCCAAAAGCTATGTTCAACAGATTTAAGTATACTCTCCTTTCTAAACAATTTGCAATTTTTAAATTATTAAGTAGGTAATCGTGATGTATACCTAATGTCCTGAACACAACAGATGTATTTATTACACGTAAGTAGAAATTATAAGATCCTGCCTAGGTTAATGTTATATTATTTTATAATTTTAATAATATAATTCTTAAATATAGCCTTTTTAACTTTTTAAGCGTAATGGCTAAGGCGTCGGACTTGCGAGCAAGTAATTGCGGGTTCGAACCAGGGATGTTGCGGATGTATAACATGTGTCAATAATGTAGTTAATTTCCAGAATAGCAATACAACTATTCAACATCAATTGTACAGTACCAATAGTAATATAATAATGTTTAGCGATGAAATTGGTAAAGGTTTAGGTATGTCAATGTCAAACTCAAATCAGGAATATTCATTCAGCAACTTTTGTATGCCAAACCTACCATATAATATGATTCTAGAAAAGGCTATTAGTGCAACTTTTGATACAAATACTAGTCTCATAATTTTCAGTGGCAATAGGGGTACTGTAAATAAAAAAACATTCATAAAATACTTGAACAATTATCGGAACTCAATGTAAATAAAATAGTACTATTTACACTGCCAATTAGCAAAGGGTTGTCTCAACATGAAAAAATATTAGGATTAATTTAAACATGACTATGTTTAATTTGACAAGCCAAATTAATGGTAGATTTTATAATAAATTTCATATAATTGACATCAATAGGATTGTCAATGATAATGTTTTTTCGACCACAGATAGTTATTATCTGCCGTATTATTTTAAAAGACATATTACAGATAACTGTTTAGTTATCATATTATTTTAGAATAATAGCCAAGAACTTGGCTAACCTGACAGCTCCTATAGAGCACCCCTTAGAATGTAAGAACACTGTAGCCAAACATTTGGCTTCACATAGTGCTCCTTCTAAGCTAATTAATAATGTCTTTACTAATATTCATTCAGGCAATAGCTTGGCCGCACATTGTGACATAAATTCTTTAAATTAATTGCTAAGACAACAGAGCCTATCTCTTGCATATCAAATCATTTACTCAATAATGGTATTGTTAGTAAAAATATAAAAATAAATAAAAACTGTAGCAATAAAGTAAAAAAGTCAATGACCATAAACATAGTTCATCAAAATATTCAAGGATTATCTAGGAAAGACTTAGAAGTAGAATTATTTTTTTAATAAATATAATGTTGATGTGCTCTGTATCACAGAGCATTGGCTACAGGCCCACCAGTTAATACTAGATAATGAATTTTATTCTGCTAGAAGTGTGTATGTAAGAAAGAAGTCAATTCATGGAGGGTCTTTAATTTTTGTTCGTAATAGTATTAAGTGCAAAAACTGGAAAGATGTTGTAAATTTGTCTGTTGAGCGCACTGTAGAGCTTTCTTGTGTAGAACTGGAACACCATATTATAGTTAGTGTGTATCGGCCACCACAGAGTGACTTTAGCATATTTGAGTTAGTTATGGAAGAAGTTTTGAAGCGTTTATGTGTCAGTAGTAAGGTTTTGGTAGTTTGTGAAGATTTCAATATTAATATATTAGAAAAGTGTCCTATCAGTATAAGATTAGTGAGCCTATTTGAATCATTTGACTTAAATTATTTATTTTCTGAGCCAACAAGAATTACTTCTCACTCGGCAACTTGCTTAGATAACATCTTTTGCAATGGGGAATATTTAAATAAGTCAATTTTAAGTGATTTAACATCTGACCACTGTGGGCAATTTGTTACATTTCCTTGTATAAAAGAAAATAGAATAAACAAAACTATATGCAGGCCCATGACTAGCGACCGATTATTGAATTTTAGTAATAACATTAGTGAAAAAGTTTCCAATTTAGATTGGACTCAAAGTGATCCAGATAAGCTTTACGGCGACTTATTCAATATGAAAGAAATCGAATTTAACAGTATATTTAAGTCAAAAACAATAATGCAAAGGCCAAAGACTACATTCTGTGATTGGGCAACGACAGGAATATACAAAAGTAGAGAAAAGCTGTATGATTTATATGCCATGAAACAAAGTAATTTTGACCCAAAATTTCATGAATATGTCAAAAATTACTCAAAGATTTTTAGGAAAACATGTTCTATGGCAAAGTCTTTATACATAAGTAATAAGATTAAGTCTTCAAATAATAAAATAACAGCTACATGGAACATTATTAATAATGAAACTGGACGTAGTAAACCTCGAAATAACGATTTAAAATTAAATATTAATAATAGGTTTATAACAAACAACTTGGACATAGCTGAATCTTTTAATACCTTTTTCACAAATATACCAGTTAGTACAACTAGTACCTTGAATTCTTGTGCGTCCAGGTCTGAATTGTTCAGGGCCAATGTAAACAAATGTAAGAATTTATTTAAATTTGAATTCATAAACCCCACAGACATCATAAAAACGTTCAAGTCTCTTAACTCTAAGAATTCAGGGGACTTATGGGGGATTTCTGTTAAATTAATAGAAAGTATTATAATTGATATAGCGCCATTTCTAGCTGTAACATTCAATCGATGTGTTGATTCTGGTGTTTTTCCTAACCTGATGAAGTATAGCAAAGTAATACCTTTATTCAAGAAGGGTTGTACAACTGAACCAAGTAACTTTAGGCCAATCTCAATCTTGCCGGCTATAAGTAAAATTTTTGAAAAAGTTATTCTGCAACAACCAGAATGCCATTTTAATCGAAATAATTTATTGCACAAAGAACAATTTGGCTTTACAAAAGGTCGTTCAACAATTGATGCTGGTGCAACTCTTTTGAGACATATATTTAATGCATGGGAGAATTCGCAAGATGCGATAGGTGTATTTTGCGATCTCTCAAAAGCTTTTGACTGTGTAGAACACAACAGGCTTTTTCTTAAACTTAGGCATTATGGTGTTAATGGTATTGCTTTGGAACTAATTGTTTCCTACTTGAAAGATAGAATTCAACATGTAGATGTCAATGGTGCGAGGTCTTCTGGATTACCTGTTACTATGGGCGTTCCTCAGGGCTCTATACTGGGTCCTCTACTTTTTCTCATATATATATAAACGATTTACCTTATTATTTAAAAGATCGCTGTGATATAGTTCTATTTGCTGATGATACGTCACTTATTTTCAAAGTCGATCGTAAAAAAACAGTTTTTGACGATGTGAATAGGGCACTAAATGATGTATTGTATTGGTTTTCAACTAACAATCTCCTACTAAACTCAAATAAAACAAAATGTGTGAGATTTACTATGCCAAATGTAAAACAGCTAGGCACTAATCTAACTCTAAATAATGAAATGATAAGTATTGTAGACTCAACAGTATTCTTGGGACTTACATTAGACAGTAAACTGCAATGGGGACCCCAGATAGACAGCCTTGCAGGTAGGCTTAGTTCGGCAGCTTACGCAGTATGGAAGGTACGTCAGCTCACTGATACGGACACAGCTAGGCTAGTTTATTTTAGCTACTTTCACAACATCGAGTCCTATGGTATACTTCTTTGGGGCAAGGCGGCTGATGTTGAAACGATTTTTATTCTTCAAAAACGAGCCATCCGCTCAATATACAATTTAGGCCCTAGAGTCTCTCTTCGAGAGTTGTTTAAGGATATAGGTATTTTAACTGTTGCATCACAGTATATATTTGTAAATATTATGTTTGTTAGACACAATATCAATGACTATAAGAAAAACAGTGATATACACAATATTAATACAAGAAACAAGTCTAAACTCGTTGCTACCTATCATCGCTTACCTAAGGTACACAACTCGTTCGAAGGTCTTGGTATACGTTTTTATAATAAAATTCCTATAGATGTAATCGACCTTCCTGTAGATAAATTTAAGCGTACTGTAAAAAATCACCTTATTAGGAAAGCCTACTATACGATCAACGATTATCTAAACGACAAACAGTCTTGGGCTTAAGGTGTCTTTAGGTATATATACACAAACTTCTTTGTCTTATAATTAAGCTAAATTATTAACAAACCATTGTTAGTTAAAAGTAATGCGTGACGATTATTATGGTAATTTTGACTAGTAGTGATTTTTATCAGTATCTGGACTATGGTTCGTCATGCTCACTAAAATGTCATTGCTTGCGGCGTCGTCATGGGGCGGGTCGTTTCTTTCCCTCTGATATGGCGAAGGAGACGATGGCTGGTCCATGCGTCATACTCGTGAACGGGTGCTGCTTGGGGTGACTGGTCGGTCTAGTCAGCGATGCTTTAGCCTATACTATTATTTTGGTTCGTTCAACTGCAACTCTAGCCTCTTAATCCAGTCACGAATTAGTTTTAACAGTAGACTTTGTAACTGATGTGCACCTTGAATGATTTCTATGTTTAATAGGTTCGAACCTTCAACGGTATCACTGAGTGATATTTTTGTTTGTACGTTAGCTTTTGGAGCATTTCAATAAAATGAAATTCAGGTGGCAACAGCTTGCATCATGCTTACCTTTTATGTAACACTAATACCATTGTACCTGAAGATCTGACTTTTAAAAAGAGTGGCCATGAGTTTCTTTGCCAGTATTCTTCTCATAAGGCTCTACGCATTTTGGAAACTGGAAGTTATAGATCGACACAAGCAGGCAGTAGATTTTGGTGTTTTCACCTAATTTACCTCGACAATCCAGTACATGCTGTGGCGTCTGTTTGCGTCGATCTATGATTTTAACAGTAGCTTCAATTTAACGTTCATAAATGTCACTTAGTGTCTTAATTGAATAAATGATTTTGAATTTGAAAAATTTGAATTTGAATATATTTTTTCACATCCGCGGAAGCGGATGCGGATATTTGAAGGCTAACATCCGCGGATGCGGATGGGGATCTTAGGATATTTTATAAAAACTAGCATCTGCCCGCCACTCTGCTCACGCTAACGATCCCACAGAAACCTGGGCCCTAAGTCTTTGGTTTAAAATAATTCCAAAAGTCACTTTGCGTTGGTGGTGACATTACAATGTTTTTCGATTCACTTTCAAATGATCAGTGTTTATTCACAATTTCAAAAAAAATCGAAACGACAACAAATATGATAAGCGCAACTAGCTAAATATGTTATGACTGTTTTACTAGAAACAAATGATACATACACAATAACAAACGCGTCGAATCTTGTCACCGAACGAAATCTTCGTTACTATTGGTCAATACACACGTGCATAGGGCTCGCGGACGTCGCCGGCTCCGCCTATTTTCTTTTTGTCGCGACTTGTGGTACATCTGCATCCGCATGAATATCCGCAACGATTGATGCGGATGCGGATGCAGTTGTTCAAATCGATGCGGATTCTCCGCAATTGCGGATGCGGATGCGAATATTAGCAACATCCCTAGTTCGAACCACCCAGTTCACTACCGGCGTTGAACCCACTCCTAACACAAGCGTTAAACTTAGCTGGAGGGATTAATGATATTACTAATAATGTGTGATCCACGTTACTGGTAATCTTCTGGGTGATTATGAAATTAAAACTTCAAGTGGGTGAATGATAATAATATCTTGACACATCTCACACACGGCCGTCTAATCCCAAACTAGTCAGAGTCTCTATTATGGTAACCAGGCTGCTGATAAAATACTTATACAAATTAAAATAAAAACTAGATACATACATATTATAGATAAATTACGCCGAGTCACTGAACAAATGATCATGCTCATCACACAATTATTTGTCCTGGGTGGGAATCCAACCCACGATCTCTGGCTCAGCAGTTAGGGACACTAACCACTAGACCAACAGGCCAGTCAAGGCGGAAGGAGTTGTTTTTAATTGTCTAATGTAGAACACGGTTAAAGAGCTCAGCTGGCGCTGCGGAATAACTTGGAAATCCTTTCAGGTTGGTGCAGATCACTCGGCGAGTATTATACCTGTGGAGGATTAACTCGGATTTTAACAAATAAAACGGCAGAGCTGTGAATTGAACTTGTAATGGTAGTTGCAAAGCTCAAAGTCCATACAAGGTGACAATTATAAAACTAAACTTAAAGCTACCGACGATATACCGATGACCATGAAGACATGCAACATTTAAGATATCGTTTCCATTGCGGTAATTAAAACGTCAGGCACCTGAACAATACCACCACTATAGTTCAATGTCAAAATAAATATTATATTAAAAACATATTGAGTATTTACTTGACCTTCAGTTTCCTTACAATAATAATTAGATTCTTAATCAAAACTATGCCAGTGGATCAGTTAATGTAAAAAGGTTTTAGAAAACTTCAATACTTTTTACAGTAGGTATACAAAATAACGCATTTATGTATTGTTGTCCATTGTACCTACTAGTAGAGCTAAAAATCTAATGATAGCAGTTTAGACAAGTTCTTGCTTAATGCCTCCTAAACCGGCAGTTATCTATAACAATTTTTTAACGTGGGAGAGCCATGCTTCGGCACGTATGGGCCGGCTCGACTCCGATCGATACCACGGCCTCACAGAAAACCGGCGGTGAAGCAATGCTCGCATTGTATTTCGCCGCGTGAGTGAGGTTACCGGAGGCCCTAACCCTTCACTCTACCTTATTCCCATCCTTCCCCTTTCATCCTCTCCCCTCATCCCACTCTTCCCCTCTTCTCCTACTCCCATCTTCAAGGGCGGCAACGCACTTGTGACTCTCGAGTTACAGGTGCCCATGGGCGGCGGTAGTCATTTACCATCAGGTGACCCGTCTGCTCGTTTGCCCCCTATAACATAAAAAAAAAACTGTTCGAAATACTTGTTCTAAGATTCGAACGATATGTCTCACAGAGTGAGAAATTCTACACGCAGATGGATCGTCATCAGTGGTGTAACCTTATCTTACAATTATATACAGCATATAATTTTGAAAAGTAGTTTAGCATTTTTAATATCGTTTATAAAATCTGAATTAAATATGCCATTGTTCAATTGACGCAAATAAGGACCTGAAACAGATCTGATAAGAGTATGCCACACAATACAATGAGAGCAATTAAACAAATCTTCTGTATTACAATAATGTCGATAGGTTTTTATATAAAAAATCCACACCTCATTTGGATGTATTAAATTGTTAAATACGTTCTAAAGAAGACCACAATGGAGGTTATAAAAGGTAATTTTTTTTAGAAATGTAACTTATTGCTTTTGCCTAAATACTCTGGGCAGTAAAGGTGAGAGAATTTATCAGGGACTCTGAACATGCTGGACAGTATCGACAATTTACCCATGCTTGGATGTTTGGTTAATGCTTCCGTAAGCTTTTAGGTAAAGTTAGTATCTGATCACGAAGTTGTCTGTTCCTTACAAGTTTGTAATTTTCAGCAGAATGAGATAAGTTAAGTCCGTGGGCGTCGAAGGGGGTGGGTTCAAAGGGGCGTGTAGCTACTCTGTATACGCACTACGGTGCATTTCAAAATGTGAGGCCAGTTCAGTCTAAGGGGGAACTTGTTGATTTTTATAAATAATCTTTCAGGAGTTCCTTTATTAATGTTAATGTGGAACGGATGGGTGCACGGTACACCACTCTGTCGTCTGGGTGACTTCGATGATCAGGTGGAGTACTTGCTGGCTAACGAGATGCTGGATTCGGCAGAAATTCAAAAAATATTGCTAATGATTCCTAAACTTCAGGGAACGCTACGGACTCGATGGGATGGTAATTTGATATTGTTTTTAATATACAATAATTGAATTTTCTTCACTTCGCCCGCATGTATCTCTGTTCGTTAAAACAGGACACAACCTATCTGTGTACCGAAATTCAGGCAAATCCAGATCATCATGTTCACGAGTACCGTATATCGAATAAATACTATAAACAAATTAAGCATATAATTATATAACTTTTGTGTTTGTAGGTACACCCTTATGACTTTCAACTGATAACGTTGTGATTTTGAGTTTAAGGTTCGCAACCCCGGTTGGCACACTGTGTGGTCAGAATTCCATATACGAGAAAATTTTAAATTTTAACCTAACTCCGTCTTCCTTTTGCTGCTAATCACAATTCACGTTTAATTATTATTTATTTGTTATTACTATTATTATTATTCAATTGTTATTACTATTATTTTATTTTTTATTATTACTGTCATTTAAAATTTAAAATGTTGAATTGTAATTAATTAATAGGTATATGAGAAAGTGTAGGTAATTAACAAGTGAAATTTATTGATATTAGAATCATAGAATAATACATAGAATATGGGAGCTACATCTGCAAACAAACTGCTCTGTAGTTTGGCAGAAGTAAAAACTGTTACTAAAATGTATGTTTCCTGAGATTAAACACTTTTCATTTTTCTTTTCTTTTTTCATTCTCATAGTAGAAAAAAAAATACAGAACTCACTATTTCCGACTTTTCGAGTCCTAACAGCTTTTTTTTCTGTAAGTTCTTAAAAGAGATGAAGAAAAACTTTAATCACAATTCATTGCAAAACTATATAGAAACTAGGTTGCCAGTACAGGAAACACATTCTTTATTAGTCGGTGAAGCGTGAGTAGGTACAAATAAAAAAAATACTCTTAAAACAACTGGTTGCTTTAATTATTGAAATTTTCTTGCTTACGAATTTCAGATGCGATCATAGCCAAGGGGCCGTATACAACCCTATTAATTTGGTACCTAATAATATTAATAATGGGGCTTATACAGCATACCGCCATTAGTTCTGCAGATACCTACGCTGTCAGGTGGCAAGTCTGTTCCTTACGAGTAACAATAAAATCCATAGATATGATCTCTTTTCTCCGTATACAATATCGACTCTTTAGAAGTGAAGCTTATAATTATCGCTAGAAGTGAAAAGTATTTAAAAATAGTTACATTCTGTCTGATAACTAACGATTTTTAATGTTAAATGACGAAAAGTGGCCAATCTTCAGTTGACAGTCTAGAAATGATCAGACGCTTGACTCTTTTTAATTGCATCTCACATTTCCAGATGCTGATTTATTTTTGTACGGATCACTTTCAATTGGGCTTGCCTCCAAAACCAGTGACGTGGACTTCTACCTGCAAATACCTAATTACAACGTCACGGCAGACGCATACATTGTTAACGAAACTGCCAAAGTATTGTACAAAGAACCTGAACAATTCAGTGACATCCTGTTGAACCTAAAAAAGGTAGTGCCGATGATGACGTTCTACGTTCTTTCGATTGAACGGCCCGTAGATCTCTCGTTCAGAAGCAGAGCTGCAGTAGAGAAGATGAGACTGATCGCCTATTATCTAAAGTTGGATAAACGCCACATGCTATTAGGTGCTATCGTTAAACTCTGGTGCAAAGTTCACAAAGTTACAGGCAAGGGCACTCTGTCTAACTACGTTATATATTTACTTGTGGTATTCTATTTACAACAGAAGAACATGGCGCCGTCAGTTTACGAAATGCAAGCCAACGTACCACCACGTTTCGTTCGAAAATGGAATATGAATTTTGAAAAATTGTCATACACCGTTGTCAATACCGAAAGTCTTTATGAGTTATTGGGAGGGTTCTTCAAGTTTTACGCAGATTTTAACTTTAAAGAGTACTGTATTTCACCACATGTAGGACGTCCGGTACCTAAAAGTGATTTTCAAAATGTAGACAATCTTCCCAAAGAGTTTTCATGGTATAAGGCACTTGTTAAAACAGGTGTAATCAACCCCATGCTGGTTGAAGTCATTTGCGTTCAAGATATTTTTAACCACAACGCAAATACTGCGCGACGGGCTAACACTGAAAATGTTTTAAAATTTATAAATCATTTAAAACTTGTCGCGAAAAAATATGACGAAGTGTCTAGTGACAGATACCTGTCATCCATACTTACTGTAGACAGTGACAAAGAAATATTACAAGATGGCGAAAACATTGCAGTTATTGAAACTCTGATCTTACAAGATTGTCTCGACGATGTGTAACCCCTTCAGTATTAAGATATTTCTTAGTAATAACTTATTTGTAAAAGTATGTAGGTAAAATATTATTTCACAACGAATAGGTACAGCAAAATGCGTGTTTAAATGTATTAATTATTTGTTGACTAAATTTGACTCAAAATACTTTACAATTGATTTTTATGTTCTTAAAACTCTAGGATATACACATTACATGTTTAATTTTATTAAAAAATAAAATAGGTAGGTAGGCTAGGTAATACTTTTAATAAAGCTGAAGAGTTTTTGTTTGTATTTCCTTCTTCCTCAATGAATACTCATGGAGTATTCATCGAGGAAGATTATACATTACTACATAACATTATGCTGCACCGTTAGGAGCGGGGTATTAAATACATGGACAACGCAACGCCATTAACGGATTTAATTAACTCCGCTCATTAAAATAAAAAGAAAAGTGTATGTGTGCAATTCACACACGGCAGAAGTGAAACTTTAGAAAAACAGATCAAGATTTACAAAGAAAGGCCTTAATAATAAACAGTAAGCAAACCTGAAGTCCAGTTACAACTGTACACAACTTTCAAAACAAACAATACTTCGTTTTCAGTATAGGTTAAGGTTGGATTTAAATGTAAGTTTGTAAAGAATCAATTAAGTATAAGTGAAATATGGAGAAAAAATGCATAAAAATTACACCACGTTGACTTTGACATATAGTACGCAGGCGCAAAGACAAAGATTGGTAGTACGCAGGCGCAAAAGACAAAGATTATAGGAACTTTATCGTTATGCTTCCGTTTCATCGAATTTTAAATCACAACGATTCTAAAGAAGTTTCACTTCAATAGGTTATTACAATAAAATCAATTCATATTTTGAGTCAAATTAGAAATACCTACTTAAGTATGTATTTAAAAAACAGAAGGTAGGTAAAGTAGTAATGAAATAATGTGTGGATTTTACTATAAACAACATATATTACTTAATATGACATTACGAGCCTTTAATGAGATTCAACTCAAAACAAAATTATTAAAAATGAGCAATTAATAACACCTTTTAAAATAAGTATTATACAGGTGTATATGACAATGGACACTTACCTACTTAAATCACTGAAAGAGCATGACAAAGCATCTAGCAAAAAAAAACTATCCGTTTACAAGTTACGACTGTTTCAATTTCCATGTATTTTTACCTCCGTAAGTATGTACGATTTAAAACTTTTAACTTTACACATTCCACCTGCTTTTATGAGAAACGGAAGTGAAAATTCAAACAGTCATAACATGTCAACGGATAGTTTTTTGGTAATTATTTTTGTAGCTGCATGCTAGAGTCGTGCCTTTTCAGTGAGTTAAGTATTTAAGTAACAACTGCTTAATACATACAGAGTTCATGGATTAATAAATGGCACTAGAGGTTATACAATTTTATTTATAAAAATCGTAAAAAGTACTTAAATCGTAAAAAATAGTTAAAATAAAAGTTTTCTAAGCTTGCATTTCTAACTATTACTTGTACCTACAGTTACATTTGCCTAACAAATAAAAAATTTACTACTAAAAATATGTAGTAAAATATATGTACATAAGTATATAGGCTTGCATTGTTACATGTTCTTACTTACAGAGGATACTGATTTCTACATCTATGTATAAACTGAATCTGTGTATGACAATGGTAATTAAAAGATTGGTATTAATATACAATTTTCGATTTAAACGTCACACCAAATATCTTTTCCCAAATTTTCTTTGGTTATGTCATATAGAAAAATCAATCCAAGTTTCTCGAATACAGTTTAAAAGTCATAATATTACTTGGTATCAAATAAGGGACTATGACGTCATACCGCTATCTTAGATTATATATAGGTCCAAATGCCTAAACCGTGCCTCAAAACTGAAGCCAAAAAATATAAGCGTCTAATATAAATATAAGCGTCTCACTCGTCACACGCGAGGGAACGTTCGCCGCTGAAGTACGTCTCGAGTCGCTACTTATAATATTTAAAAATGCCTGCTTGTGCTGTCACATTCTGTAAAAAATATACAAAAAAAAAACCTAAGTGTCCGAACATCACATTTCATATGTAAGAATTCTATTTCCTGATGTATTTATAAACAATACAACAAAATTTCAAATTAATAAAATTACGACGCCATTACTAGAGATGTTGCCAGGACGTGAATTTCATTTACCCATAACGCATTCTAGCAGTATATATATTTTTCTATGCCAAACTTGTTATTTATAGAAAGACGAGAAATATGCTTAATGTTAATGTTCGCGAAACTGGAATCCTTCAAATATTCTTAATTTCTAAACTCTAGCACCCGGAGTTCAATGTGTCCGTCAAACGATACTTTAGCTGTGGGATTGTACTCGTATTATAACTTATTATTACTACTCCTAACGAACACAGTTAGAGAGCACTTAGGACTTGTAAAATTTTGCTAGTTTCTTGATACTTTATAAAAATATATATATATATATCCAAGTCCTACAAACCAAGGCAAAACATTTACTTTATTTTATGAAAATATCTTTTGTTACTCTGTTCCTGTGAATAAAGTTGCATTTAATTTTATTACTCAAAAGTGATTTTATGTTACATTTACCATAAAAAAATTTACTCTTATTCTCATATTTTTTTCATACGGCCTTATATGAAAATCGATTCTTAAGGAGGAAACTCTAAAAAAAAAACGTCTTGAAAACAAACCAAAAAATATTGTTATAAATAAATAGTTCCTACTAAGTAGTTTTATTTTACATTTGTCTTTTTAACTAAACGAATTAAATGAAAAAAACTAAAAAATGAAATAAACGAATATTTGTAACTGATTTAAATACATTCAAAATGTATTTATTTAATATTACTTACATCAAAAAAAAAATTATGTATAATAAAAAAGTCCCTGAATTTTGGGGTAACCTCTATGCACTGGTAGTAAAACCGTCAATGCACACAAGCATAAACATTGTACGTAGACACTCGCGTTGGGCGGGGTTCACTCACACAGCCCCAAAAAGTGGCTTCAAAGTAAACGGTGACTTTTGTACTAGTCACGGTATCTGGACCTATATATAATCTAAGCCCGCTATCTAAAACTATCCGAAATCTAATTGATCAGTTTTATACATTTAATTTCCTGAGAACTGTTACAAAATATATTTTAACCGTGCCGTGAGAAATCGGTTTGTGCAAAAGGAAACCTAAGCGACAACATAGTGAGAGGTGCCTACTACCTTTTTGAATTCGATAAAAGTTTTGTTATAAGACTTGTATTAAGTTTTCTATTACATCTACTACATGTGCAATGTCCTAAAAAGTTAAATAACTTATGCGTTACAACTCGGCGAAGGCTGGTAATGGCTTGTCTTTGATCATCCAAGACGAATCGATCACGTTGCCTTCCAGATCCACTGATACCTGTAATTATAAGTCGAGAGTCAGTTCTGATCCTTGACTGTGCTAAAGGAGAGCCCAAAATTATTGGGTATGTATATAATTCAACGACAGGAAACTCACTGAAAGATAAATTTATTAAATGTTAAAAAAAGAGCGAGTGAAGGTTACGTGTCATTCACCTGTTCCATATAGGCGTGGGTCTTGTTATAAACCTTCAACTTGGTGTAGCCAAAGTCTTGAGACCTGAACGCTGACCACTTAGGTTCTGTATCTGAGAAACAAAATAACTTTCTTTGCAATAATAGTAAATAAATCTTAGGGCTCAAAAGGCTGTATGGGCTATGGCCCATACAGCCTTTTAGTATAGCACATTACATTTAATGTGCTTTATGACGAGGTAGTGATATTGTTGCAGTTAATTGATGACTGCAGACAATTGCAGTAGATGATAGATAGATAGATGGGATGACACTGATGTTTCTTGTAAAAATCTTGTCATAGAGGATTCACGGAAGAAAAAATAATTCTATTACTCGATCAGTTTTGGTTTAAGAACCGAAATCCAAAGTGACCATAGGCATCGTTTCCAAAATTTACAGAACTCAAGCAACTACAACCTTTGCCTGCAAAATATTAGTTTTAATTTCTTTAATTAACAAGTATCGAGGCAATTTGACATAAGCAGAGAAATGTTTACTCACTCAAAAAGTGGTCCCTGCCCTCTTGACATCCTGCTGAGCCCGTCACTATATGCACGGGCGCACTGCAACAATACACACTTAGTCATAAAATATTTAAAAAGCAGATCGAAAAACAAATAGATTAATTTTCTCAAAGAGACAAGAAATAAACGTATAATATAAATCAGTGTGTAAACTATACAGCTGCAGTTACGTGATTCACAAAAGTTCCAATAAAACTGAGAGTAAATAAGACAAGATGTTTTGTTAGAGACCCCGGACTTCCCGGCAACAGCCAGTTCGAGTCACAGGTATGTTACTGTGAGCAATTGCTTACACTCCTCACCATCCGTAGCAGCAATATCCACTTTCTTCCTCTCCTTTCCCTCTTAACTACCTTTTCCTTTCAATAAACTCCCAAGATTCCCATATTTAATCCCCAGTGCCCGGTTGACGGCACTAGGCTTGCTCCTATTATGTGAGTGGAACCACTATAGTTAAATGATAACATGGAATAATTTATTATTACTTTGATTCAAGGATATTTTTTTCACTGACACTGAAAAAAAAAGTGTGTGTACTTATGTACGCACGTAAGAAGTTATACTTCATTGGCTAAATAAAGTTTATTTAAATATCATAATAAATAATACATAGCGTCATCTAACCTCAAATTCTACAAACGTACTCAAAGTAATACACCCTGAAGTTAGCTAGTCAACATTTTAGTTTTTCAAAACTAGCTAACTTCAGGGTGTCGGTTTTTTGTGACAGTGTGCGCGCGCATCGTAAAAATTTACTTTCATCACATTTCTATTACGCGCCAAAAGAAGTATAACTTCAAAAATCCTTACGGTAGAGCGCAGTTAAATACGAATACTAGTAGTGTTTTTTCTTGTGGTGGAATAGAAGGCAGGGACCATCGATCGCCACGGGAAGAGGGAATAGGGTTGGCAATACCACTGGTGTTGTGTTTTAAGCGTCTCATAGGAGTGTGTTTCTTAATACATACAATCTTGTGCATACTTGTCGTTTAAATAGCCACAAACTAATAAAAAAATAGAAGTTTGTGGACAGAATTTAGGTGTCTCTGATCGTAAGCGGTCACCGTACGGATGTTTACAACAACAGAGACGTCACGTATGCGTTGCCCACTCTCTCAAAATACAAACCATCGAACAGATGCAGAAGAGTTCTTTTAAGGACGCAAAATCTTAATGCTTAGAGATACACTACTGCTTGTGAGATGAGATTATTGGGAATCATCAAAGTTAAAGTTGGTATCCAAGGCGTCTTGCTCTAAATGCGCTCGTGAGTACTTATTTGATGGTCGCCCAGAGGACGTAATTCTAAGTAATATTATAATTACGAAAGGAACATTTGTTGGTAACCAATAGTATAATTAAATACGCCTTAAACGAAAGTAAACACTTCTTGATTATTGTGAAGTTATGCCATCGAAAATGTGTAAAAAATGTAGATGTATAAAAAACTTGGGTGTACAGCTTGCCAAACCGCATAACCGCAGTAATGGCAGCACGTGGAGGTAACACAAAGTAAGTAAAAAAAATTGAGAAAATTGTAGTTGTAGAAATAGTTGTGGTTATTTTTTCTTTCTGCAAACTTTTTGAATACAAAATGACAAATAAATGTTATTACTTTCATTTAAGGGATATTTAATTGTCCATTAAATGCAATTTATTTCACTAAGAATTCTTAACTTCGAGATGTTTAAGTATCTTTATGTGATCCGAATTCATTGCTCTCGAGTGTAGACACTAATCCTATTAATATTATAAACGTGAAAGTTTGGGAGGATGATTGGATGTTTGTTCCTCTTTCACGCAAAAAGTACCGAACCGATTGCGATGAAATTTGGTATGTAGAGAGCTGAAGACCTGGATTAAAACATAGGCTACTTTTTATCCCGATATTCCCACGGGATCGGGATACGCGGGTGAAACCGCGAGGCGCAGTTAGTATATCATATTTTGACTAAAGTGCTCAATATAAGCTTAGAGGAATAAGGGGTTAATTTAGAAATGTTGGCATTAGATTCACAGAAAATAAAATTAAAATAACAGTAAATCAATTGTTTAGTATCTTTATTTATAAAATACACTTAAACATGTAAATGCGATAAGCTCATTTAATTATTTATGTCGAGTATTTATTATTCTAAGTTGTGACTTTAATGGGGAGAAGTCAACCGTGATTGACATAAGATGTAAGTGTAGAGAAATTCAACCTACTGACATACAACTTAAGTATCACATTTGAGTGGTGTAAATCCCGTATAAGGGTTTGGCTTTTTCCCATTAAAATTACACATGTTTATGATATGTTTGTGATTTATTTAATTATAGATCAATTCACTAAGGCGATGGACTTACAATTACTAACTTCTAAACGTTATAATTATACATTTATTTAAATTTAATATTGTGGCCATAAACTTATACACTGTATCAGGACCAAAATAAAAGATAAGGAAAAATTGTTTCAAGTAATCATACATACACAGAGAAAGAGAGAAAAAAAAAAACACGTGTTTGTAGGTTCAGAAACACTTGAATAAATATCGTGAAGTTGGTAACTTTTTTTGAAAACTAAAATGTTGACTTTGATTAGCTAACTTCAGGGTGTCAGTTTTTCGTGATGGTGTGCGCGCGCATCGTAAAAATTTACTCTCATCATTTTTCCCTAATGCGCCAAAAGAAGTATAACTTCAAAAATACATTTTTTTTTATAAGTAGGTACATTTTTCCATTTTTGACTACTTAGGGTAGACTACCCTTTTGAAATAATATATATCTTTTGTATTAATGTAAATTGTGTTTCTGTTAAATGGCCTCCTCCTACGGAATCAACTTCAAAATATTGGATACTCTGTATAATGTAAGTTTTAGTTTAGACCTAATATTAATTCCTCTAAAATAAATTCTACTGTATATCATCTATATTTGGTAACTGGTGATAAGTGAAATAAGAGAGTTGAGAGAGCATTATTTATTGTAGGGGAAGAATTCAACATTTTGTGCTCTTCCATTTTG
Organism: Euplagia quadripunctaria; assembly: GCA_963859945.1. Taxonomy (NCBI): domain Eukaryota; kingdom Metazoa; phylum Arthropoda; class Insecta; order Lepidoptera; family Erebidae; genus Euplagia; species Euplagia quadripunctaria. The sequence continues at coordinate 22,127,374 of OY982573.1, read as the reverse complement.
TAAAAAAAAATTTAATAAAACATATTTCTTTTTTGTTTTCATACTATGCATTTTACTAGAACTAGAGATCGCGTGGTGGTCGAATTTCGACCATGGTTTATTTCATTGGCCAATATTACTTGACCTGTCATTGTATAAACTTTTGTACCATGACAGGTCAAAATATATACTGGACACTCATAGCTGTATGTACCCGTTTTTGCATTTTTTTAAACTTTGTAGTAAATATTGTTCAAAAATTTTAGCATTCGTCACTTCTTCTCTGTATAAACTATAAGTGTGCGAAATTTCATACTCCTCCGTCCGCCCAATTTTCGTAAAAAGGGATCCAAAGTTTTCGCTTCACGTATTAATATATAGATAAGGATGTTGACAAATTATCGAAACTACTTTTATTTCATAGCTTTCATAAAAAAATAAAATTTCATTTTTTATTTTTACGATTTTAGATTACGTCACTAACCGATAAACTGTCAGTGCTAAATGTCGAATTTCGACCATGGTTTATCTCATTGGCTCTCCAAGTATTAATTCTTTTAAAAATGTGGTATTTGGTTAAACAACACAAATAATAAGTTAGTTACAAAATAACGTAAATCCCTATCAAAACAACTTTAGCACTTAATGTGTGTGCAAATGATTTCTGATGGCCTTCTATGAAAAGCGTACTTGTATTATGATTACTAGGCGTACATGCTTTATGAGAAAATGTGTTGTTTGTTTGTTGGAATGTGGAACTAGCCCTTAATTAGTCGGATCGGTTCCGACACACCACCCCACCGAAAGCCCTGGTGGGGTGACCCGGGCCGGGTGGCCCGAGAGGGTTTCCACACGAACAAAAAAAAAGGCCTTAAAAGAAAAGATTAACATATTTTTCTTGAGTGTAATTGTCGTGTAAAATCGTTAATTTGTAAAACGGTAATTTTGTTGTACAAGCTTTAAGAGAAGACAATATAGATTAGAAATGCAGAGTAATCTTCCCTTAACTATTTTATTTTTAATATTTATTCTCCTAGAATTCTTCCTCTACAACCAATATATGTGTTGTATTATATGCGTACATCTAGTGGATATTGTACGGTTTGTGTTGATCCTTGACGAGCCAGAACGAGTCGATCACTTTGCCCTGTAGATCCACATCCACCTGAAAAATTATCACTCGATTTTAACACTTAGTTGACAAGAAACACGGTTTAAAACCCCACACCGAGTAACGTGGTACAAGAAAGCTGCGGTCGTATTTTGGAATCGCCAAGTTTAGTTCAATTATTTTGATGACTGTTGGGATTCCGCAACGTTTCTCGCTACTACTTCGTGTCGAGTGTCGGGGGTTCGATACCCACACGGGACGAAAATATCTGTAATCCATAACTAGTTATCCCGAGTCTGGATATTTTCGTGTCCGTCATTCGAATATTTCTAAAGCCCTTCCCGAGACAGGAATTATTCCTTGTGCTAGTAAAATAATATATTTCTAATCAACGTTTTTTAATTTTCATGTCAAATTCAATCCGGGTGTTCTATCAACATTCGTAATATTTGTTACTTGGGGTACGCCCGGGGCGCACAACCGGGGCCTGAGACGTCGGTGAGGCGCTGGCGCTGGGGCGCTGTGGGAAGCCTGGAGCTGGAGACCGTGATCCAAAGAGATGGCGGAAAAAAAGCTGGAGAGGGCTAGTACTTCCCCGTCCCGAAAGAGAGGTACCAGGCGTCGGAGAGCGCAGAATGATCTACGACCTCCGTGAACGCCGGCCGTTACACTAGCGGCTGATACTGACCTGCTCTAAGTAGAGGTAAGTGTTGTTGGGCGCCACAAGCCGCGAGTAGCCGTAGTCGCTGCTCCTGAAGGTGATACTGACCTGCTCTAAGTAGAGGTGAGTGTTGTTGGGCGCCACGAGCCGCGAGTAGCCGTAGTCGCTGCTCCTGAAGGTGATACTGACCTGCTCTAAGTAGAGGTGAGTGTTGTTGGGCGCCACGAGCCGCGAGTAGCCGTAGTCGCTGCTCCTGAAGGTGATACTGACCTGCTCTAAGTAGAGGTGAGTGTTGTTGGGCGCCACGAGCCGCGAGTAGCCGTAGTCGCTGCTCCTGAAGGTGATACTGACCTGCTCTAAGTAGAGGTGAGTGTTGTTGGGCGCCACGAGCCGCGAGTAGCCGTAGTCGCTGCTCCTGAAGGTGATACTGACCTGCTCTAAGTAGAGGTGAGTGTTGTTGGGCGCCACGAGCCGCGAGTAGCCGTAGTCGCTGCTCCTGAAGGTGATACTGACCTGCTCTAAGTAGAGGTGAGTGTTGTTGGGCGCCACGAGCCGCGAGTAGCCGTAGTCGTTGCTCCTGAAGGTGATACTGACCTGCTCTAAGTAGAGGTGAGTGTTGTTGGGCGCCACGAGCCGCGAGTAGCCGTAGTCGCTGCTCCTGAACGTGATACTGACCTGCTCTAAGTAGAGGTGAGTGTTGTTGGGCGCCACGAGCCGCGAGTAGCCGTAGTCGCTGCTCCTGAAGGTGATACTGACCTGCTCTAAGTAGAGGTGAGTGTTGTTGGGCGCCACGAGCCGCGAGTAGCCGTAGTCGCTGCTCCTGAAGGTGATACTGACCTGCTCTAAGTAGAGGTGAGTGTTGTTGGGCGCCACGAGCCGCGAGTAGCCGTAGTCGCTGCTCCTGAAGGTGATACTGACCTGCTCTAAGTAGAGGTGAGTGTTGTTGGGCGCCACGAGCCGCGAGTAGCCGTAGTCGCTGCTCCTGAAGGTGATACTGACCTGCTCTAAGTAGAGGTGAGTGTTGTTGGGCGCCACGAGCCGCGAGTAGCCGTAGTCGCTGCTCCTGAAGGTGATACTGACCTGCTCTAAGTAGAGGTGAGTGTTGTTGGGCGCCACGAGCCGCGAGTAGCCGTAGTCGCTGCTCCTGAACGTGATACTGACCTGCTCTAAGTAGAGGTGAGTGTTGTTGGGCGCCACGAGCCGCGAGTAGCCGTAGTCGCTGCTCCTGAAGGTGATACTGACCTGCTCTAAGTAGAGGTGAGTGTTGTTGGGCGCCACGAGCCGCGAGTAGCCGTAGTCGCTGCTCCTGAAGGTGATACTGACCTGCTCTAAGTAGAGGTGAGTGTTGTTGGGCGCCACGAGCCGCGAGTAGCCGTAGTCGCTGCTCCTGAAGGTGATACTGACCTGCTCTAAGTAGAGGTGAGTGTTGTTGGGCGCCACGAGCCGCGAGTAGCCGTAGTCGCTGCTCCTGAAGGTGATACTGACCTGCTCTAAGTAGAGGTGAGTGTTGTTGGGCGCCACGAGCCGCGAGTAGCCGTAGTCGCTGCTCCTGAAGGTGATACTGACCTGCTCTAAGTAGAGGTGAGTGTTGTTGGGCGCCACGAGCCGCGAGTAGCCGTAGTCGCTGCTCCTGAACGTGATACTGACCTGCTCTAAGTAGAGGTGAGTGTTGTTGGGCGCCACGAGCCGCGAGTAGCCGTAGTCGCTGCTCCTGAACGTGATACTGACCTGCTCTAAGTAGAGGTGAGTGTTGTTGGGCGCCACGAGCCGCGAGTAGCCGTAGTCGCTGCTCCTGAAGGTGATACTGACCTGCTCTAAGTAGAGGTGAGTGTTGTTGGGCGCCACGAGCCGCGAGTAGCCGTAGTCGCTGCTCCTGAAGGTGATACTGACCTGCTCTAAGTAGAGGTGAGTGTTGTTGGGCGCCACGAGCCGCGAGTAGCCGTAGTCGCTGCTCCTGAACGTGATACTGACCTGCTCTAAGTAGAGGTGAGTGTTGTTGGGCGCCACGAGCCGCGAGTAGCCGTAGTCGCTGCTCCTGAACGTGATACTGACCTGCTCTAAGTAGAGGTGAGTGTTGTTGGGCGCCACGAGCCGCGAGTAGCCGTAGTCGCTGCTCCTGAAGGTGATACTGACCTGCTCTAAGTAGAGGTGAGTGTTGTTGGGCGCCACGAGCCGCGAGTAGCCGTAGTCGCTGCTCCTGAAGGTGATACTGACCTGCTCTAAGTAGAGGTGAGTGTTGTTGGGCGCCACGAGCCGCGAGTAGCCGTAGTCGCTGCTCCTGAAGGTGATACTGACCTGCTCTAAGTAGAGGTGAGTGTTGTTGGGCGCCACGAGCCGCGAGTAGCCGTAGTCGCTGCTCCTGAAGGTGATACTGACCTGCTCTAAGTAGAGGTGAGTGTTGTTGGGCGCCACGAGCCGCGAGTAGCCGTAGTCGCTGCTCCTGAAGGTGATACTGACCTGCTCTAAGTAGAGGTGAGTGTTGTTGGGCGCCACGAGCCGCGAGTAGCCGTAGTCGCTGCTCCTGAAGGTGATACTGACCTGCTCTAAGTAGAGGTGAGTGTTGTTGGGCGCCACGAGCCGCGAGTAGCCGTAGTCGCTGCTCCTGAAGGTGATACTGACCTGCTCTAAGTAGAGGTGAGTGTTGTTGGGCGCCACGAGCCGCGAGTAGCCGTAGTCGCTGCTCCTGAAGGTGATACTGACCTGCTCTAAGTAGAGGTGAGTGTTGTTGGGCGCCACGAGCCGCGAGTAGCCGTAGTCGCTGCTCCTGAAGGTGATACTGACCTGCTCTAAGTAGAGGTGAGTGTTGTTGGGCGCCACGAGCCGCGAGTAGCCGTAGTCGCTGCTCCTGAAGGTGATACTGACCTGCTCTAAGTAGAGGTGAGTGTTGTTGGGCGCCACGAGCCGCGAGTAGCCGTAGTCGCTGCTCCTGAAGGTGATACTGACCTGCTCTAAGTAGAGGTGAGTGTTGTTGGGCGCCACGAGCCGCGAGTAGCCGTAGTCGCTGCTCCTGAAGGTGATACTGACCTGCTCTAAGTAGAGGTGAGTGTTGTTGGGCGCCACGAGCCGCGAGTAGCCGTAGTCGCTGCTCCTGAAGGCCGACCACGGCTGAGGATCTTCTGTAGACAATAATGATATACGATTAACAAAGTATTACATTTATTTGGATACATAAACGATCATTATACTCTGTCCATTCGTTTATTTTCTTTTTGACAATTGCTCGAGAACGTAATTGTGTCAGAATTTGTAAAATTTGAATGTAAAACGCACTGTTAGAAGAATGTATAGATTATTTATTTTCATTTGATTATACATTTATAACATACATGTATAATCAAATTAAAACGAAATGACATAAACCTAAAATAATTAAATATATTCAACGTCATGTCGTCACGTTATACCGATCCATTGTACATCGCACCTCAATCTTCTTACTGTGTTGCCCGTTTTTATACAAAATAAATTCACATAACATTTGGAACCCACTAAGATGAGTTATTAAATTCTTTCTTATATTCCTTTTATTCTATTATCGTCATTTATTAATATTATTGTAAGGTGCTCTACCCACTTTAACATTAATGCTGTCCTAACTTTGGGACACTGACCTCTAACCGACCTTAATCTGACCTCGGTGCCGTCTGTCAGTCAGCGTCACCCATGCCTTCCGCACTAGAATTCCAGGTTCTAAGTACCAGCTTCTAAACTCCAGTTAGAAATTCAAGCCAAGTCAAACTACCACGTGATTCTATAAAGATGCACAAGATGCTAAGGGATTCCATCTGGCAGTTCATGGGGTTATGCGACCTACGAGCTGGATCCTATCCTACTGGCCGACGTCCACAGACGGAAGGAGACCGCAATAATAGCCAAGGCCAGTGTCCCTTGATTTGTAAATGACGTGAGGTGGTCGCAACAAGTTTGGCTCTTTGAAGGATCACTAAATGTATACCATCTTTTTTTTTCTTTTTTGAGCCCTTTGTCTGTGACGAGCGACGCAAGTCACCCCGTCGCCACACACTAGATTCGTCACTTGAGCTCTTTGTTTTATAAAATACTAGCCATCCCCGCAGTTTGCCCTGCGTTTATGGTCACTGCTCCGCTTTTATTGGTCGTAGCGTGATGTTTTATAGCCTACAGCCTTCCTCGATAAATGGGCTATCCAACACTAAAAAAAATTTTCAATTCGAATCAGTAGTTCCTGAGATTAGCGCGTTCAAGCAAACAAACTCTTCAGCTTTATAATATTAGTATAGATTAAACGTGGGTAATATAATCTCACTATTTTTTGCTAAAATTTTATTTTAATTTGTTATTAAATACCTTCCTCTAAAATAAATCGATTGTTATTTTGCATCGAACTGGCAACATTTTTGGTCACCACTAATTGACAACTTATCGTATTGTCGAAAAGAAAATATGAATGAACAGAGTATAGATGTTAACTTAAACGCCTACCCATGTATTTGTATTACATTTGTTGATTCGCTTTCGAATAACGTATTGATAGACATACATATAATAATAGTAATGTTCTAGGACATTACACATCGCTATCTAGACCCAAACTAAGCAGAGCTTGTACTATCGACTCTAGCCTACAGGCTATATACTACATACCGATGCAAATATATGTACATACATTATATATTGATGACATAAAAGCAATGGCGTAACTATACCCCCTGAGGCCCGTTGCTAATTCATTCATTCATTTTGTAATTAATGCCTCCTGTGTTCAGGACTTTTGGTGCCCAGGACCCCAACGAGCCGGGGACTCGTGACATTTTGTAATTAGTGCCTCCTATGTTCAGGACCTTTGGTGCCCAGGGTCCCCTCGAGCCGGAAGCCCGGGGCATTTCGCCCGGTCTGCCACCCTATGGTTACGCCACTGCATAAAACACAATAATCCTAACTAATATTATAAATGCGAAAATGAGTTTGTGATACGCTTTCACGTCTTGACTGCTTGACCGAACATCATGCACACATTGCCAGCGGGAAAAGAAAGGACATAGGGAGCTTTTCATCCAGAAGTACTGTTTCCGAAGGATAGAGAAAATAAGCGATTACCACCAGTTCATTAAAATCGTTCAAATCCATCCTAAGGTCGCCAGGAAGAGGTTGCTTTAAGTGATAAGGTCACCCATACATTTTCAATCCTACACTTATTATGTATCATATTCTTTGTAAAACTTGGTGTACAAATAAAGTATTATCTATATATAATTAGGTGTGTAAATACTTACTTTTGAAAGGATCAGTCTTCTCTTGACAGCCGGCCGAGCCCGTCACTATGTGTACTGGAGCACTGCAATTAAACATGGCGGATGAATACTATTTCTTGTATATCTACATTGAATATCAATAACGTTAGTAAGTGGAAAGCCAAGCCACACAGGTTAGTTTTACAGTTAGCAAAGCATAGAAGCTGTTTTCTGTGATTTTTTTTATTTATAAGTGAGTTTGTATGGTATATGAAAAATAAATAGGTACTCTCTGTACGTGAAACCGCATTACCACGACGTTAGGTCGACCAACTGAGCTACTTAAGACAAGTTCTGGTATGTTGGAATTATATTGTCACCTTTTCATACCATTTAAAATGACAAGAGAAAGGTAGCACATAAAAATTATTTAAAAGTTTTTCGCGTTGAATGAAATGTTTATAATCGAGACAAAATAGAATGGGGAAGGAGGAAGAAAAAGTGGGAGTTATCAATTGAGTTGCTAAATGTAGATATACGGTATATATTATTTTTTTAAGTCTGTGGCAACATCCACATATGGCGATAAAAACATACTTCAACTACGTAGTAACTACTGATCCTGCATCCCGTTATGAAAGTTCTCGCGCCGATTAGCATGCTTTCGAATTCCCAACATCAAGCGTTAGGCCGCGGTTCGAAAGGTATGATTACCTCGTCTAGTCGGAGGATCATCCCTTTGGGTTGGAGGGACATAACACCTCTACCTTCACGCATTTAAAATTGCATCGCCACCTTTAAATATACCTATTTTTACACCTTGACCTGGTGATCTACTGGTGGCATTCAGGCACTGATCATTTGGTAATGATTAGTGCCTGAAATGTGAATCTCACTTTTGACATTTGCTCCCTACTTCACGCCTATTGTAGACGAAGCCAGAACATACTTTCATATGGATATTCCATGTTGACATGAACTGGAACCGTGCACGGAGTATATGCGGTTACGTGCTAATTACCAACATCGTCCCCTGATTGTGACAGCAATTAATCATATTGGTTATCGAAAGTTCGAGGAGGACTCTCACGTCACACGCGGGAGTTGAGAGATGATTGATCGATGGAGTTGCTACTAACATATTCCAATATAAAGCGCCTTCATGCGAAAGACTACCAGGACTCAGGATTCAATACTAGACGATCAGGAATTACATATTATTTCCCATTTTAGCGAATATATGTTTAAATATAAGTAGTTATTGCTTTACAAAATTTTGCACCCATAATATATAAAAAATAAGTAAATATACACTCTGCATAAAAATTTATATAAAATACATATTTACCTTCAGAATTTTGAATACACGAGTCGTGTACAAGTACAAGCCAAAATCACCAAAATATCACCATAAGAAAAAACGAAAAATAGTTTCTTTATGAATAGACGCAAAAGTAATTTTTATTAATTTATATATAATAAAAGGGTTAGTTTAAATACATTGCTGTTTGTCAAAAAATATCCCCATTCATATAATAAATATATTTTACCATGAAGCATATTTACAAAGCAGTTACACAAAGCACCCAAACATAAAATATAATAATAAATCGCGGTGTGATCGCCTCATAAATACAATATTTGCATGTAAATCTTGATTAGAGCCTGATCTGATCTTTTGACCGTTCATAAACTGATGTAGATATCTGTGATGTCTATATTTTACGAATAGAACGAACGTCAATGACCTTAATCTGTCAACTGTCATTCGGGAAGTACGGTTTGCACACAAAACTAATTTGCGTAACATTAACATTTTTTTTACTTAACTTTTTGTATTAGTTTTATAATTTTAAAAATAACTAGAGATCGGTTATTGGTCGATATACAACCATAACTTATTAAGCTTTGAATAGTTTATTTCATTGATCAGTATAACTTGAACAGTCATTGTATAGATTTTCCGAACATAACAGGTCAACATACATAGTGGACACCTTTATGTTTTTGTAGTCGTTTTCACATAATTTAAATAGAAAAACATATCTCATCAAATTTTTCATGTCTTTTTGTGAATAAATTGATTATTTCAAAAATATATGTTTTGCTCATCCTACCTTATCCGTTATGACATTTCAAGATGGCGCAAAGTCATTCCTATTCTTATTTGAATCGCATAGTAGAAATGCCTCGATGATGTGCGTTTTGAGGGGTACTTTAGATTTTTTAATTTATACTTGTATAAATAATATATTTATTAATAAAATATTACCTTTAACTTTTTAACTGAATATAAATAAACGAATATAAAATAAAAATAGTGTAGGAATGAATTACAAGTAGATAATTTATAACGTCTATAGATAGTATACACATCCGTCCAAAAACACTATTAGATCACGAAAATTTACTTAAAAAAACGAGTAAAATTTAGAATTCTTTGCCGTTAACAACAACATAATGTAGAATAAATGTAAATGTACAACTGTGTAGATATTAATCATCACACATTGTTGCAGTGTCCATACAAATCCCCAAAGACCCACACATCACTACCACCGGTATGTTGAGTAGTAGAACAGCTCACCCCGGGTTGACGTAAGGGAAGTCCTTGGAGCCGTTGTAGACTTTGTTGTCGTAGAGCGGCCACGTCCTTTCGTACGAGTGTTCGTGGGCCCAAATCACGAGGTCAACACCGTATTTCTTCAGGAGCGGCTCCAAACCTGGACATAGTAATGAAATAATCTTGTTATTTATGTATACACTAGCTGTGCCCGCCGCAAAGCCACGGAGAAAATTTTAAAAATAGTTTTTCTTTTGGTATTTTCAGCTGAATTTAATAAAAAAACTGTTATTATGACATTAGAACCAGACTCTTTGATTTTATTTAATTGTCTTATTTTATTTATTTTATCAATATTGCGACACGAATGATAGACCTCGTGTTTATGATATATGGCACAAATTTCGATATAATTTAATATTTACAATTTTTTTTAATATTACAAGTTATTAAACCATTATAGCGGAAATATAATATAAACATAAAAAAAATTAAACTAATGACATTATATCGTAACAAAAGAATAAAATAAAAATAAAAACCGAGAAAAACTTCTTCGAGTTTAGTTTCGAGTACTCGAAACGAGTTTCTTCAGATATCGACCTTCCAATATTAATGCGAATGTATTTTATAAACAATCCCTATGTAATGCCGATGGTATTTTTTATTTTTTAAATTTTATCACATAAAACTTTATTTCATGAAGACTGTTAAACAATTTATTTTAACCAGGTATGAATATTGTAAAAGAACGATATACAAAGAGAAAAAACAGACAGTCGACAGAAGAGACAATTGAAACCTGCGGTCGCGAGTCTGGTGCAATCAACATGTCGGTGACAGTGTTGCCTCAACCAAAAAACGCCAAACGCGGCTAAAGACGTTTTCATTTCAAAAACAGAGAATATTTGAAGTTTGTCTGCAACCCGGTGTGGTCTCCCGGGTCTTGGATCAAGAAAGTGAATTTTTGGTAAAAGTGAATTTCTAATTTCTTTTTGCTCCTTATACAAATTAATTATAATAAATCAAATCAAAATCATTAATTTCAATTAAACTCATTCAGTCAGACAAGTCGTTCGTGAAGCTAGATGCCTGTTCCAATACGTAGATCCTGTGGAGAAGAACAGGCCAGAAACTCCAAGGACACTCTTTTTCCACATGTTTTTTACAAGTCTTTGGTTACATTGCTTATATTCATTTTCCTGGATAAACCCTGTCTTAAGTCAAGTGGGCATAGAGTGCTCATACAAGCACTACAATATCCTATGTCCTGCTTGTGTATTCCTGACTACGTGTTTGCAAAATTTCAAACACGTAGTCAGTCACAATAACAAACAAACTCACATTCACCTTTATAATATTACTTAGGACTAAAGTTGGACCAAGAACGAGCAGACGTAAAACAGTTTACAATATCGACTTACCATAGAGTCCAAAAATGCCAATTCGAGTGTACTCAACACTGCAGTCGATGTCATTGGAATCGCTGCAATACATTGGTCTGTGGCCAAACAACACGATCCAGGGCCGCTTCGACCTGCAAATTGAACCTTAGTTTCATACACTTACAACTTGTTTTCATTCACCAATATGATTGTATAAATTATGGAGACTTATCCCGGTTTCAATTCGTACAGTACATAGGTCTAAAGATAAAATAATCAAGGAACGAATCTATGTATATAATAATAATAGGCAAAGAGAATTCTTTATACGCATTTTTAAGAAAATTTCACTATCCGAGGAATGTGAAATTTTGGAATTCATAAAGTTCATACACAGAAGAAGTGCAGAAAGCTAACATATTAAAAGGAATATGTGTTACAAATTTAAAAATGACTAGATAACGGCTACATCCAACTACACACGTCCAGTTGATCTATCATGGTATATACATACACGGTCTATACAATGACAGTTTAAATTTTACTGGCCCTTGAAATAAACAAGAAGCAATTCAAATTTAATTAATGATGGTCGAAATTTGACCACCAGGCGAACTCTACTAATAATAATATCCTTGGACAACTTGTGTAATACAACAGAATACATAATAGTACAAGTACAGAAGTCCCACTCCGCCAGATCATTTAAATAAATAGCAATTGTTGTTCCAACACAATAAAGTCGCAATTCAGGTCACATAACGCTAATTACCTACAGCTATATTCACCTAGAAGTTGCCTCTCTTTCTATCGCGTAATTCTTATCTTTTCTGACGACGCGTTAAGGTTGTCTTTTTTTTAAGAATTAAGTATCAATCTGAACATTTAATTACCAGTAAGATATATGCCTATTCCTCTATATTTGTGAACAAATAAAACTAGGCTAGGTACTAATAACTCGATAGGCTAGATACGAACGGATCGGCGCAACGCGGGAGTGAGCATCGAACTAACGTGCAGCCCGGCCGGCGCTCGGCTCCACTGAATGTTGGCACGATTAGTCGACCCCGCCGTGTACTTGTAACTTTATACCTACACTGCAGAGTGGACCTGGCCTGGTCATACACAGCGGTATCTAGACCCAAACCGGGCCTATGTCATACCTACCGGCCGCTAGTCTGCCAACGGACAGCGGATTTTTGTATACTAAAACATTTGAAATGAAAAATAAGCGTTAAGTACCTACTTAATTTACATAGCAATTTGTTTTAACAAATGTATTGACGGGGTAACTTTACATACACTTACAAACAATAATATGCAGCGGTCGGCTCCAGTGCAGAAAGAGAAGGCAATTAAAACGGTGGGTATCGATATTTATATAGTGTTTTATCTGGTACGTAGTAACTACTTAGTAAACTGTGCATAATTAAGCATAGGTTGTACTATCTGTTCTAAAACACAGATAAACATAATTACGAAGAAACCCCCAGACCGATGCTAAAATTTATATTATTGTTTCCAAATATTTGTTCTCATGGGGAGTTAAACCTGACCTCTGATGTTAGTGTCGAACGCTCTACTGCAACACAATCCGGTGTCAGGTTTGCCTGGCATCTCACCTGTTCTCCGGTAGATTAGCACGAGCCAAATCCTTTTCGAGCCACTCGTACTGGTTGGTGATCAGTTTGAGTCCATACTGGAGGAAGTAGTACACCTCGGTGGAGACGGACACGAAGTGCACGGTGCCCAGGTCGAAGCTGTAGTACAGGCTCGAGTCCCGGCCGGGCATAGAAAAACGGTTGGCGTAGTTGCTAAAATTGCTGCAATAATATTGTGTTGATAAAACTAAAGCATGGGGTCCCATCTCTAAGAAAGGAAAAATGGTTCAAACAAATATCAATAGATGGCGTTACGGGTATCGATTTGTTATTGAAGTTTATGGAAAATCAATATTAGGTCCTGATAAAAGTATTTTCTAATTTCATAAAATACCCTAAACACGGAAAAATTCAATAAACGCTTCTTCTTCTCAGTTTTTTTTATTTTGACAAAATTCAATATTGTCGTCGTTCCTCTAGCGGCAATTACTTGTACTACGTTGATACGGTTATGTTATTGTTTGTAGGTACTGACTATTGGTAGTTGGCCAAATTATATTGCATTTTCTAATTTTTTGCATTTTCTATTGTAGGTAAATTATTAATACACAAATTTTAATTCGAATTTCAAAGATACTATAAAAAATTAAGAATTAATTTTTCTCATTGTGTTTTACATTTTTTTTTTATATTGTCAGGACACAATTAATAGTGAACACATGGTATGTGTCAACTTTGTTGTGTAGGCAGGTTAGGTATTTAAGTAACAGACATTATGATTTGCCAAAGTAACTACTTACTTAACTAAGTACTTACACGTACTATCTATTTACACATACACATTGCTAATAGGAATCTTTCACCTCAGACCTCACTCGATTGCAGGGCTGCCAGATTGTATAATTGGATACAAAATTCGTATAATTCGGTAATCATAAGTATGCTGTTTGTATAGTAGATGCATTGTATAATCGGATACAATGTCATTACTGATGTTATAGTGTAATAAGTACGACATACACATAGAGATACTTAAAACAAATCATGTCTGTGATAACCTGTGTTAAGTAATTATACCTTAAGAGCTATATCACATAATTGCATTTTACAAAGTTATGTATTTACGCCGGCGACGACTCGGTCGGACTCGCGAGTTCCCGATACTATGTGTTCCCGCAGTGACAAAGCAATCATGATCCTTTTTCTACCACTAAATTATTTATTTCCTTTCTTAAAATATTGTGTATTAAAAAATAAAGAAATCTACATTGAAATAAAACTATTTTTAACGGATTTTATCGCGATTTATTTGGTGTTATTTTACTATTTACACTGATCCCGACGTTTTAGTTGCTTGTTTTGTTTTTTTTAGTTAAAATCTACATGTCACACCTCAAGTTAACTAAACAACACTTGGACGCACAGTGTGCCAAACAAATATATATGCATACTATACATACTTAATACATACAATTGAAACTCTTACGTACTTACGTATTAGATACATACACACTTACAGATATACATACATAATTATTTATACATTACTTAAATTTGCATTTGTTTGCAAATGTATAAGACGAGATTGATGTGATGCTTAATATGCTACTACTATTTAACTGTAGCAAAATGTTGTAATTCGAACTGTCATTATAATAATAGTTTATACTATTCATACACTCAAAATACATAACCTAAATTATTGTTCAATATATATAGAAAATAACCAAAAAATACTTCCGTGATCAAAAACAGGCAGACGTAGTATATGGTTCACGTTCTGTTGTTTGACGTTAAAAAATTCGGCACAGGGCTTACCTCTACAAGCGCTGAGTTCGAGTATATATATATCTACTGTTAATACGCCGTTATAGTGGAATAAAAACCTTTGATATTTAAAAAAAACATCTAGAAGCCGTATCGATCCGAGAGCTTTACTCTGATGTTTTTAATAATAATTACTATAGTATTTAAGAAAAAAAGAACGTGTTATTTTTACTAATATTTTTGTACATTGATGGGAATATAGTTGTTATGAGGTTGTATTACAGCATGGGATACAAATATTACATAACGGTGATCGAAGTGAAATTGACCTTGAATGGCCTACGTAGTCCTGGTCGTATGTAATAATAAATAATTATATTCGTTAAATATAAATAATGCTTACCAGCTGTAATAAATAATAGGCCGTTTGATTATTTATAAGTAATAAGTTATTTTATCGGTTATCTAATATAACGAACACTCCTACCTGTTGATTACATATTAATTAGCGCCATCTATTGGTTGCGCGTGTATTAGTAGATAAATAAATCCATTTCATCGCTAGGTGGCTCTAGGTTTATATCGCGTTGCTAGCGGCATCTAGCGCCTTTGCAGGTGCAAAAATAAAAGCCCGCAAAATTGCTCGAGTTAGGAGGGTCGCATTTCATTGTTTGGGATGAGGTATCTGTACTAGTATAGTATTATGTTATCTGTGACTAAAGTCAGTTAAATTTATATATGTAGGATCCTCACAGGACACAGGACTAGGTACAATGTGGGCACGAAGTAGGAACGGGCGATGAGAAAACTCCCTTTTGATACTTAATCACTGATGCATTGTAAACACGCAAAGAAACACTGTACAGTTCCTAGGTTAGTGTTGACTCGGTGGTGACCAAACTGAAAGTGAACTCGTCCTTCCGCAGGCCAACACCTTCCGCCTAGACACTGCGTAACGCCGATAGATGGCACTTGTGTTCTTTTCCCGTGAATTTATTATAGAGCTCGCTCTAAGCATCCGTACTAATGACCGAAGATGCGACATATAAATTAAAATTGATAATTTGGTTTTTTTAATTTACACTTTCACTTAAGTTACAAAATTAATGCTTTTCTTAGTTCATTTTTTATTATAGATTTTATGATCAAATTTAAAAAACCCCAATATTAGTATCTTGGAATAATAGAGTTGTGTTTTTTGTATTAACATTTCTGTCTTAATTAGTGTAAGTGGCTAGGAGCCGTTCTGATTAAGATTAAATTTTTTTGTGGGAGAGCCATGCTTCGGCACGTATGGGCCGGCTCGACTCCGCTCGTTACCACGGCCTTACAGAAAACCGGCCGTGAAGCAATGCTTGCATTGCTTTTCGCCGAGTGAGTGAGGTTACCGGAGGCCCTAACCCTTCCCTCTCCCATATTCCCGTCTTTCCCCTCTCCCCCCTCTTCCCACTCTTCCCCCCCCCCCTCCCCCTCTTCTCCTACTCTGACCTTAAAGGGCGGCAACGCACTTGTGACTCTCGAGTTACAGGTGCCCATGGGCGGCGGTAGTCATTTACCATCAGGTGACACGTCTGCTCGTTTGCCACCTATACCAAAAAGAAAATAAATGTAAATGTATAAAGAAAACTTCTTAGTGATTTTTAACTGATTTCGAAAAAGAAGATTCTTTTTTTGTGTGGCAATCATTAACAGATTTTAACGTTTCTTTTTTTTGATAGGCTATCTCCTAAATGGACCCACAATTAAAAAAATACATATCCATCACAAGGGTGATAATTAATAATAAAAAAAAAGGCAATGAAATTTGCACGTGGTATGTGTGTGTTGAATTCGTTGTACTTTATTCAAAAGATAACAAGTATATATAAGTATAATATATATTATTATAATATTAACTTAACACATGTCACACACGGCTGTCTGATCCCAAACTAGGGAGAGCCTGTACTATGGTAACCAGACTGCTGATAAACATACTTATATATTTCTAAATATATACATATTATATATATCAAATCGCCACCCGACAAAAAAGTGTCATAATACAAAAACAGCTATTTAGCTTTTATGCGGGTGAATTAACAAAACAGCTCAGTAAAAAAGGGAACTAATGAGCTAATAACGATGTTTTTACAACTGGCCAAATACAACATTTGCTATTCAATGCTACTAAAATGTCAAAACGTACCTAATAAGTGATATGACACTTTTTTTTGTGATATGACACTTTTTTCCGGGTGGCTCTTCACACAATCATTTTTCCTGGATGGTTATTGAACCCACGACCTCTGGCTCAGCATTCAGGATCACTAACCACTAGACCAAAAGACCAGTCGTCTCAGTCATAGTCAAGGACGTATACACCCAATACTTAGTAAAGTACACCCAAGAATACAAATATATGCACTGATCGCGAATCAAACCTGCGACCTCAAACACCGCAGTGGAATGCACAAGTATTAGTTAAGTCGTTAAACTTCATAAAAAAAAAAGGTTTTAGCTATTGAGCACCATAGGCGTTATAAATTATCACCTTAATTATAATTGTGTTTTTATTTATTTTACCATATGAATTGCGCACACAATAAGTACTTTATTGAACTAATTATATTTTTAAAGATTAATTAATAAGGAGCTGACAGAACTCAATGTTTAGATTAGCGCCCTCTAGTGGATCAATATATTATTATTAGCGTGACGGTCACAAGTTCGGTGCTTTTTCCCCATAGCGAAAGTGCACAAAGTGCCTAAAGAAGTTTTCACTTCAAAAACAAATATATCTATGGTTACTTACTACATCTGCTCATGGTTGCCAGGGCAGGTCATGTAAGGAACGATGGCGGCAAGAGGCTGTATCTGTCGCATGAACTCATCTCCGACGAGCGCGTCGTCAGTGTCCATGTCATAGGCAAAGTCACCCACGTGGAGGATCACGTCAAACTTGTCGCGCTGAGCCTCATCTTGGAGGTACGACAGGGACTGAAATGAGAGTGATATTATATTAAACTTATATCACTACATATTATAAAACAAAGTACCCCGCCGCGTCTGTCTGTCTGTTCGCGATAAACTGAAAAACTACTAAACGGATTTTCGTGCGGTTTTCACTAATAGACAGAGTGATTCATGAGAAAGGTTTAGGTGTACAATTTGTTAAGGTTTAGTGTAAATTTATTGAAATATTATTATTATTATTTATCAGGCAGCAGTTGATATTCAACTGATAAGGCCTGTATCCTGCTTCCTTAATTTATTTTTCATTTTCGATATATTTATAAATATATTGATATGATATAAATATGTTGATGATTGTTGAAGATGTCTCTGCTACCCGTGCGAAGCCGGGCGGGTTGCTAGTCTGCAATATCTTTTTGACCATAATTTAATCAACTTGATAGCTTTTATGTCTTATAATTTCGGGTGGAACTTTGGAATTCTTTTTTTATCATATAGATCAGAATTGAATGACAATGAAAGAAAAAGAAAAAAGACACGAATAATAAATAGAAAATATACGAAACTAAAAAATATATTAAATATATCCACAAAAAAAAATGCCAGGCCTGGGAATCAAGGCCAGAACTTAATGACTGCCAAGACGTAACTTTAAATTTGAACGGCGTTTTAAATATCGATTAGGATAATAGGAAACCGTTTCTATCTTATACATCCATTGTATGTATTGTTTATAGTTGACAAATTACGCATAATACAGATTAGACGACGACCAAGTCAATAAATATGTACAAGCCGCGCTGGAACTGCTAGTATTTAATAATTATTAAATACTAGCGCTAGAGTTCCAGCGCCGCTTCGCTCCCATGTACACATTTAACCCTAATTCCTTTTCCAAAATAAAAGTAGCCTAAGTTACTCCTTATAACACCAGCTAACTGCCAGTGAAAGTCCCGTGGAAATCGGTCCACAAGTTCCGGAGATTAGCCGGAACAAAGACAGATGGATAAAAAATTTAAAAACTGATTTTTAGGTAGAGGTATCGTGTAAATAACTCTAATGAGCTTTAAAAATTGATTTGATTTTGATTTTGATAGCAGTTGCTCCTTGTCAAATTTCATTACGATGCGTTCAGCCGTTTAGAAAAGTTACCATACAAATAAGAAACGCATTTATAATATTAATATGAATATTTGAGACAACGCTGTTGCTTTTCCTTATACGTCTATATTTATGTATTTATTTATTTTATTTATTTACTTCTCGTTATTGTACACCTTTAAGTAGTAAATAGTGCAAAACAAGTTACAAATGTTAAGGTATAACAATAGGCGGTGTAGTAAAAAAATGTTACAGTAATCCTTAAAATGACGCTACCGTTTAATGCTAACATTAGTATAACTCCAGTGATTGTTTTGCAAACCGAATATATTGCATATCTATTGGTGGGCGATAGCTATTATCAATCTTGACCCTCTAAACTCATTATCGTTCCACTGTTATAATCAACAGTAACAATGTAGACATAGAGTAGATTAGTAATATTCATAATTATTCAAAACCAAAAGCTATGCAAAATATATTGTGGCTCTAGGTTCAAAAGTCAGACTTCTTGAATAACTTTTACGTGGGAGAGCCATGCTTCGGCACGTATGGGCCGGCTCGACCGGAGTGATACCACGGCCTCACAGAGAACCGGCAGTGAAGCAATGCTTGCATTGCTTTTCGTCGAGTAAGTAAGGTTACCGGAGGACCTAGTCCTTCTCTCCCTCCCCCCTCCCACTCTTCCCTTACTCCCACCTTAAAGGCCGGCAACGCACTTGTGACTCTTGAGTTGCAGGTGCCCATGGGCGGCGGTAGTCATTTACCATCAGGTGACCCGTCTGATCGTTTGCCCCCTATACCATAAAAAAAGCAAGATGGTTTTCTTATTCTCTTCGACAAAATTCTTTCTTTTTAATAACATTTTTGCCATAAAATCTTCACAGCTAAACATAGGCTACTCCTAATGTCTTCGACAAAGAGAACCCTTGCGCCGCCTCAACGAAACGGCTCCCTGCCGCTTACATCGGCTCATCTAGTGGGAAAAGGTCACACGCTTCATTTTGTCAGTCACTCGTCAAGGCACCATTCGAGAACCTTCCTTCTTCATCGGTTGATGGTCCTCCCATAAGTTCTTTATCACTTCATATTCGTTCCAAGTCATATATTGTAGGGAATCACGAAGCAATCCCTCTCACCAGGTCGTTGGGCAGCTTGCAGCTTTTTATGAAGCCCACAGATAGCGACAATGTGTGTGAACAAACCAAATCAAACAGGGTCACTGGCAACACCCATTGGTTTATAAGCACTTCGACAAATACGATGAAAAGATAGTGCATAGCTTTCCAAGTTGGAACTACCAATATGAACACTTATCTAACTTTCCGGTATCCGGCCTTAAAGGTAGGCCGGATATCCGATATCCGGCTTCAAGGTAGGCCGCATAACCGGTATCCGGACAAAGAGCTATCCGTTTTAACTCTAAATACGGCCGATGCGTTTTTATACTTACGTGAGCATTCTTGTTGCCCATATCGCCGTATATGGCGGCACGCACTGGCCAATCCTCGCCCTGAGGCGGCGTCTTGAAGGAAAACTGCTCGGACCAGCCGTAGACTGAGCCAGCATGATATACTAGAAAGAGAAAGACATCGACATGACTTGATTTGAATTAGTCCAATCAAGCACAGGGTCATCAGATGATGAACAGTTACACTCGCAGCAATATCGGTGGCACTAGCAACTTGCCAATAATTTCTGAGTTCTTTAGACTTGTGTCATCCTACTCTATAACAGAACAAGCATAAATCAAAAATTTCAAATAGGACTAAAAAATCAATTCTGCGATCAGAAAAAAGCTGATGGTCTTCAAACGGATTTTATTTAATTATGGCTAAGAACACTCTCGATCGTATCACCTTTCATACAAAAAAAACGAAATCAAAATCAGTTCATCCATTTAGGAACTATGATGCCACACACAGATTCACACGCTAAACGTGTATCATCCCTTTTTTTGCGTCACTTTCGCATTTATAACACTATGTAGGTCTCATCGTAGGAGAGCCAAGCTTCGGCGCGTATGGGTCGGCCCGACCGGAGTGATACCACGGCCTCACAGAAAACGGGCATTGAAGCAATGTTTTCATTGCTTTTCGCCGAGTGAGTGGAGTTACCGGAGGCCCTAACCTTTCCCCCCCCCCTGTCCCCCTCTTCCACAATTCCCCTACTCCCACATTAAAGGCCGGCAACGCACTTGTAACTTTTGAGTTGCAGGTGCCCATGGGCGGAGGTAGTCACTTACCATCAGGTGCCCCGTCTGCTCATTAGCCCCCTACACCATAAATAAAGTAGTGGTAGTAAAAATTTACAAAAGTTTTGTACTTTTGTAGTCAAATACGCAACTTAATATGCATGCGTTCTTAAAGGAATAGCTAGTGAATAGCTTTTAAAATGTCTTGCTCAAAATGCTGTTGAATATATTTTTTGAGTATATGAAATAACTACAGCAAAATATACATACACTATTATACACATTAAAAATAAAATATAGTTCCATAACAGAAATGAACAGTAAATTCGACAGATAATCACGAGTCTTCGGTAGTATAGTGGTCAGTATCCCCGCCTGTCACGCGGGAGACCGGGGTTCGATTCCCCGCCGGAGAGATTTCTTTTTGTAATTTGTATCTTTTTTTATAATTTTTTGAGCATTACTTTACATTGGATTTTTTTTTTAAATTTAAAGTCGATACAGGATTTTTATACATAATTGTTTTTTTTTAAACAGTTCAGGTTTGGTTCTACTGCAATCAGCAATGCCAAATTTAAAAAATATTCAATACTAGCTGCGCCCCGCGGTTTCGCCCGCGTAAGTCCTGTACCGTGGCAATATCGGGATAAAAAGTAGCTTATGTGTTTATCCAGTAGTTTTTGCGTGAAAGAGTAACAAACATCCACACATCCATACATCTATACATCCTCACAAACCTTCACGTTTATAATATTAGTAGGCTCTTTACTTGCTACTCACCATATCTAGTGTCATACTCTAGATTTTGTAAAGTAACGGTATGTATGTACTGCCTGCGTTTGCGCAATCCACCATCTACAAACAACTTGCTCGTTCCCGATACTGTTTTATCCATTATACCTTTGCCAACTTGTACAAGTGACCCCTGCGTGTCGTTGAATGTTGACCATGTTACAACTATGTCGTTTATTTTGTCTGAAACAATATGAATAGCACTATTTATAATTACCAATGTTGTTAATATTATCCATCAGATAACAAGCCTACTGAACAATAATATGTAATCTAATCATTTCATTTATGCGACTATTAGTTATGATGTTTTTTTTCTGGTCGAAACCCAGCACATGGACCACCTAATAGCCCAGTGCCTATACACACCAGGGATGTTGCGGATATTCGCATCCGCAATAGCGGAGCTTACGCATCGATTTTGATATCTGCATCCGCAATGCAGATGTAGTGCACGTCACGACAAGAAAGAAGGTGGGTGGGGTGTCGTAAACACGTGCTGATTGACCAATAGGATTTTCTCGTTAATCAAGTGTTTAGGTGCACTTATTGTATGAACATTTAATTTTTTGTGTGCATTGTGTTTTAAGTAAGTCTTTGAAAAATCATCTAAAATCGATGCAACCAGAAGTTTAGTCTGTTTGAAAGTTCTAGTAACGAAAAACAATTGCCGATTTTTATCGACACCACCAGCCAGTCTTCCTAGTGATCAGTTGTTTACGGCTCATACAGACGAGCGGCACTTTGTTGACGGCAGTTACCACTGCAGCCGTCGCCACATGTCGACAGCAGCCGTCAACGCGTCGGCGGCAGCCGACAAAGCGTCGACGGCTGCCATCGACGCGTTGACGGCTGCCGCCGAAGTGTGGCGACTGCTGCAGAGGGGGTGACTGCTGTATATTTCGCGACATGCCACAACTGCAAACATCGCCACCCGTCGCCGTTACCGATCAAAAATCAATAAATACCCCATACGGCCAAAAACTGCAATGTAATTTATTACACAATATTTATGCAATCAGCTGCTTCGACGGCGCCGAATGTTAAGGTCATTCACTGTACCGCACCGTACGCGTGTTGCGTTTACATTGCGTAGCGCAAAACAAACTACTGACCGTAAATCCTTAATCTCGCATTTTTAAGATGAACTAACTTTTACATTGTGATAAGTATCCAAAGAAAAACGTTTTTGTAGGTTATTCGCGACCGTGATACTTACACGCTGTATTATTACTTTATTTCTGCCCCCCTATAAAGTTTATTAAAAATTAAGATTAGCATCCGCAGATGTAAAGTTTCAAAATTCAAAAATTCTCCATCCGCAACATCCCTAATACACACATATAAACACTTGCAACATAAGTGGCCCTCAACCCCCTCCAGGTCCTGGTACACTGGCAGCCTTACTCAGATTAGTGCTGATCTGAAGAGTGAAAGTACTTCCATAGTGGGACAATTCTAATTATGCGATTTATTCTTAAAAACTTGACTGGTAAAATTTTTATTCACTCTATTTATTTATCTTTTACTGAATATGATAATATAGCATTAAACTTCAAAGCTTATGAATGCAATTGCAAATGGAACAGCAGTGCACAGTTCATTTTGGTTTGGCACCTAGGAGCATGGGTTCTGGAGTCATAAACATTTCAGTATGCCGTAAACCTCTTGACGATCTCTGTGACGCAGCGGTAGTGCATTCGACTGCCACGCTGATGGTGCTCGCTCAGTGCAACTATTTGTATCTATGAATGTCTGTTTGCATTGGTCTCAGTGTTTCCATGTATTTACAAAAAAATGTATCTAAGTATGTTTATCTGTGTTGTAGAGCCCATAGTACAAGCTTGGCTTAGTTTGGGTCTAGATGGCGAAGTGTCATATGTCCCATGATATTATTATTATTATCCAATCTTTAATGTTGTACTGCCATGATTACCCTACAATTTTCCCTTCCTAGAGAATTTCAATTTCTTATTATAATTATATTTAAAAAATTTAATTTCTTGATGATTTTCAGTCAGTAGTTTTTTTGTACCCTCTGCAGGACTTTGATAAATCATAAATGATGAAGACACTATTACAAGTCGATTAGTTCTTTAAAGCTGGCTGGTGCTGGTATTTCCTATGACTAGTCAAGACTAGTCTTCTCAAGAGAAGAGATGCCAAAACAAACTGGAGTAACTTACTATTAGTGATATAAAATGAGGGATGAGAAACTATTACAATCAGTATTCATTTAAAAATTATACTAATAACAGAAATATAAATTATGATAACCTTCTTACTTATATAAATATTTGCTTAAGCTTATCTAAATTAAACAAAATAATAAGGGGCTTAGACCACTGGTGTTATCAACATTTACTATTATTAGTTTAAATAGAGCAGCTTATTATTAATTAGTTATTCATGATTCATTTCAGTTATTGTAGGTTTATTGTTAGCAGCTAGCTACTTGGAGCAAGTAACATTCAATTATTCTAGTACAATCCTACCACCAAACAGAAATATTCAAATGGTATTTAGTCCTTGATTTTCCTGTTGACACATTTACCACTAATGTTTATTTCATGTTGTTACATACATTTAAGTAATAGATATTATTTGTTTTGCTACTACAGTGGATTTCGGTTATAACGACATTGGTGGGACCACTTTAATGTTGTCGCTATATCTGGAAGTTGCTATTTCCAAAATAGCAGAAAGTCATGTACATAATATATATTTATTTATTTATTAACTATGTATGTTATACACCGGTGTTATTGAAAAAATGCGTTATAGTGCATTGTTAAAGTTTAGTTTTTTGTATACGCTGTGAGGTGTATTCCATTTTCATAATTTCTTCAATATTTTAATGATTGTTGCCTTCACCAAACAAACAGTACTTTTTTAGCATTGTCATAGCGCATATTGTGTCTCTGGTTGTTGGAATCTCATGTACAACGCTATGTTTATATATTTATTATATTATTATATATTTTTCTTTAACAGTAAATGTACACCCTAGGAGCCATATTCACAAGTTTATGAAACACTGTTCACAGAAATTGCTATGTAACTGATTGATAAGTTCAACTTTGTACATGTGCTAAGTAGGCCTACCAACAAACAAAGGAAGCATATCTGGCCATCTGTAATTGTAAACAAAGGAAAAGAAAGCTTAATAGTTTTATGAATGAGTCTTTGTGCCTTTGCGGACTCAGTCGCAATATGCACATGGAATTTCTAGGAATCTGTCACAAATGGTTCATAACAACAAGTTGCTATACCCGAAATTGATGCTATATCCGAATGAATTTCCTGCGAAAGTATGCTTTAAATTCAAGGGTCGAAAGTCTGACGTCGCTATAACCGAAACATTGTTACAACCGAGGTTGTTTTTAACGAAATCCACTGTATTTAGTGTTGTATACTATAGGCCGATATAGGAGAAGGATCAGAAAGACTGAAGCAGCATTGGAAAGAAATGTTGTATATTTCTGTAGCTGATGGGATTTGAAACAAAGAAACTTATGAAAGTGTGAAGTAAGTTAAACTGACAATGTTCTGGCCATTTAGTCTGGGAAATCTACAATCTGAAGTAATGACCAGACTAGAATGCTATTTGGGACATCCGCAAACTAGATGGACCAATAACATGGTCAAAGTGGCAGGGAACTGTTATATGTATAAACCCGACACATGACGGTCAATGCGAGGAGAGGCCAATGTTCAATAGATGTCTTTTGGCTGAGATGATGATGATGTATTAATATTTTTGCATATATTCTTGTAATTATTTAACTAATAGGAAATAAGAACATTCTTATTATTATATATTCTTGTTGTTTCTCAGTGGCAATATATCTACAATGTATGAAATACAATCTTCTCAAAACATTAGTTCTCTTATCTGTATTAAATTGTGTTACATATAGGTACCATCAGCCAATTATATGGTCTACTACTCTACGGTTGAAGATCATCTGACATTGTAGAATAACAAGGTTAATTTTTCCATGCAATAATATTCTGACAGCTCATTCTTAGATATATTCAGCCTTATCGCTATTGTGATTACACAGAAACTGTTGTATGGTCGACCATTTTCTTTATTAACTGTACACATGTTTTGCTTATAAAATAAAAAAAAAACTAAGTTAAGCGTTCAATGGTCCTCCAGAATTGCCACTAGCCTACAACCTTTTCTGGGACAAGGCACTATGCAGTTAATACTACAGTTGCGACATTAGGTTTGAAATTGCTATGCACAGCAATGTCAAGTCTTCAGCAGTGATGCTTATTGGTTTAATGGGAAGATTATTGGTGTTTGGCTCTATGGAATAATAGCTGCTAACCATAAAACTTGTTCTTACATAAATAACAGACAATTATAAAGATACGCTGACATCTGTTCTTAATTATGAAATTAGGATTTGTTAACTTACCACCAAAGGATATGTGCACTTGTTCAGGCTGGCAATAGGCACAGTCGTATTTCACTCCTGTTTTGCGAATATTTAATCCTTTTCCCCAACTTACTCCAAAGAGAAGTAATAAAATAAAAAACTTCATATTTTTATCAATCCTCTTCCGAAAGTCCTCTCAAATTAATTAAATGGCATTTGCTTTGTGTAAAGAAGTAATTACTGCGCTATATAAGTTGTGGCTTGTGCACGTACGTAGCGTTGTGGTCATAATCTGCTCAACTTTACAAGTTTGCTCTTTGTTATCTTTTACAACGAAACAACAACAAGTCAACAACCGAAGCAAAGACTATAGTTTGTTTTTTTATCTCAGAGATTCAGAGACAAAATTGACACATGCAAATGTCAAATTTACAAATAATGTTGCCAGCTCTTTTGCGCAGCGATGTACCTACGCGCTACGCTACCGGTTTGTTGAATCGTAACTTTATATCTTTAATAGACGATTAGCTTCAAAGTTTTCTATTCCAAAGCAATAATGCAATAATGCAAAAATACAATGCAGGCGAGTGGACACTCTTCACATGCCCCTTAATACCTGTTTAGATCTAGGTGCAATGATATTATATACAAACAAGAGGTCTAGGTGTGCGCTATGTGACGTATTGTATTAAGCATGTTCGTTTTTCAGCTGGATGTGTGTGAAAAGAATAATAATTAAGAAATTGATTTCTCAAAAATGGAAATGTGAAAAATGAATTGACCAATTTGTAATTTGTGATGAACACTGTTCATATTGATCAACGGACATTGACACAAACAAAGGCGTAGCTAGGATCAAGCTAAGGGCTCAAGGTTTATTTTTGACATACGACTTTTCTGGCTATAACATGGATGTCTTATATAGAAGAGATTTTGCGTAGTGAAGGAACAACAAATTCTAATAACAACTGTTTATTCAGTCATAACGCAAAAATATGCTTATTTACCCTAATTACAAATAACTAAATGGCATATAAAATATATTAAAATATTATGTACAAAGACACTTAAAAATTAGAGTAAAATTAAAGTTTATCATTGAGTTAACTGATTTGTAC
Organism: Euplagia quadripunctaria; assembly: GCA_963859945.1. Lineage (NCBI taxonomy): Eukaryota > Metazoa > Arthropoda > Insecta > Lepidoptera > Erebidae > Euplagia > Euplagia quadripunctaria. The sequence continues at coordinate 22,100,546 of OY982573.1, read as the reverse complement.
TTTAGGTGAACAACAAATATGAACACATTAGAAATTCTGTGAGAGTCAAGACTGGTCTACACCCATTAAATATCCTACCAAACCAAAGATGTCAAACTTTTGTTAGATGGCAAGAGTTGTAATAATGGGTACACAATTCATTTTCATTTATTTGAATTATTTAAAATTCAACAATACAACAACTTTAAACATTCTTGCCAGTACTGACCCCCATTTACACAATTATCAACTCAACAGTTAAGGCACCCAAACTGATCAAAGACCAAATTCATATAAAAATAATTAGAGCATACCGAAGCTAGCCTCTCCTTCACTTTTACTATATTTATTGGATTTTTTAATCAATCCTAAACTCATTTCGCCTTCGCTCCTCAAAGGTAATATGCCTGACTGTACGTCTGAACTATATTTAGAAGATGAAGAAGAAAAAACAGATTCACAATCAGAAGAAATCTTACGCACAATACTTTTTCCCAACATCCTCTTAAGTTTTACTTCACCTAGACTACTTAAGTCTGAAGAGTCCGCTTCTACAGAACTCGTGCTTGTTGTTGTTACGTTAAGGTTACTTTTTTTGACGTATTTTGCTTCTGTAGCATTTTTTGTAGCTTTTGTAGAAGTTCTACCATTTTTCTTACCTTTTCTTGGTATACTGTCTTCTACATTTGAAAGAACTTCCTGAGAATTTCGTGGCAAACGTAAACTGAACCTAGGGGAAGATAAATTTACAGAAATATCTAGATCTTTTTCATTTACTTCAGTTTCGAATTCGACATTGTTTTCATTTGTGACGAATATTAATGGGCTTGTGTGATGATCGACTGTTACTGTTGTGAAAGGTGATGTTGTCCTGGTTTTAGTTCTAGTTGGTGATGTCATAACATTTTTAACATGCGCTGGAGAAGTTTGAGTATTTTTTTGTGATGCTGCAACATTTATTTTATTTTTATTGACCCCTTCAGATGTAGAGGGCTTAGTTAAATTCTTTTCTAATATATCCCCGTATTCTTCAACTAAAAGTTTTTTTATAAATTCTTTTTCCAACTCAAACATTTTTTCTACTTGTCCTTTTGGGTCGATGGTGGGCCAGAGATCATTATGTATAGGATGTACATTTTTCTCACTTCTAGGCGTGGTTTGAGTTTCCTTCGGGGATATCCTTTGTGTTCCAATACTTTGTGTAGCAGAATCTTGTGTATTAACTGAGTGTATAAATTCAAAAATATCAACTTCATTTTTTAACGACAACTTTGGTATTTTCGTGTATGTCAAGTTATGAATATTTGATGTACTTGGGATAGTTCTGATATCCCTAACATTTCTGTCTTTATTTGTCTCACTGTTATCTGACTGACACTTTTTTGCCTTATCACTAATTTTACTACTGTCACTGGAATGTCTACTGCGAGTCTTTGGGTCTGACTGTCCAGAATTATCAGTTTTTTCATCCTCGAAATCATCAACATAGCTTTCATTTTCTTTAGTTTCGTCGGTGTCGCTTAATAAAGGCAGTGGCTTTGGGACACTATCAGTGCTTTTAATATTTTTAGATAAAGTATCACTAACAGTTCTTTCAATGTCGATTACTTCTTGCAGCAAATTTTCATCGGAAGTAGTAAGAACTTTTAATTTATTATTACTTTTCTGTTTTCGAGGGCTTGTATTTTCAAACGAATTTTCCCGGCTGCCAATGATCTTATCAAGAATAGGACTCAATGGTATGTTGTTTTTATTTGGAATCTTAGATATTTCTCTTTCGATATCACTAACTCTTGCTCCACCTATAGTGAGTTTGGAGTATGGTATGTACTCAGCGTTATTTAGAGCGCTTGATTTAGTTAAAGTATTTACAGTACTATTTTTCTTTTTAGGCGAGACTTTAGGTTTGTTTTTTAGTTTAGTTCTATTGGAAGAAGGTCCATATACGATGTTAAGCTTCTTTCGCCATTCATTAAGATTTGATTGCGATCGTTTATCTGATTCCTTTTTAGTAATTTCCTTTTCTAGATTAGACCTAACTATATTTGTAAGTAGGCGTTTTTGTGTTTTCAGTTTAATCTGAGTGTCGGAGCTAATATTAGAGACACTACTGTCGCAAGGTGATAACTTTGAAACTTTTCTTACTTTCGGCTTAATTGTTTGTTTAATTTTGATTGGTTTATTAAATTCAGTAGTTATAGTAGTATTGGGTACTGGTATTGATGGTTCTTCATGTTGTACTGCCACTATAGCTACATTCTTAGTGATCATATCAGATTTTTCAGATTTGTTAATCTCAGGAAGAATATCTAACTGTAAAACCTTTTGCTCTTTCAATTCACTTCTTATATTTATACTTGGCATTACTTGTACTTGTAAATCTTTGCATGGCGAATTAAGCTTAGGTTCTATATATTTAAAAGAATACTCGGTATAAGCTACTGGGGCATTTACTACTCTATCATTATTCAACTTTTCAGGCTTTGTGCTATCTTGATTACCATCGATTTGTATAACCTTAGTGCGTGTAACTCCTAAATTTCTAGTAATAAGCTTCTTAAGCGTTGGCGCGGTATTTAAGTGAGTGTTAGAGTTATTTTTATTAGATTTTTGTATATTATCTTTAGGACTTAGATTATTTATTACGCTATTCCTCGGCTTGTACTCAGGTCTATGTAAAGATTTATCAATGATTTTGTACCCGTGGAATTTGGCATTTACAATTTCTTCAATATGAACTTTTTCGTTAAATTCTTCGTCTAATGGTGTAGGCGCAGTCTTGACTTGCACGCCCGGCTCGTGAAATTTCAATAGTTCCCCGGAGAGCAGCTTCAGGTCATCCGTAGTCGATTGCAGCATTTCATGCAGTTTCCTTAATATAATTTCATCTTCTGGTTTTAAGGCTGGCTCTGTATTCCATAACTCATCATCTATGATATTAACCATCTCGTACTTTTTGCTGCTTTCGACCTGTAAGTAATTAAAGTGAAATTTATTACATAAACGAAAATATTCATGTATTCACGCGGGCCGACCACAATTCAGAGGTATGTAATACTTACTTCGTGATCGCGTTAATTCCCGTGGAAATACATTATTATATCATGGAACGCGAAAGTATAAAAGTTAGTATAAATGAATAGAACGGTACGGTATTTTGGTGCTCCGGTGCTGGTGGTAGTTGATAACGTGGAGTAACACCAACAGGTGTTGAGAGTGTTCATAACTCCTATTCAAAACCAAACAGCGCGTGTACTTGTTTGCCAACCAAATTTTGTCCCGTGAATGACAATCGACTATGCCTACTAGCTCCATATCGTTAAACTCCTAGGCGTGAATTGTTTTGCCTCTCTAATCAAACACTTATCTGAACCCGAGCCTGGTCTGTACCTTCAATATTGATATTCGTAGGTAGTGAAGCCTTTCTATATGTATTTGACATACCGATTCTTCTACATTTACGTCTCTTTTATGTTCAGCTTTTCCACAGAGGCGAGATGAATTTATTATATTTCATTAAACACGATTTTATTTCAGAATAAATTCTTTGCAGTTTGCAGGAGAGTTTAACTTTCCATACGACTGAAGAATGTCATGCTTCGTGTTTTAGTGGACCACTCCTGTTGACCGCGGTGTACAAAATGTCATTTGAAATGTGGGTAAGATTAGTCCCAGTGTTGATTCCGTCATTAACATTACGTCGTTTAGTGTACCTAATCTATTTTATTGATCGCCTTATACATAGTTGCCTAGCAAGAGGCGTCACTACGTCAATACGTTTGTTTATCTGGCTAATGTTACTTTGTGTTTAGATTTTAGGACACTATCCAAACAATTACATACAAATACTAACCATATATCGATCGACTGGGTATCGCGTGATGACGCTTCTCATCTGTTGGTCAAGCACAGAGGTTCCGGCATCCTCTCTGATGGTGCTCCGCTGCGTTCTGTTAACAAAACGAAAAGTGATTTTTAATATTTGAACATAAAAGATTATTTAACGCTAAAAAATATTTCATAGGACAATCCTGAACTGCGGTCCTAAAGACCATTATTCAGTATAATATGCTACAGATGACCGATAGGTATTCAGGCGAGCAGAACGGGAGCCTCTGTTGGTATGTGAATGAACGTTTGTTCCATTTTAATATCAGCTTATTTTTCTTTTCAAATAAAACAACGTGTCACGGAAAGTTCACAAAACATATACATACAGAAAAAATGCACCTACAAGAAAAGTATCTACTGTAGCTGTTGAAATGGGACTGCTTCAACTTCACAGTACTACCCATTCATACCATACAATTTAACGACAGCGTATGTAAGCAAAGACAAACCTATTAATCTTAGACAATATTGACAATACGACGATAAACACTGTCTCACAAAAAACAAGCTCAGTCTAGTTTGGGAATTAATATCAGGTATTTTACCATCAATCTTTTAATAGATAAGTGCTTTCTGTACTATAAAATGGATGACTTTTGGTCCCAAATAAAGATTTTTATTATTACTCAGTATTCTTTATGTACTTCCGCGAATAATTATCAGCAGAAAATAAGATCCTGATTCGTTGAAATTATCATATACCGGTATGAGGGTGTCATAATACAGCGGTAGGATATCTCCGCCCTGAGTTCCTATTACGGGTTGTATCCCGTCCTGAATGTTGTTTTTTTTTAACATAAATACTTTTTCCCATAATTGTGACCGTCAATATGAATGATTGTGGATCACCTATTGGAATTCCAACAGCGTAGGTTGATATCAGATGAAAGATAAGTTTGGAAATGATAAGGTTTCATTTATTTTCCATTTATAAAACGATAAGGACAAATCATTAGCTAAAGTTTTTGTAAAAAAAACACAATTCTCCAAATTGTTAAGAGGAAATATAATTTTATGTGTTTTGCCTCCACAACACACTACAGTTTTCTAGAAAGGTAATTTTCTCAAACCCAACAATATTTTTAAAGGAACCATAAACTTCACAGGTACATGGATAAATAAAAATGCGTAAATATACAAAATCACATCAATTGTATTTCACCAACATTTACATTAACGTCTTAATCGAAGCATTTCACTTGCTGCTTACAGTAAGAGACATGTCTCAAAATTATATATATTTTTGTGTCGATACACTATCGACATCTACAAACAAGCCTATGGGTAAAGGCGGACAATAACAGTTTGATATGTTACATGTACGTCCATATGAACATGTATTCAAAATTGACCTCTTTAAGTGTGCCCAATGTTAAGCCTTGAGGAACTCCGTTTAAAATATACATTTATTATTCTTATTGAAACATAAGAAATCTCAAGGGAAATGCTAAGGTCTAAGGTCATAATGTATTATACAAAAATTACTAAAACGGACCTAATTTTGTTGAATGTTTATAACATTAACATTGTTATGAATGTGTCAAACGCCTAAACCAAGTTTAGTTTATACAAGTCTTTACACAGTCGATATTGACGTACAGTTAACACAACAAAACAATAAAAAAGAAATGCACACAATTCGTGCTTACATTTTTCACCTTTGCCAATTTTGGCGAGAATTAATTAACATTTTGACACACCCGTGGAGCGGGGCGATTTCCGCTGATAATACTAATATCAATTTCGAATCTATCAGAAACGTGTCCTATAATGGAAAGCCACTCACGGCCAGAAAATACGATGAGTACATTATCACAACTAAAACGATTAGATTTGTAGTACATCATTTATATAAAATGATATGAGTTAAAATACAGACACATGAATAAGAAAAGAGGAGAGCGCTTCGTGCTCTTGTATCGAAGTTATTTGAAAGTTATTGTTATTTAGATGTAATATTTCATCTTAAGCAATCAAATTTAATTTTAGCATTTCGAATGTAAAACAACGAGTAATATAAGGTTCAAATAAAAAATAATATAATAAACACTATGGCTCAAAGTCCTCGTAATACTGGATCAATAGCCGCGACTGTGTTGGCTGTATACCAATCAATGCTACCTAAAATATTTACAAGTAGACGAATTATGTACAACGTACGTATATGTACACGAATAATATCTAAAATAAATAATCAACATATCAATTTCATTGTATGTTTTAACCTTTAATATTTAAAGATTAACAGATATATAAAAACTATCGAGTTAATGAGATTGAAGTAGATACGATTAAGATTTGATAATCATCATAAATACACTTACTTAGCCATGAAGATCCCGATATTCACTAAACGAAATCATTGCACGTAGTCTAAAAACCATCAAATAGAGTTCCTATCGAAAAATATAAGTAGTGAAATCTCGATCAAATCGCACAGTACGGAATCTGCTGAGAGAACACAAAGACATAAAAGCTAAGGAGTCGTCGTCTGATAGCTTTCGAAACTGAAGTACACTACAAATCGTTTAATATTATAAGTTATGACATATATAATGATAATAATATAATGATTACTTCACTTTATACAAATATAGCAGCGAGTTTTAAGAGTTCCTATATCGGCCGCGTGTTTGCGGTTTTCACAATTTGACATTTCACAAAATGACTAGGTACGCCCCCTCTATGCAAAGCGATCTCGCTAATACTGCCGCCTGCCGACGCGTATGCTGCAACACCTACCCCAGTAGCTGGGCAAAGCTTGCAGCATTCGCGACTTACACCCACAACTAAAGTATAATTTATCCTTAGAACATAAGCAACTCGTTGGACGCGGGCCAACACGAGCCCTGCGTACTAATCTACAATTTTGATTGTACTGCAATTGTCGCAAAACGCTAACAATTAAAAATTAAAAAAAAATTGTAAGCGGATTTTTCGCCAAATGCGAGACAGTAACGGAACTCGAGCCACTCTGAATAAATCACTTCATATTAAAATAAGACCATTTCGCATGCTCTGTAAGTGATATTAATACAAATATACATCAAGCTACGGTCTGTACAGGGAGCGATGCGCTTCCGTTATCAGATATCTACGTTTTTACAATCTGGACTACATAAAATATGTCATGATTATTACATCGTATAATACTTGCATAGTATATAGAATAGAATCACATAAATAAATGCCATGTTCACTATGGTTCGGAACCTAAGGGTAACTAAGAAAATGGCATCCGAAGAAATATCTGCTCGCAAAGCAGCGCACCGTCCTCGAAATGTATCGTCAAGGCTTTACGAGGACGAGTTCAGATCATCACATTATTTAGTGAGTTGTGTACACGTCGACACAAACAATAGTAATCGAAAATTTGTCTAAGACATACGTTCCATATTTGGCATATCGCACCCCACTCGACACCTGACACAATCAATATGAAGATTTGTATCGGGCCCAAAATAAATAAAATAAATGGTGCGATACGCCGAACACAGCGCCCGTCAGCACGGCTAGCGCCCCTCGTCGCCCGCGAAAACCCATATCCAACCGTCGATAGCTATCGGTGAATGAACTAAAGTTACAGTTGACTATTTACAAAAGTATATACAAGTGATCGGTTTGTACGGACGAAGGCCCGGCCCCAGGCCGTTGCGGAGGCACGCACGACGTCATAACCGCTTGTGGGCGTGCACCGCGCTACATTAGCGCTGTGCTACTCCTCTCAGTTATTGTTCATAACGAGAGGGACAAGAGATAAAGTCGGGGCAACGCTGCGTTGCCCTAGGTCTCCCTTTCCTTCTTCGGCTTAAACTCCTCGCCGAGAATCGTAGCGATCTCGCCTTGCATGAATGCCCACGGGACTGTTGAATTTGCCAGTGGACATTTCTCTCCGCTCGGACAGTAAACCTGCGAAAGATTAAATGTTTCTTTTACTTTCTTAAATTCAGGTGAACTTAATGATCTAACCATATGGCTTTAAACACATGTTGAAGATGGCCATAAAATAGTGAACTCACCTCTGATCCTTGCTGTCGCTTTATTGAATCCCTGGAGCAAGGGAAACAAAATTTGTGATGCGGCTGACTGGGGCACTGCACGAAGTGTGTATCCTCCAGGCGTTCTTGACAGAGAGTGCATTTGAGAAGCGGCGCAGGCGTGGGTGCCGTGGGTTCTGTGCCCTCTCCTGCCTCCGTCGACGACACCGATGTCGTCGACGACACGTGCCGGGAGCCCGACGACCGCCGCCCGCCGTTCGACCCTGCCGGAACGGAGTATAATCGTTAGCTACCGTCTGCTATACGCAATTTGTCAGTTTTGGGAAAGTGTGTGTGTGTGTGTCGCGCTCGTGATATGTCAGCAGACTGTAGCTGGACGGTAAGGGCGCAAGCGGTCGTCGGGCGCCACGCCGGTGGACGGCCAGCGCGGCGATCGGACGCCCGCCCGAGTCCGACCCGTCACGAGATACGACACGCAGTGAACGCAGACTACCGTTAATCGGCACCGGCAAGTTTCGCAAAAACTAACTTGTTCGCAACTACTTTCTTTTAAACACGATACACTGACACGTTTAATTGGAGTGGCTATTTTACAACGGTACGAAGTGAATTTAATTCAAAACTGGTTTGGCGTTTCATATAGTTTGTTTTGTAACTATAATATCAAATGAAGAATCATTATTGATAGTTGACTCCACATATTTTCGATGTTGAATCGATGTGTACCTGATGAGTTAGGCGAGTGTTGACTGGAGCGGCTAGCGGATCTTTGAGGTGGTGGTTGTGGTGGCGATCCGCCGGCTGAGCGTGGTGAGCCAGGGGGCAACGTGTCGGTGACTGACATGAGAGCAGCCATCGGCGAAGGTCCCGCGCTTCCGGCACCTGTTACTGGTGGAGAACCGGCTGTGCGGCCAAGCGGTGAGCTCGCTGACCCATTCGTCAAAGGCGTTGCGTTACCATATCCTGTGGATAATAATGAGTTCACATCAACACATTACATCATGTTAAATTGCGTGACATTATCAAAAGTCGACACTATGTTTGCATCTATCCTTTTTGTGTTTGTATGAAATCAAAGATTATGAATCATTGAATACCTACAAATTATAACTATGTGACAAATAGTACTTATGAAAAGTGGGGCACAGCGTTATTACGAAAACACGATTAAATCAATTGTGTAAAAAGAGGTAAAAGTGAACGTTTAACCAAAATGTCACAGTTCGGAATAGTATTTGGCACAAGACGTAGTGTGCGACTTTCGACGTTCTGCAGTTGCGCGACATCGTTTCAATTTGTCCGAATAACACCACATTCAATGTTGGATGACACATGGTTTGCGGTGGACCGACGGATAGTAAACACACGCTCACACACGCATATGTCTTATAAATAGCATTGTGTGTTAATACGAGCTACGTAGTGCACAGTGATGTGTCACTGGCTGGTCACAGCGACGCCACGGCGGCGGGCCTTACGGAGAGACTCCTGTAGTAGGCAGGCACGTAAGTATAATAATACCTAAAGAGTCGAATGGCATACTCGTATGTGCGACCAGTCATGTCGCGAAGGAGAGCCCGCACCGCGACGTTGCCAAACATCAGCGATGTGGGACCCGTATGTGTAACGATGTTAGCCGTTACTATGTTACGAAACTTTTATTTCGATTTCAATTCACACTGACATATTAAACGTGTTAAATAAACAACAAAAATAAACTAAGTGGCTGCCAGCATATCGTAAATTTAATTTTTATGCGCACGCATTTAACTGGCGCCCAATGAGCTTAGTAGCAAAATGAACGTACGATTGGTACACGATAGATCATCGACATACTTATTTTATGTTGTTTCGAGTTGTAAAGTGTGGCTGTGCTTGTAAATATGTCCATGTTAGTGAAAGATTATTCTACAGACTAACACGTGTTTTATAAACATCACTTTATAGCCATTTTTAAGAAACGACGTACATTTTTCGCAATCATGAAATTGTTTTATTAAGATGACGATATAGGTTATATTATGAATTTATTTTCTTGCACAGTGATTTGGACCATCATTGATTTATTCATGAGCGTAGTGTGTAAAAGGGCGTGAGTTTATGATTGGGTGGTCGTGAGCGAAGGCACGGCCCATATGGGTTTGCGTGACGTCATATACGGTGACCTTTTTGGCCGGCGGCTTGCTACGAGCTGCCGCGGCCGCGCTCTCCCTACACACGCCAACGGAATGTGGTCGAGCAACTCTGCCAAGCGTAGGCAGGCGCTATATTTTTTCGCCCGTCGGCCTACCTACATACATACGTACACGAGCGAAAATGTCGTCACGCGACGTTGCCACACCGCGCTATGTCGTGCATGCATTCACGGCGCTGTGGCGCGTTTACATTACGTGGGTGTATGTACGTAGCGCGGTGGTGTGCGAGAGGCCGCGGGCGCGGGCTCGCTTTCGAGAACGCTCAACCAGTAGAACCGGTTTCGTATTTATGGACTGAGTTAATGCACCTACCTAGATATGAATCCCGTGGCCGACGCTTGCGCAAAACATTTACACTCATCCGTCTGAGCACGTTCACATTCGTTTGCTATCGTTCGTGTTATCAAACTACGCGTGACTCTACTACATAGCTTTTTTATAATATGTAGGTTAGGTACTTGTTATTTGTAAACAATAGAAAAAGGGTAAGTAGGTACATGTTCTTTTGAATTAGTCACCTATCGTTGACATGCCAGTTATTCAGGACTTTGGATTGCTTTTTAAATAGGTACATATTTAAACCAATGTATGTAAACATTACTGCCGGTATTTTTAAACTTAAAAAAAGTATTAAGGAATCGTAACTGTCTATTATGTAATATTTTAATAGAAACTAACATCTTGTGGTAAAGATACTAATTTGTTTAAGTTTTTTGCCATCTATTACAAATAAGAAAAAAATACGCAATGGTTTGGGTACGTAGGGTACATACCTACCTTTGAACTGTCTAATATGTCGACCTGGTTACACGAGCCGTCGTCACAGTGACTCAACCTGTGACCACACCATAATTATGTACATCCAAATTCAATCATTAAAATCCAAACCATCGCGTTAATTCCAGTAAAATGGCAAAAAAATGTAGATCTATTTCATGTTTTCGAAATTGATTGCAAATATGTACAAAAAATCCATATTCATAGGTACTACTATACTTAAAGTTAAACATTAGGTAGGTACTGGCATCTTAGTATCTCAACAGAAGCTAAAGTAAACCTATGACCACTTTTATTATCGTACCTTTATGGTACTTACACGTATTTACAGACAAATACAAATTGATCCGTGTTTTTACGTCTTGACCAGTTTATTGTTCCGAAATCCGTATTTAAAGATTATATGTTGATTTAAAATATTTTATATTTGCCTTTTTTCTCATTTTAAGGATTATAAAAACTAGATTTGATTGATTTCGAATCCCTTGCAGTTAAATAAGAGTGTCAACTTTTGCTAATAAAAACATTGTTTTTAATTTTTTTCTCCTTACAATTGATAAGAAATAAAACAATGTTCTTCACATTAGTTTATCCAATTCCATCTAAAGAAAGAAGAAGTAACTTTTGCAACACTTACCGTTGGATTTGAACGAAGCGGCATCAAAAGAAGGAGTGCGGAGCGGGTGTTTCTCCTGTTTGAAAACGCGATCTGGAGCGAAAGGAGCTGCTAGAGATACTGCTGGTAAGGAGTCGCCACGAGTTAGAGGTGGCCTCGTGTGTTCTTCTAGCAGTCTCTTTGTAGGCTCGTGATGATTCTGGTGATCGTCATCGTCCAACGGTCTTTTTAATAGTCCAGGCGCAAGTCGCGCCCCACCGTGGGATGGCAAGTGGTGAGTAGGTATGTGTGATAGCCGTCTACCCTCATGCTCTTCACGCCGACCGCCATATTCGGCCAACAGACCAGCACTTGCCGTTGGTCTTGGATGATGTAGAAATCCTGTGGAGGGTGCATGATGGGCTGGGGGAGCCGGTTGGCCTCTTACTGTTGTTTCTGCTCCATTTTGATGAGCTTCTAGAGGTGCCCTGTGTGCACCTTTAGCATGCGTCGGCCCGCGGCCCTCCTGAAACCCGTGGGCACGCTTAAGCTGCCTGGCAGTATCGAGAACTACTTCAATCCGGTCTGCACCTTCGTAATTAACACAACCACGACAAACGGCCTCTGAAAACTCGTGCAACATCGCCCACGGCATGCGGGGTAAGTCGCACAAGTAACAATGTTGCCGTTTCTGCATCACCGACATCTCGCAGCCGGGTGTAGATCGGTGTGCGAGAGATCGGTCTTCTTCGTTTCTCTTGAAAATTGTCACAGATTTATCTTGCTGATAAACACCGTCACCATGGTACACAATAAGCACAGTTCACATTCGGCTTCGCACGGACGTAGGATACCGGACGTGTGTAACGTAAGAGACACTCGCTCTGAGAGCGGGTCGACGAGAGACTGAACTAGGGTTCGTGGTAGCAGCGGGGGGCCGGGGCGGCGGCGGCCATTATCGAGCGGTGACGTCAGCGCGCGCAGCACGACGACGACGCGCCGAGGACGAGCCGTTAGCCGCGACGCGGATGCGCTACCACCACACACCGCACACCGCCGCGCCGACACACAACATGCTTATCACACACGATAACGAACGCGATACATGCACTACGTTCACGCCTTAGCAGATGCAATGAGGTTATTGCTGAATACTTTGACAGGCATTCCACAATAGATAATATTCAATATGTTTAGTCATGAAAGGATAATTTAAGAATGCCATTTTAATTATTAGAAATTGAATACATAACACCAAATTTAAATAGGCTGGTGATCGTCAATGTCCTGGGATCGTTAACAACCTTTTTGATATCAATTAGCAAAAAGTGACAAAACATAACGAAAATATGATGATATACTATGACTTAACCAAATATTTTATCGATTTGTTTTTCAAAATATATATGTTACTGATTAATTACTTAAGTAATTAGAATTAGGCTGTAACTAAATGAATCACCGAGTCAGCCGCCATACATACTAGCGGGCCATCGATTCTTCTAACAACAGTCTATATTATTCAACGAAAGTAAACAGCATCTGTTGTAGAATAACAATTAGTGTGAACACGTATAGCAGACGTGTTCGATGCATTAAATTTCAATCTATTCTCGCTCAGTTTCCTTTCTGACGGCTGCATTCTAAATTATTATTACCAAGCAACACGATCGGATCCGGCTGGAAGACGGGAGCGCCAAGCATGCGGGGGGACGCGACCGGTATGGCGGCCATCTTGAGACGTGACGTCACGTGACGAGTCAGCCGAGCGAGCGGTGCGGCAACGTCGCACTCACCGCTAAATACCGCCATGTTGCCGCTCATTTCTGTTGTGCTTTAATAATAATGAAGGCGGCTCATCGCTTTTTGTATGCGGCCGAGGATCGGAGGAAAAACAGTTATGCGGCCAGGTAAACGTGGACGTAGATGTCGGACCGGTGATCGTGGCCACGCGTCGACAACCACTCAAAGATATTATGCTTTTACCAAACGGTGAATTTCAAGTACCTACCTAGATATTTGATGTTTTTTCGGACCGGTAATGGAATCTCCTAGATACTTACGTACACTATGTTTAGTAATCTCTTTTAGGACAAGTAAGTACTGGTAGACCAGGTAATATAAACTAACTAATCATACCTGAAATAGAGAAGAGAAAATATTATGAGTACCTATATAATTACAAAATTGAACCTATACCTTTATTATCTATAATTTATCAAATAAAATAAGGGAATCAGCATGATTATGATGACATAAGTATTTAGAAGAGCAGTTAGATTATATCGGAACATGTAGAGGTACTGATGTGATCAGACAGAGCCAATGTGTAATTAATTAGATACGGATATCTATGTGTTTTGCAAACATTGCTGACGAAGTAATGTGGTACATTTTGCCGACAAAATTCTATATTGGATATTTTACAACCAGTATATAAAACCAGTCTCGATAAATTGGACAGTCTTTGTGACGAGAACAGAGCGAACTTTCAAAACTTTTGGCCATAGCACTCTTGCCAATTTTTATAGCATCCAAAATTCGCAATCAAGTAATCAAATTTGCCTTCAGACCAGAAACACCTCATCAGGAATAAAAGAATAATTGGATTAAACTGCAAGTAATTTAGGACTGTTGACCTTTATGTTCAGTTAGTTAGTCTTTATCGCAGGAACTTAATTAATTTAGTTTGAAGCACTGTTAAATCGAGTAAACAGTCAACTCGCTGGCAAACAATCAAATCTCATGATTAAGGCACGCTGGCAAAATTTTAACTCTAACCTAGTTGATGTGTACATCTAGAAAGAAAAGCAAACTCATTATCGAAGTTTGTAGAATATTTATATTGATACTTATTTAGCGTAGGTGTTGGTTATTACATAATACAAGCATTGGTATAATAACTTCGTTGATTTTATCTGTTTCAATACTACATAATTATATCAAATTAAATCTAAGTTTTATCATATCATAAAGCGTATCCGCAGATTAAATTTAAGAGCGTCATGATAAAATGTGTCAAAAAAACTAAAATAATAAAAAACAAAGAGTGAGCAGCTCAAAATAAGTTAATCCAAAAGTGATACAAAATTTGTATCTAACCTACGTAGTTCTGGCGATATTATTGAGAACGGATAAACACATTCCACGTAACTAGTGTCATTGAACAATGATCGCTAATATTTAGTCACGCTTGCGCAAAAGATCCCTCGGTCAAAAGTATTGAAGCACGTGGTTAATATTGTTTATTTACGTCCCGCAAGCTGCAGCACGCACGCGATGCCTGATCTCACTATTATCTAACATTCAACAAGGCTAATCAAACGACACGCGTGCGTAATCATCATTGGAAATAAGAAAATTTGCAACGGGTCTTATATTGATGTCAGTATCTACAATTTGGTTATTGATTTTCGGAACGCCTTAAAAGACAAAGGATTTAAAAATGCTGAGAATCATTTGCACATTAAGGAGTAGTCTTTAATTTAATTTAAAGAAACCATGATCTGGGAGAATATTTTGACTTCTTATTACCATGCGTATTGCGTTTTTGTATTCATAGAAAATTTTGAAAGAATAATTATTTCTACCGCTGATGATCTTACTATCCAGTTGACAATCTTCAAGGAAATTGAGCACCAATTTAATGGTTATTTTAGAAACGCCTCATTTGCCAAACCAAACACAAAAGATGGGTTTTGCTGCTATTTTTTTTGCAGAAATATTCTAGATAATTGGTAGGGAGTGCGGTGGGGTGGTAGGGACCATCACGTATATTGTGCCGGGAGCAGAGAGTCCGGATCGATGGTCGAATGCGTGTGCACGACGCATGCGCAGGCCCGCACCCATAAACACGTGTCAATGTTTATTTACGTTCCGTTCACGTATTATCTAGTAAACTTATACAATCAACGGTTTGGTTAACGCTGCTGAATATCTTCGTGAATGTGTTAAGCATTGTTTAAGAAAGTTGTTATTACTCTGTTATAAGAAGTATGGATAGCTTCAAATATGCGCAGTAATACGGCATTGGAGACCAAGAGAAGCTGCTATGCATTTTCTCCATGTTTTTTGTTATTTCTTCTAGAATTTGGTACAAGCCACACAATTTCTGAATTGTCGCATTGTTGAATATTGTATTTAATATGTCGCATTTCGTTTCATTCATGTTGCGACGAATTGCCAGTCTGAGCAATTTCTTTTTATGATTGTTAAATTAAAAAAAACTCCCGCCATATATATTATGTTTAAGACCAACAAATATCCCTTATAATAAAATGGAAAGACCAGTCTTCTCCGATATTGGCGACGTGTTCTAGTAACAAGACCAGGAATAATGGTACATAAGCGTAAGCATCTGCAGATTCTGAAAAACATGTACAATAAAAACAATTTAACCTAAGGTTTATAGATCTATATCGTGGTGTTTAAACTCCTCACTTTCACGTTTAGACACCTCACACACGGCCGTCTGATCCCAAACTAGGCAGAGCCTGTACTATGGCAACCGGACTGCTGATTAACATACTTATAGTATGTATTACTAAATATATACATATTATAGATAAATTAAACCCAGACAGAACAAAGATCATACTCGTCACACAATTATTTGTCCTGGATGGAAATCGAACCCACGACCTCTGGCTCAGAAGTCAGGATCACTAACCACTAGTCCGTCAAAACTTCACAGCAGTACCACCTTCATGAATGTGAGATTCAAGATGCTGAAATAGATTGATTGTTTAATTCGACCATAACATAGTTATGTTTTCTACATGATAGTAACAGTATATTTCTTATTATCTTGTTTGCTGCATTTTAGTAAAACGAAAAAAAAAGATAACGAGCACAACCAAACGATTTGCATTTTAGAAATTACAAAGCCATTAAAATGTAGCGATACATGACACAGCGGCAGATCAGTACATCGCAAATGTTTTATGAAGAGTTTTGATATTTAAATATAATATTGGAACAGAGAGCAACTTAGAAATAAAGCTTGCTTGACCAAGAAACAGGAATCAATAAAAATAATTCTAGTTTTCCTTGAACAAGTATAACCGGTGTCACTCTGTCGGTTAAAATTTAAACGGTGATTGGATATAGATGCAGATACATGAATATGTAAAAAAACGAACATGCTTTGGACATTTCCACTGTGTGATAATAATATGTTATTAACAATATATGCATTTGCTATCAAATTGATAGAACATAATTAAGAGTCGTGGTGTTCTGTTAATAAAATATATATATTTTTAAAAGGTGAAATGTAACTCAAAGTATCACTATTTACCTTTATATAATCATCAATTTATGACGACTTGATCCATGCAGCAAAAGCCATTCCATGGTGGACATAATAATAAATTAAATTCAATTTAAAAAAAATGCATGGCAGAAACGAAGGATTATCATTCGAGATGGTGATAATAAAAAAGAAATGCCAAGCATCGTAATTTACAAAGAAGAAAACAAGTACTAATAAACCACAGAAATCATTGCTTATAACTCGCTGTCGCTGTGGTTTTGAACAAAAACAACGAAATACAGAAATGACGAAGTTGATTGAAGCAGGGTTGTTGGCCGTCCTTGTTGCCTTGCAGCTCAGAACATAGAATAAATACTGCCTTGACATATTGCACGCTTATAATGCTGTTTTCTTACTGGTGAATACAAATGCAGTTTAACAAAGCAATAAGCGCTGGATTTAAACTAGTTGTACCGCGTTGTCTGGTTTCGTGTCTACC
This sequence comes from Euplagia quadripunctaria, assembly GCA_963859945.1. Taxonomy (NCBI): domain Eukaryota; kingdom Metazoa; phylum Arthropoda; class Insecta; order Lepidoptera; family Erebidae; genus Euplagia; species Euplagia quadripunctaria. The sequence continues at coordinate 22,083,358 of OY982573.1, read as the reverse complement.
CGCATTTCGAGTACTATAATTCAACAGCCCTCACGAAAATATTGCGTTACATCATCCCGTAACGACAAGGGTTGAGGGCAGGGGTACTATCGATTCGTGACGTCACACAGCCCCGTACCGCACCCTTTGAGTTTGTCTAATACACTAGTGAATTTGATCTCCTATTCGCTGATACAGTAAACTGTTACATAGGTATATCACGAAGTAATTTTTTAATTAATAATCGAAAATTTTGATGACTCTTTCTGGTTCCCGATTAAATTTCTGTAACCATCAAATTTTTTATCGAAAGGAGGCTAATAATAGTTTGTGTTACTTCTGTGGGTGTATTATCCACGTTCTTAATGGCTTGAAGATCTTTCAATTATATATCTACATGAACGCTCGAGTAAACACCTTTAAAGAAATGTCCAACGTAGCAAGAATCCTAAGTCAATTATACGTCATTCATTCTTAATCGCTTTTACAATTGTTTTGCAAGAGTATAAGAATTGACTATAGTCACGTGTGTCTTGAAGTACCCTGTCATATATTTTGATAACATATGTATATCAAGAAAGAGTAAAGCCGATAAAATAAAACTAATTAATACTAATGCGTTATGATTTAAAAAAAAAACGATGGCAATTTCTACAAAGTAGTGATAATGCAGATAATCAGTACTGTCTGTAAGCCTGATAAATCGTTAATTTAGGTTAGCCACTAATAACAAAACAAATTAGACAATTGACTATAAACTCTATAACGACTGCCCTAAAATATATTCAGAATAACAGACATGAACACGGTCGATAAACAAATATATTTATTCTAAAATTAGAAAGGAACTTTGTTGACAATGTCATTGAAAACGTTAGAAATTACGCATCATAATCATCGATGATTCGCAAGTAAATGTGAGCAGTGGACGTAACAAGATGAAGCTGTTGAATATTCAAATGACATTAAAATATTACAAAACAGCATGTTAACATCTAGACCTATCGTAACGTTTGCGAGTCGTTTACCTTAGTCGACGCAACGGTGGGGTGACGTGTAATCTCTGTTTTTATCGAGCGTTGCAGCCGGCCGTCGGCGCATGCGTGGCAACATCGATTCGGTTGTTAAGCGGTCGACGTGCTCCCAATGCTTCATTCGCGACACACCATGGCTCTACGGATACCAGCCACTTCATTACGGGAGCCATGCCCACTCACACTAGTTCACCATGCTTTGGTCGCATCGCGTCAGCTCGTACACACATAGTTAATGTCTCTGGGGGGAAAGATTCTCCATAGGATCTACGTTTTGGAACAGGCAACTAGCTTCACGACCTACTTATACTGACTGACTCCTCCTGACAATTCAAAAATACCTACAATGGGTTTACTTGAAATAAATAATTTTGATTTTGATGCTGGGCGCAATAATGTCTGATGGCGGTATCTTTGTCTAGAAATTTTAACATCTTCATTTCATCTCTTAAGAGTCCGAGATAAGTAATAACTAAATAACTCAATGTCATGTGACATTGAGTTATTTAGTTCTTGATTGTGAAACATCGGTCAAATTCAAACTCAATATCTTTATTTCCTAAAATTGGTCATCAATTATTCGAAATCGTCAATTAAAATAAAAATTATAATTAAAAATAATAGATCAACACACAGACACACCGCAACAATAGATTGCTTTGTCAAATTTAAAAAAAATGGATAACAGATAATATCGTATCTGCCTGTGTCGATCTATAACCGCCCGTTTCCAAATGGTTGAGCCTAGTGAGAGGAAATCGGGGTACCAACTCACAGCCACTCTTTTAAATCACCAGATAGTTTTAACAGTACGTAGTAAATTGTATTACATCACTTTTTTGTTGTGCGCTATTATGTTATTAAAATGAAAAGTAAATAAACCAAAATTACGCTGTGAAAATAAGGAAATTGAAAATTAAGGAATAAATAATTAAAAAAAAAAGAAAAGAAAAACATAAGAGATGGAACATAAAAAAACATATTATCTCACATTGCATTTCTATACTTGTTAAAATGAAAGGTAAAAGGTAAAAGTAAGGAAGGCTATGTATCTTTATTTTTTTTTTTAGATAACAAGTCAAATAGCTACCTACTACCTGCAGTCAGCTTCAGGTTTAATGAAAATTTATTCTATTATTCCAATGAAAATAGGTTCTATACAGGGTATAATAAAATTATGAAATGAAATAATTCTCGAACAAAAATTGTAAGGCTTTGGTGTTCCACCCTTTGAAAGGAGGTGTATGCAAGCGCGATCAATATCTCACCCAGGGGGGGTAACCACCCTGAGTTTTGGCACTGGACACTACTAAATTATGAATGTGCACGTAGACGTAGACATAGAATGTCTACGTGTTCATTTGCTGAATGCCCCAGGGATAACATAACGGATATAGCTTCCGAGCCATTGACTCGTTCACTAACGATTGTAGTACATTAGATAGGGGTACATTAAATATTGAAATATTTAGATATCATACATTCGCTAAGAGGATCTTCTCGTGATAATATTATACTGTTAATTAATGTTATATAATTAATACTTTTGTAAATAACAGTTCTAAAGAACCATTTGCAAATGCTAACTAATAATTGCTTATGGACAGTTACTCCACCTTAAGGTACAATCAATATCTGGTGCCTGGGGATCCTTGGCCCCGTTTGTGTGACCCGGTCTTTGGCCCCGCGCTTCTATGACCGGAGTCTATATTGCACGATACATTATTGAGACGAGATCTATTGTGAGCGCAAACAACAACATTTTACACAACAACGGTTTTGATATCGTACTAAACTTATTTTTTTGTGAAAAAAATTTACATACCTAATGTAAATTTTTTTCACAATTTTTTTTTGTGTTTATTAAAGACTAGCAGCACTCCGTGGTTTCACCCGCGTAAGTCCCGATCCCGTGGGAATATCGGGATAAAAAGTAGCCTATATGTTAATCCAGGTCTCCAGCTATCTACATACCAAGTTTCAGTGCAATACATTCAGTAGTTTTGGCGTGAAACATTAACAAACATCCATACATACATACATCCTCACAAACTTTCACGTTTATAATATTAGTAGGAAGTAGGATATACCGTTTTACTCACGTGTGAGTTTCAGGGGTGCCCGACTAGTTTTGGTTTTTATTTTTTGCTTCTATACATATATATATTATAATTTATAAACGTAATAACCACTTATCCTGTATTTCGTGGAACAAAAGAAAAAAATATTATTCAAAATAATAAAAATGCTTTGTATGGAGCGACACAATTACCAACTAAAATTATTAAAAAACTAACGTAAACCGTATTCTTAGATATATCTACATCTACAATTCATTGCGTTGATTAACCGTGTACGAATTTTTATGAAATGTGTTTGTTACAATAAATTACTGAAATAATATCACAATGTCATTGTGTGCTAATTCTGGCTAATTAAGTGTCTTAGAATATAAATAATACTTAATTTAACAATATTCACATGCTGCAAGACTTAGTTCTAAATAGTAATGCGAGTAAATAACTCATAAAGTTATATATTTTAAGTAATATATTTTCTGTACATATGTATATGGAGGTCTTGGGGTGTGGCCTGTAGTGGATAGCTAACTTCTAACTTAAAAACTCCTAAGAAACATCTAGAAATCACAGAGAAACCATATTATTTCTGTATTTCCTGTACTACTTATAACTAAGTATATTAAAATAATTAAAATATATATATATTATATATATATACGTGGGTCACACTGAAAGTTTTTAGAATAGGCCAGTAAGAAAAGCAGCCGATGAAAAATGTATTTAAATTTCGAATTAGGAACTCTTTAGGAATCTGTAGATGTTTAATGATTTCATACTTCATTTGTATTTACAAATGGGCGGCAATTTAAAAAATGTCTGTCGTACATCGAAATGGATTTCACTAGAGAAAATTTTCGCTCAATGATTTATTACGACTTTCGTTGCAGTCTCACTCAACAACAATGTTACGATGGCATTTCATTACGAAGCCCTATCTCGTGCCACTGTTTACAACTGGTTTAATGAGTTTAAACGTGGTCGAAGCAAATTCACTAATGATTCTCGAGAAAGACGTCCTTCTTCGGAGAATACTGAAGATAAAGTGGCTAGTGACTAGTGATAGAAGCTGATAGAAGGGTGAAGCAATAAAAATATTAACAGGCGTCTAATCATTCCGTTTTTTATTTTATAAAAACTTTTAGTGTGACCCCCGTATACGGACTATTTACATGCAGGCAGCATAAAATTCCTCTGCGTCGTCGCCTACTGGCAGCGTTCCCAGAAGGCTGGCAGTATTGTCACGTCGAATGGTAATACTAATTCTCTGTGCAAGAAAAAAACCCGCTTTCTGGTCACGAGAAGTGTCCCTCAGTCGCTTAGCTAGTTCCTAATAAACGGTACGAGCACTCGGACCCCATGACCCTAGCGTTTCGACCCCAAACGACTTAAAAACATAGTTACCGATTGAATTATTGTATTTACTCCGTTTGAGGCTTTCTGATGATGCAGCAGCAGTGCCAGCACAACCAGCTGTACTCGGAACATGTGATGGCGCGAGGGTGTCAACGTAGGTTGCGTCCCACACCAAAGGCCTACCCATCTTCCATGGCAGTAACGACATACCATCTGGTCTCTTCCCATCGTCTCGTACCAGACCATTGGGTTCACGTACGGCTGGCACGCCGGTGATGTCCGAGACTGTCGACACCTTCTCCACAGTGACAAAGATGCGGAGAAACACAAGTAGCTCCTAAACGAAGGCAAGCGGCTAGGCGGAATGTGTTATCGTCCAACAAGGTGCCTATGTTGGGCGATGGAAGTGCCTGAATCTATAGGCCTGACTCCCATTCTCCCACAGCCAACAAACGAGCGCGCTCTGCAACATTGGATGTGGTGTAAATTAAAAAAATCCTTCTTAAAGAGCACAACGGCGCGTCCTATTCTGAGAGAATGGATTAACTGGTAAAAGAGTATTGGGACAAGCTATCTGCCAAGCATTTATGGCAGCGGTTTTGCAAAACACTTCAGAATTAACCAGTGTGTTTGTTAGAATTTTCTTGGTTAACTCTTCTGTACCGTGATCCGAAGACAAAAATGCTGGAAGGCTGACATCTGAAATTTTGTGAACGCCGAGACCACCCAAGTGAACCGGTAACGATTCTTGAAGCCAGGCTCGGTGGTTCAAAGCCACATTTAAGATTTTGCTAAAGGAGTAATGAATAATTTTGTAATTTTTTCCTAAAAGTGTTAAATGTTTCCAAAGTTGCGACGATCGAAGCGCATGAGTAAATTTGGGTACAAAAAGACAAAAGCAGAGTGTAGTAAAAGCCGCATGAACATTAATTTTAAGTTAACGATTCGAAAAATCACCAAAATTTTCAATTTTGTCCTCTATGAATGATTGAAAACCATCTTCCTAAACCGGGGACTTGGGAGCCAAGAAGGCGGAGAGACGTTTTTTCTAAAACTTTTATGTTAGGTGCCAATGAGTTGAATTTCTTGTATTTCCTCTTATTTTTCGTATGGAAAAATTTGGTACATTTACTGAAAATAGGTAAGGAAAAAAATATATATAAAACTAACAACCCCGTGATTAAAAAAACAATAATTAACTATACTATACTTGGCGCGACCAACATTCAAAATACCTATTAACAGCAAATCACTTAACTTTTTTAGTGGTTTAAAAAGAAGATAGAAAAGATCAGTTGGACAGAAAGCAAAAAAGAACAAGTGTTACTAATGGCTGGTAAAGACAGTTGACAACCAATATAATAATATTTCAATAGGAGAGAAAACACGATTGTTTGCTTAATACGTCAGGAGTTAGGACACCTGGATAATATTGGAAATAAATCTAAAGAGGAAAAGATATGAAAATACCGCGACGAAGCTTCATAAAACAAGTTATATGCGAGTTATATCAAGATGTCAAAAGACAAAAGATCGAGAACAAGAATTGGGCTCTTATATGAAAGAACATTATTTTTTGGTTTGATTGATGATCAAATACTTTTTTCGAATATTTTTATACATTCACCACTAGTTTAGATGGGCATACCAATACCGTGGATAAAAACTCATCATTCAATTATCATGCACATAAATATGACTTGCCGTAAGGCAGCGGCTCTGGCACCGGGACAGAGATGCCTAAATCCTTGGCCCAGTTGCCTATTTCGCCAAGGTCTCTCTACCTGTTGATCCACTTTTTGTTGACACACCTATTACAACGGTTAGGAGACCGTGAGAACGTTGTATGAACTAATTGTATTTCACTGACACTCTATTTCAATTTTGTAATGCAGACGATGACATCCAATTACCAAATAAATATAGAATTAATTCCTACTTTTATATTGTTAGTTGATGCCTTTCTCAGAGAACATGTAAATTTTGAATGTCTTTACCGATTAACATCATTGTGTTGAGATGACCATTCATAGCCGAGTGAACTGTGAACAAATGGATCTCAGCAGTGACCTTAATTTAAAATGGATTCCCTTTTACCTTTATTTATCAAAAAAAATACGAACAGTCCCTTCAATAAAGCAATTAACAACTTTCAGTTACCTAATGATAAAGTTTGTAAATCTCAGGGCGTCTACGCTAAAATGAGGGTGTAACTCCGCCATTAGCCAAGTTTATGTCGTTATAACAAACAACAATACGTATAACTTGATTATGAACATTAAAGTTGTTTGGAATGTTTACAGCGCAGCATCTGTACCCGTCGGGGATCAATAACACGGCCCGTCGACCGGGTCGCCGGATCCTTGGCCCGGTTCCTCGGCTTGCGACTCCAACCCGGCCATACACCCGTTAACCTCTCGTTACCTACATTTAAGTATCTTTGGTAGTCGTAGTGGTGTCGTGAGTTATAAATGAGTAAATAGTAGTATAAATTAAAAAATGGAAATCCCTAAGAACAGTTTCTGAATGGTACAGGAAAATTAATTGAATTTAATGAATTAGCATAGCTACAAATCATGAATAAGTGCTAAAGGAAGACAACAAGAAGCATCGTTATTATACAATGAATAGGGACATAAAACTGCAAAATAATAAAAACAAAGAACAGGAAATTACAGTTACATTATCACAATAGTTGATTTACAAAAAGAAATATGTTTTAAATGTGTCAAAAGTTTTACAAGTTGTGGTTAGCTGAAAGAGTACATTGGTTCATCGTCCCTTGCGTGGTTACTTTCTGATTATATTTATTGTACATGTAATTTACAAATGCAAAGGAAAAATACAGCTATTTCTTAGTCTACACCATGTTAATTTACGTAATGATGTAGGTAGTTCAAACTATAAGGCTGGGTCATTGCGATTAGTTCATTTTGCGGTTTGCCTGTTTTGCTTGGAACAGAATGGAAACAGATTAATTTTCCTTGAAACCCGACCGTCGTTGACTATACAGGAAAATTTTACACTACATATTATATATGACTCAGTATTTTACGAGCCACATGCATTTATTGTTCTGTTGTTATTAAAACTGTTACTAATTTTGTATCGCTTTGTACAGTTACATATTAATGTAGTATGATAAAACAAGTTATGAATTATGAATCACAATTGGATAATGAAATGATCATAGCTATACTGTTTATTTATATAAATACAATTTTAGTATCACAAAGCCTTGATATAAATATGGAGTTCCTTATCATTCCGTGATCGTGTTAGCGGTAAACAACAATTAGTACACCCTTCACAAGTTCGCTGTAATTGTTTCAAAAGTGTGTTCATGACATTTAGTTAAAGAGCAAGTTATAGAGGAAGCAGTGTAACCTTCCGAATTCGTGCGACTGCGAGGGCAAGGTGAAAACACATACACGTGGGGGACATGCGTTTAACAGTTACCGCACCCACTGTGTAAGCTGTCTTATCGATTGAAACTTCCAAGTAAGACGATAACCGTCACAGGAAATTCGTACTTGGCAAAACTAGATATGTAAACAAAGCCACGATAGACAGCGGGCCTTGTAAAACTGGTGTGTCGTTTCGTTGTCGAACGTGGAATTGTCGGAAATGGTTAAAGTTAAAAGTCAATAAGTTGCAGGGTCTTTGGAATGGTATCATGGCTATGTATTTTTGGAACAAGTGTGACACTTGTTGAGTGACGGTGGTTATATTAAGAAACAATTAAATATGCAGTAATTTACAAAAGAAGGACGGTTGTGTTATATTTAATGCTGACTATAGAACATCATTTTCAGTTAGTATATTCTTGTTAGTATAAGTAAAAAAAAGCTATATCGGTTATAATGTACTCTAAAATTAGTACATTAAATCTGTGATAATGCGCTCAGCCTCTTACCAAGTTGGCGAAATACTCAACTTTTGCAGTCCCATTTATTTAGAGTCCGCTCATTACATAGAAGGTTCGACTCATGATAGATCCACAAGACTTAAAATTCTACCAGATCCTGAGAGATGACGATGTCCTCCCGGACGTATCCACGGCAACACCCGTAGATTGTGTTAGTCTGGAATCTGGATGCTTTTTTTTCTTTCTTCAAATTTGATGTTGAAATATCGCAAGAGACGTAAATAAGTAGGTTTAAGTGGTCTTGGATCGAGTTTTTCAGAGCTGACGTTAGGTGCCAAGATCTTCAAGACGGACAACGTTTTTTAAGTCAGATTTGACAGCAGTTCGTTAGACCGACCTCCGGGTGGCAAGCTCCTCCCACGAGTTACTGTTAGGCCAGTGGAATTAGAAAAAACGTGTTAGTAATCACGCACAGGTTTTAACATAGTGAAACTTGTTCGTTAGTATATCAGGAACATGGTCCTGAATTTCATCCCATTTTTGATGTTCGACATTGACAAATTAACGTTTTGTAATGTGAAAAAATCGCGTTAAATAAATAATGCTTACGCCCACTGCTGAATCATAAAATATAATAAGCCTCGCCGAAAAAGAGTGTGCAAAATGAATAGATTTAGACGACGGTAACTGGCTCAAATAGCAATAAACATTAAAGCAAATTTTAATAAATCAATAGAATTTCTCGTTAACAAATAAATATTAAAAAAAAAAAAAAATTCAGGAGCTCAAGAGCATAAAAGACGAATTCTCCTAAAGTTTCACCATACATTCCACCATAGTATACCTAAGCACCCTAGAAATAGAAAACGAAAATAAGGCAGACAGTTTAGTAGCTGGAAAGACGAAATAAAGGCCATTGCAGGGAAAACGTAGACTAGGAAAGAACCGAGGGTGGAAAGAAATGGAGAAGGCCTTTGCAAAATCAGACAAACAGACTAAGTTGTCGATGTCGCTGTCGTAGACTCACTAGAGTCGTCAATATAAAATAACAATTATTGTAAAATCTTTTTTTGTAAATGAATAAAGGCTTATATTATTATTATTATATCTAAGCATACATCCTTAAGCTTCCATGACATGTTTGCACATTTCGAATATATGTAGGCTTGGGATCCTTAAGTTTAGTCACAGGAAATGTCATCACGACACCATCTAGTTTTAAAATTATTAATTGACGAATAAATAAAATAAAAAAATTATCCAAAAAAAAATTCATTCTCATTTTCATCTACTGAGGCATGCATAGGTACATTACTTCGTTAGCTTGTTTTGTTTGTTGGTATAGTAATGTAATATGGTAAACAGAATGCACGTTTTTATGCTCCGAGTTTTTCTTTTCTTTTTTTTGTCTTTATAAAACCCTTAATATAAGACTCCAGTCTTTTTAAGACACAAGCCGCTCAGAAAAGATTGGTGCTCGGCTTGACACACTTCCAGCCACTTCCACACTTCGAGCCTATTTAGCGGTAACAACCTAAAAGTCCATTACCGTAAATAGGCTTTAGATTGTTGATTTGGCAGCTTCAGGAGCTTCCAGACAGACGATAGATTGACACACAATTGAGCGATTGTAGCTGTTTAAGCACCAGCCCTGACCTTATGTAAAAGATTGAATCACATTTACAGTCACTACATTAGATAATGCAGTTATTAATTATTATTTTCAGCCCCAATGCACATAAAACGCTTATAACAAAGACAGTAGAGTCAATGAACTTAGTTTGTTGGTAATTGGTGACTTCGGCTGAAACGGCATTACATTATTATTATGCGCTTGCACATGTCTCATGGTCGCTGCGTCAAATATGTGCTGTGTATAATTTATTTTGTGGTATTGTTCTCGATTATATGCACCTAATACGTCATTCAATATTATTGTAAGAAATAAAGTAATACATTTGTTTACACAAAATGGTTGTATAATGTTAAGTAGAGATGCCGCGAATTGTTACAGCAAATGGCCGAATAACTCGCCATTATTATTCGAAACTAAAAGCCAATATAAAAAATAATTTATTTGTTATCAAATAATAATATTACTCTTGAACTTACCAATCATTTATTTGTTAAAGAAATCAGTCTCATATTTTACTGATTTTACATTATAAATGCTGGCAACTCTTTTCTAGTACCTATTTTACGGGGAATACCTCGTTTCTTTCGTTCCTCCAAAAGACCCACTTAGACAATGAAAGTGGGAATGTCAAATTCAAATTCAATATCTTTATTTCATAAAATTGACCATCAATTATTCGAAATCGTCGATTTAATAAATAATATTATAATTAAAAATTATAGATCAACACACAGAGTCACCGCAACAATAGTTTGCTTCGTCAAATGTAAAATTATAAAGAAAAAAAAATGGATGACATAATATCACATCTGCCTGTTTCGATCTATAACAGCCCGTTTCCAAATAGGGCAAACAAACTCACGGCCACTCTTTTAAAAAAACCAGACAGTTTTAACAATATTTAGTACATATCACATCATTTTGTGGTGTGCTATTACGTTTTTAAATTAAAAGTAAATAAACTAAAAAAAAAGAATATGACAATAGGGAAACTGAAAATTAAGGAAAAAATTAAAAAGAAGAAAGAAAAAGCATAATAGATGGAAAATAAAAAACTGTCGATTCAGAAACTCATAAACACATACTATTTTAGGCATGTTTTGAAAATAATACGAAGGAGCAGCCTTCTGAAGAGCAACCCAAGCATGCCACTGCTGAAGAAATCGTCAACTACAAAGGCTGGCAGAAGTATAAACCCTTATGAATGGTGGGCTTTGAGTACCAATATGAATAGATTCCACATTTTAAGTAAGTGCTAAGCGACACTTAATTACACTAGCAAGCTCTGTTTATTCAGAAAGACTATTTTCTGAGATAGATTTGATTTATAAAGAAAAGCTCCACCGACTTGATCCAAATCGAAAAACTAGTTTTTTTTTCACAATCGGCAGATTGTGGTGCAAAAAAAACAAGTTTAGTAACTAGTTTAATTTAAAGTCTAAAAGGGGCACCTTTTAGACTTTAAATATTAATTAAAAAGTCTAACTAATTAACTTCAACATGACACGACTGTTTTTTATGTTAATGATAATAATTAATACTGTGTTTTGTTTCTTAAGAAAAAATAAGTTTGATTATATTTAGGTAAGGTTTTTTTTGTTCTTTAAAAGTTTATTTTAGGCAACTATTCGCCAAATGCTGAATAATACTAGCTATTATTCGATGTTCGACGAATAAAAAAAATCAAGTAACGGGAATACCGAATAATAGCAAGTATTCGCGGCATCTCTAATGTAAAGGGAATATGTTTTGCAAAGTAATCTTTAAAGGGTAACTACATTTTGAAGTTTTTGCGCAAATGACTTTTGAGAATTTCCGATGGATATTAGTGTGTAATAATTATCTAGTTCTTTTACCAACTAGTGCGATATGGCGTTTACTTTATATTCACCTACTTTTTATTTACTTCAAAGTTAGCAAAGAAGCAAAGGTGCGTACAGACACTTGAGGCACCATCAGTGTCAGTCGGTTTTTGCTAACCTTGAGCTTCATGAGCTCTTGCGGCGCCCTACCCCTTGTATGTACAAACAACACTATGTTGAACACCTCTTAAGGTTCGAAGTTGCTCCTTAGTCGCGTCCATAGTTGGTTCTGAGCGGACATCTGCCGAGTTTCTTCTACAATTACTAATAAAAAAAACAAGTTGTTGTTGTTATTTTCCCATCATTTCTCGAACATCATTATTCAAATGATTCAAGGTGTAACTTATCTTAATACCCTGTCGTCTACATTCTACTGATTGAAGCTGACAAATACTATGATTACAGGTTTCAGAAAAACATATTGGCTTATCACCGCCAGCTACGTTTGAAATTGATTCTTAAAATGCCTCGTGTCTACGTTCACTAGGCTATCAATATAAAAAAACAAGTATATTACGACTTAAAAACCTTCAAAGCCAGATAAGGATGTAAGCTGTACAATATTTATACATTTTATTTAAAAAAAACAGATGTCACGATATTCTAGAACGGAGTTCTAACTCTTATCTTCTGAGTATTAGAGTGAGACTACCCAGTTTATGTTATCTACTTATAAAGCAAATAGTGGCTTATGTAACTTATATAGGTAATCGTTGTTATCGATCTGTGTGACTATCTGTCTGCGTTACACCTTCAAGGCCATCCCACGATCAGAGCATTAATGACTTGATAGGGATCCCTTGTATCAGTTCTAGTAACGAAGCGGATACGGAACAAAACCTTAATTGTTTTTTTTACAAATTCTTGTGTAGGGTCGATAATAACCGTCTTTACACTGTCCTGATGCTCGGTACAGCTCTAAGTATCACAGTATATGGGCCATAGTTCTTCGTAGACCTCATAAACTAACATCTTATAGATTTATTGGTAAACTTGCAGTATGTTTCCTCTACTCTTAAAGAAATGGATAATAAAGGGGCCCGAAGATCTTTGGCGTGAGAGGTTAATGTTTAGAGTTAGACCTTTAAGCTGCTACAGGAAAAATATATTTTAATACTAGAACAAAAGTCAAACGAAGCATACTATCGGGCACTAAAAATTACAGACGTGTCAGTACGCCAAATAGGTCGCGTATATTTGCTAGCGACCTTTTTTACGTCGTGTCACACGTAATAAGTATGTTTCAAGAACATAACAGCGAAATTCCATCTGGCATTGCGAACACGTTTTGCAAGTACGAGTATATGTATATACCTGATGACACCGACCTTATTGCATATGAATAAAGATGAATTTAGCATGGTTTTACTACTTTCGTGAGCTCATAGCATTACCAATAGTTGTGTTGTCATTGCACACGCCTTTTCCCAGAACCCTGTTTCGACATTATCGTAACGGATCATATAATGTGTTGTAGAATCTTCGTGTTAGTTGTTATTCATATGACACCACACTGTCTGGAATGATCATTAGATTCATAGAACTGTCATTCGTATGACGAAGAATTTAGTTACCTGAAGTGCTATAGAATGAGTTATGTATTTATTGCATGAATTTTATACGAGGTAATTTTCAGTAAAGATTCTATTATTTTTTAGTGTTACGGTGAAGTATGAAATTAATATGTTCGATTGCACAAAGCAATGTCCAAATAACATTAATTGGTAATGGTGTGTGTTGTCACAGAGACGGGCGGCACGTCGGGCCCGCGTGTTCGATAAGCGCTATCATCGCTCGCCGACTGCGCTCCAGAGTAACTTTCCATTACGATAGCTAAATATACGTAACACGTATTTACTGTATTGATGTGTGATTTTGTATAACCGGATCTTAGATTATATATAGGTCCAGATGCCTAATCCGTGCCTCAAAACTGAAGCCAAAAAATACAAGCGTCTAATATAAATACAAGCGTCTCACTCGTCACACGCGAGCGAACGTTCGCCGCTGAAGTACGTCTCGAGTCGCTACCTAAAATATTTAAAAATGCCTGCTTGTGCTGTCACATTTTGTAAAAATTATATAAAAAAAAATCTTAAGTGTCCGAACATCACATTTCATATGTAAGTATTCTATTTCCTAATGTATTTATAAACAATAGAACAAAATTTCAAATTAATAAAATTACGACGCCATTACTAGAGATGTTGCCAGGACGTGAATTTCATTTACCCATAACGCATTCTACCAGTATATATATTTTTCTTTGCCAAACTTGTTATTTATAGAAAGACGAGAAATATGCTTAATGTTAATGTTCGCGAAACTGGAATCCTTCAAATATTCTTAATTTCTAAACTCTAGCACCCGGAGTTCAATGTGTCCGTCAAACGATACTTTAGCTGTGGGATTGTACTCGTATTATAACTTATTATTACTACTCCTAACGAACACAGCTATAGAGCACTTAGGACTTGTAAAATTTTGCTAGTTTCTTGATACTTTATAATATATATATATATATATATATATATATATATATCCAAGTCCTACAAAACAAGGCAAAACATTTACTTTATTTTATCAAAATACCTTTTGTTACTCTGTTCCTGTGAATAAAGTTGCATTTAATTTTATTACTCAAAAGAACTTTTATGTTACATTTACCATAAAAAAAAAATTACTCTTATTCTCATATTTTTTTCATACGGCCTTATATGAAAATCGATTCTTAAGGAGGAAACTCTAAAAAAAATGTCTTGAAAAAAAACCAAAAAATATTGTGATGAATAAATAGTTCCTACTAAGTAGTTTTATTTTACATTTGTCTTTTTAACTAAACGAATTAAATGAAAAGAACGAAAAAATGAAATAAACGAATATTTGTAACTGATTTAAATACATTCAAAATGTATTTATTTAATATTACTTACATCAAAAAAAAAAATATGTTTAATAAAAAAGTCCCTGAATTTTGGGGTAACCTCTATGCACTGGTAGTAAAACCGTCAATGCACACAAACATAAACATTGTACGTAGACACTCGCGTTGGGCGGGGTTCACTCACACAGCACCAAAAAGTGGCTTCAACGTAAACGGTGACTTTTGTACTAGTCACGGTATCTGGACCTATATATAATCTAAGAACCGGATGTTTACAAGCGACGGGTAACGGGAGATATAGGTGAATTCAACCGAGAATACGAGATAGTTTACGAGAATAATGTTAATAAGTTGTCTATGTGTGCAATATGATAACGACTCGATCAACATATAAACCGGATGGTTTGCCAAAAATACAACATTATAATTAACCTGTGCCGCTGTTGATAATGAAATAAAAGGTTTATGATAAGAGATGTATAACAGTTCTGCGAAGATTTCGTTTAAAAAGCAAATTTTGGAGAAAACAAGTGACGTGAACAAATTCAGTACAAAGTAACAATATAGGCAGAAGCATGAAACCGGCTCTTGGAAGAATAGAGATCTATTCTCAATTCTCACTATTTCTCACTCTTAATGGACCAATCTTTCTTTACTAAAGCCTGTTTGATCAATTTTGCATTCCGTCAAGTAGTGTACTCTTCATTGAGTAGATCCATCCTTGTAGTGTGGTGAGCATTGCGCACTTCAGATTTTTCGCAATGCTGGTAAAAACCTGGTAGTAATCTAGCGAGGTATGGACGGTAACGTAGAACTATTGTTCAAGGTAACAGGTGAAGACTGCAACAATTGTATAGGCGTTCATCGGTACGGTAGTATAGAAGAAAAAAGCACTGTGCCGAGGATAAAAAAACTTGAAGACTTACAGAAAGCAGCCTGGATTAGTAAAAGATTATCTTGGGCGTCATTAAAGTGAAAAAAAGTTACTGTGTTATAAAAAGCATGGGTTTCCCAGAATTGCCTCTCGCTAGAGACCATGGTTCTGTCCATGGTCCAAAGTGAGAGTGCGTGGGATTCCGCCGCCTTGTTTTGCGAGGAGGTGATGTTGGCTAAAGAGGCGGCGGAACGGCAACGGGAGAGGACAAGTACTCTCCCATCCCGCAGAAGACGCACCAGGCGCCGGAGAGCGCAAAATGATCTCCGGCCTCCATGAGCGCTGGCCTGGGGGTAACGGGTCGGGCTGACCGTTACCCTTGCAGAAGCAGGCCCGAGACGGTGGCGCGACGTGTTCCACGCGCACCTCTCTGATCCGGAGGAGGGTTAGGCCCCCCGTACCCCATGACGTGGTCGCCTGCTGAAGGCGGCCAAGGTCTGCAGGGGTTCCCGGAGGACTCCTTCCTAGGGTATACCCGGGTTCCCCTGCAATAGACCCACTTGTGACGGAACACCGTGTGGTTTTAGTCGGTTCGATTCCGACATACCACTTTACCGTTAGCTCCGGTGAGGTGATGACCCGTGGGGGTTTTCACACGATAAAAAAAAAAAAAAAAAAAATGGGTTTCCCAGAATTGGATTTTACCAATTCGTAGAAATGAAAAAATAAGGATGCTAATTTCAAATTTATTGTCTGTAACACTCCCGATAGCTAAGCAAAACTGGTTATAAGTATTAGATAAATATTTTAATACACCTTTTTCATATTTTTGCTCATATGCAGAATAATTATAATCACCGTTATAAAGAATCAAGTTTCATTAAGCGTGTTTAAAACCACTGATAAAGTTGTTTTGACCGCAGCCATGAATCTGTCCACTACGTCATAGTGGATATAATCGTACTATTTAAATGGTTGCGTATATTAGTATCCTTATCACGAAGCGGACCCGTTAATGTTTACGTATTTACAAAATAATATAATTACCAATCTTTGGATGAGACTTATCTAAACAGTGCGAGGTCACCCAATTAACTTGCAAGTATCTGTAGATAAACAGTTTAAATTGCAATGTTTTTCGAGGTTATCGCGTATAAATAGACATTATAAACAGGACATTTTATTACCAACGCAAATTACGCATTGCTTACGTCCTCAATATCAAATCAAGGTGATGGATAAAACAGGAATATTATATTTGCTGTGCAGTATAGACGAAGCGTGTTGGTAACCAAATTTATATAAAAAATCGATTTAATTCATATGTTTTGTATTTAGTTACGGTCACATACTGATTAAAGTGGCAGATGTGTGTAAATCTAAATGTGATGTAGGTACATTTACATAGTTACGTGACGTCAATAAGCTCATCAATCACACAGCTGTTAGATCTAATGATTTATCATCTATTTCTTGACGTAATCGTCTAGAATTGTGTGTTGATCTAAGACAATTTAAAAGTAATAGTGGGAATATATAACTTGGATTCTAAAACCCATGTAAGGTAGGACAATGTAAGTAAAACTCAAACGTTTTTTTATCATATGGTCCTCCAGTCAATAAGTACCAAATTTATTGAATATTTTATAGAAGGCAAACCAAAGTTTATAAAAGAGAAAACCAGTAATTGGTAAATAAATACAAAGTCTCTTAAGATTTCCATATTTAGTTTCAATTGTGAGCCTGGTATTGTCCAAGAACTTCAGTGTAAATACATTGTTCTTCTGTACCCGGTATTATACAATACAATAGTTGAATTCTGTTCTAGTACGCCGATGAAGGTTGCCGACACAGCAACAGATCAGCAAATTGAAGTCGCAGTAGGCATGGCGCATAGCACGGAACAGATGGCTGGGGTTGAAAAGGTTTTTTACGTGGGAGAGCCATGCTTCGGCACGTATGGGCCGGCTCGACTCCGCTCGATACCACGGCCTCACAGAAAACCGGCAGTGAAGCAATGTTTACATTGCATTTCGCCGCGTGAGTGAGGTTACCGGAGGCCCAAACCCTTCCCTCTTCCCTATTCCCGTCCTTCCCCTTCCCCCCTCCCCCTCTTCTCCTACTCCCACCTTAAAGAGCGGCAACGCACTTGTGACTCTTGAGTTACAGGTGCCCATGGGCGGCGGTAGTCAGTTACCATCAGGTGACCCGTCTACTCGTTTGCCCCCTATATTATAAAAAAAAAAAAAAACTGGAATGGAAACAACGCACCGGAAGGTGCAGCGTAGGACGTTCAACTAGGTGGACTTGGAAGTGATTGAGGGAGGCCTATATCCAGCAGTATAATAATGATGATGGTGATGAAGCCGATTAAAGAAGTCTAAACAAACAGCAACGTTTAACAGATAAAATGGAAAGAATAACACAGTTTAGTAGGAAAAGTAGGAACGTTATGAAACTAAAATAACGATATGAACACAATGTTTGCTCGTTGAACATTCCGAAAACTTATTTTTCCAACAAATAAAGATCATTATCGAAACGAATGCCGTTAGATTGGAGCGTAAATAGATGTCAACTCTTATCATGTGGCTGATAGCGATAGTCACTATCAGTTTATCAGTTGTTTGTTGAACTGAAAGAACACTTACTGTGAGTATGAAGCATGCGTTGTATTGAAATATCTAACATATTTGAGTAATATGGTATAAAGCCGGTATTGGTAGGGTAGCCTGTAGGGACTGACTGGAATTTCATGGTAACTGTGTTTGTATATATGTAGTCACGCAGGGGCGGATCCAGCAGCCTGCCTTAGGGGGGGCGAAAACAAAAAAATTGCTGATGGTTAAAAAAGTTAATCACTAAAAATTTATACATAGCACAATCCAAATCTACAAAATAAAAATGAATCGCTGAATGTGTTGCTAAGAGCAAACCTCGAGAACAAATCGACCAATTCGGCTAATTTATTTTTTTATATATTCGTTAAGGCACAAGGAAGGTTCTTATGGAGAGAAAAACGTAAAAATTGTGAGGAAAATAGTAAAAAGCACACTTTTCTTTTGCCATACAAAAGAAAAAGTAAATTAAAACATATGCACAGCTGTTTGACACACATTTGACGTCAATCAAAACAACACAAAGGCGAGTGAGGATTATTTTTGGTATTTCCTTCAAGTTGATTAGGCTGTATGGATATTAATCTACTCCTGCCCAAAATAAAGTTCGAATAGTTCATGCCGCGCTATAAGACGCTGGCAATGACTAAAGTCTAGCTAGCATGGTACGAAATAGAAAACTTATTTTTGTAAGTAATCGTTGCTTATTATTGAGATATTAAATCAACAAATAAAGCTCACTCTGAAATACTTGTTCTAAATTTTTTTTTCTATTGGACTGCTGACAAGTCAAAAACCTTTGACAGGACGAAGTCTGTCGGGGCAGTTTTTTTTTTTATATTATAGGGGGCAAACGAGCAGAGGGGGCACCTGATAGTAAATGACTACCGCCGCTCATGGGCACCTGCAACTCAAGAGAACGGCCTTTAAGGTGGGATCGAGGGAAAGGTGGAAGAGGGGAGGAGGGAAGGGTTAGGGCCTCGGAGCTGGCTGGTGGTTGGTTGCCCCCTTTACCATACAAAAAAAACCTGTACTATGGTAACCAGACTGCTGATAAACATACTTATATATTTCTAAATGCATACATATTATAAATGAATTACACCCAGACACAGAACAAATGATCATGCTCATCATACAATTATCTGGCCTGGGTAGGAATCGAACCCACGACCTCTGGACCTCTGGACCCACCATTCGACTCAGTAGTCAGGGTCACTAACCACTAGACCAACAGGCCAGTATTATTGAATTTTTTAAAAACTTTCTTTTTGTTTAAAATAATTCGAATATATTTTAGCAAGCATTAGCTGTCTTTTTTAAGAGGATATCGTCTTGTAAAATTTTTGAATTAGGAAATAAGACTTCCAAATAATATAAATTAACTGTTTCTTCAGAAAAACGTCACTTTAAATTTTGAACCACGTTTTCTGTTATAGGGATATAAATCGATTGTTTATTATAATCTGCTGGATAATTAGAAGGATCATTTTCACAATTTTTTTGTTAAAGTATTTTCGAGCAGATCCTGAGCAGATTTCAGATCGATATCGGTGTTTTGGAAAAAATTACTCAACGGCAAAGTGCAAGACAGCAAATCGGATAAACAGACACAAAATACAAAGATATTACACAAATATTACAAAGAGACAGGTTTAAACTTTCAGCTGTGGATGATGTCTGACTGTCTGTCCACTGTGATATACAGTCAAGGGTTTCAACTATTTTTGGAAACAAAGATCTGAACTGTATCACTCCATTATGTCTTTCAATCTACCTTGTCTCCCATATTCCAGAAAGTTCGCACCCCATTATATTTTTTAAAGTGCTAGAACGCTTTGCTGAAGCTTTGCAGATATTGTTTTTGTCATCACACTTATTGCGTTTCTTACGACATTATTTTCATTTCATGAATTTGACTATTTGACTCTCTATAGGCTACTAAAACTTATAAGTACAAGTACAGGGAGGAAGTTTAGAATTTACTGGACACAATTTTCGTTTTTTAAGTTTTTATATAGTTTGAGGTGACTTTAGAAATACCCCCCCCCCACCCGCATCCGCCGCTGTAGTCACGGGTAGGCAGGACTTACAGGTTGATACCTAGAAGTGACTTCTAAGCAGCGGGCAATAACCTGGGAGTGTGGATAGGATTAGTCGTTTTAGTTTAGAGATGGGTTTAAACTAAGTTGCTTGTCAGTCATTCAGTCATTCTTAGTTGCTTATATTATTCCAGCCTTTGTTTAAGATATCCTACTTAAACCCATTTTGATTTTTAATACACACAGAGGTGAAGGTTTTATTCAGATCTTTTAACTGGTCGGAGGTTTTGGCTAGAAGTTTATTTAAAATAAACATAATACAGAGAAAACCGGTACGAAAATGAGACAAACATATTACCCTAAAAATGTTGAACAAAATCATTAATCCGTGAATAAAGAGATCAACCTGGAAAAGGGAATTTGTGTGGAAGACAAAAACCAAATGGAAATCCTCCAGAGGATTCCCTGTATTCTCATTTCTAATGAACTTCATACGTAAAATCATACTATGTTCACAAACATACTCATATCATCATTAAAATGTAGAAATATTTAAAAAAATCCATACACGTAGACCACTACAAAAATTACACGTCAGCGGAACATTACGGGGTCGACCACTATTCGTAGTTACATGGCTACATAAAGACCAAACAAACATCAATATGATTATTATATAGTATATCGGCATTATATGAATATTATGATGACCTCTATTACGTGTTCGTCAATTTGACATATGCAATAACCATTGACGAGTATTCTTGCCACTTATAATTTCAGTACGTACTAGCGATGCAATATTATGTCATCGGTATGCAGTCATAACTATATTCCAAATATTATTAAAATACATCATTCGATATCTCTGACCTTTAGCTAAGGAGATAAGTCTATTCTGTGTTTTTTTTTAATACTATTTATTAAAGTGGCAACCCTATTCTCGCGCTTGGAGCTCTAACTCTGACGACCACAGTTACGTGTCAATTCTTCCCTGTTGGGATAGCTCTAAATCGATAAGAATTCTATAATTATGTATAAGTACGGGAATTAAGGCGAACACGTAATAAATATTACTTAATTATTATTATTATAAATATACTTATTTATTTTTGAGGTTACCGGAGGCCCTAAATCTTCCCTACTCCCACCTTAAAGGGCGGCAACGCACTTGTGACTCTTGAGTTACAGGTGCCCATGGGCGGTGATAGTCATTTACCATCAGGTGACCCGTCCGGTCGGTTGCCCCATATTCCATAAAAAAAAAATTACAAGCCTTTGAATAACCTGACGTTTCGAACAGGTTGCACTATGTTGGCTGGCTAATACCTATTACGTGATGGCGTTAATTCCCGTACATATACAAAATTATTGATCATGAAATGCAAAAGTTTAAAAGTTAGTCATCTTCCTGTCCTTTTCCCAATTTTATTTGTAACTTTGCAAAGGATTGGCTGGTTTCTTTTATGGCCGGCCGGCTGCCTGACGCCAATCCTCCGTGGGAATGTAATCGTTTTCAGGCGGGGCAAAGGAAGAAGGTAAATTGGGGTAAGGAAAACGGATAGAGCTAGGAAGTTAGGGTAAGGGATACTGCAAGACTTGGATGAGGAAACGCAACTGAGACCGCAGTAGCTCGAAGAGGCCGGAGTTGCGTAACCATGCCCGTACTGTGATTGAAGCGGCCTCTAGGACAATGGACCCAATGTATAATTCAGTATTTGTTATTCAGTGTGCTCAACAAATTTTAATAATCTTATTATCTGCACCTGAATGTTATGGTATTGGTATTGCATTCTATAGTGGCAATATTTAAGGTACCTCTTTTAGGCTCTTTTAAAAAGATTTCAATTATGTTATATAGCTAACGTGGAAAGAATGTTTACAATCTTTTTGATGGTAAACAAAAGAGAAGAGATGAACCAAACAAGTCTTGCGAAATTGCTCACTCCAATAAATTCTCTCACTCCATTCCATTCGCGTTGTTTTATTGCGGTTTTTCGTATTCTGAAGGTAATTTCCCGGTTGGTCAGCTGACAATTTGAACAGGAAATACCGTTATGTCTACCTCTTGTGTTCATTTCCAGAAATAGAACTGTGATCTACTGCATGACGGATCTGAGGCAGAATGACCACGATTCGACCAACGTGTGTGTTAACTTCGCGTAAGTTTACAACTTCGCGTAATTTAAGTTTTGAATGTCCAAATAATCAAGAGAAGTTAAAATGACGTGAAAATTAACACATTCATTTTTAATGTTGATTTTTTTATAATTTTGCTAAAAAAATTTTTGAGAAATAGACCGTCTAGGAACTAGTAGATCCATTGCGAAGTTAGCGTTTTTTGACTCTCCATGACTGGTCAAAATCGAATGGTTGTTGTACAAGTTAATGACGGTTTTAACGAGTTTTTACGCTTACATAATAACAGTAAGTACATGAGGTAGAGCACATACTATGTATTTATGTCACTTATTTGATATAGTAAACGTGGTTGACTACGTGAGTTCCTATTGGCTCTGCACATTTAGGTTGGGTTCGTTATATAGGTACTTGTTTCTTCTTCTCCGGTTTAACTGCGATAAGACACGTTTCCTTAGTAATAAGAAACTATATTGTGCTACATAGAGCGCAGTTAAACACCACTAGAATAGTGCTGCTTTTTTTCATGAAGAAAGACCGACGATATGACGCGACGCGACGGTACGAAAATGACGCTACTGGTGTTTTACACCGAAAAGAGCGTGACCATGAGCGGGTGCTGCTCGACTGATTTTATTGCATTTTCTGTACAGCAAAAGCTTTGCTGCTGGACAGGAGTCTCGTCTAAATAAGAGAAGGGTTCCACTAATAGCCTTACACGCAATCCTAATGCGGATGTCTGGATTACTGAGTTCACAAAAAATTCAATTCTGAATTCAAGTAACTGAATGCCAGGTTCAGCAGTTTCGTCTGCCTTCATTTGGTTATGTAAGATAATTTTAGTTTAGAATTAGCGCTAAGTCACAATGTACTTACACATCGTTGCCCATGTGATTACCAAAATTCGTGAATCTATTGGTTGTATTAAAAAAATAGGAAGAATGACGAGACAATGTCATGCATTAACTCTTCATTCTTTATGTCTTAGTTGCCACCTCAGGACCCATTCTCTCCATTTCTCTTTGACGTCAGATATTGTAACATTACAAATTACTTTCTGTTATCATTATCACACTCGCTCAAGATAGGCATGTAAGTACTCCGAAAATTCTAGCATCATGACATAGGTAATAAAACTTGTGAGCCTCTGTGAAACTGCTGCCATCAAAACAACATTCTTCTAACATGACACTTACTTATAATAAGCTCAATCTGATAAGACTAAGAGTTTCTCAGTCATTATCGTGAAATCGTCTCCATAAACGGTTTCACAGAGGCTCACGTTGTTATACGTACGAGTATGTTTACAACTTATAACAACGAGGGTACTGTGGTATCCATCAGCTTCAGACATTTGGTATCCAGAAGAATCAGCTAAGAAAAAATGCGTGTTATGAACTTTTTATGATTACAATACTGTATATAAATGTGACAGTCATACACCATAATTATTGTAATACTCGTAACTAAACTTGAAATCGGTTAACGTCAGTTTTTGTAACATTATTTAATAAACGATCACTTTATAAAAGCAAAACTTTTTACAGGTTTGTGTTTTTTTTTTGGAAAGGGTATATCTCGAAGTGACATGTACATAATAATATAACATGTCCATATAAAATATAAGTAAACAAAATTATTGAAATTAAAAAAGAGAAGGCTGACATAGTGGTTTAGGCAATACAAAAATATTAAGGATGTTTTTTTAAGGATGATGTCCGGACATAAATACACAAAATAATTGAAATTAACTTAAAAATTAATACATAGCATAGAAATGTAGATTTACACAAAGAAAAACATCTTAGGAAGAAAACACAATTCTTTCTGTTATGTCGTTTGTCATGTTAATATTTTCTTGCGTCTATCTCTACTTCTAATTGATTTCATTACGTAAATCAAAGAGTATACAAACATTATGTTAGACGTAAACTATTTTCAGAAAACATTTCCAAGCATAAAATATTTTGGATTACAACCTTATGTGACAGGGCAGGTAACTTGCTTGCGGTCTACTGTTATAAGAACTGTATTAGTAGAAATTGGACACAATAATCAGAAATTTCGAAAATTAATTATTTGTACCTGGTTCAGATTTTAATAACATATTCTATAATTTTTAAAGATTTAAGAATCGTCTGATGAGTCGTTACTGCCTGTAAAATTAGAGGCAGTCTAGAGATAATACGAAAAATATGGCGCATTACAACACAATGTATTAATAAAAACTACGTATTAAATCTCAAAATAAACATATCTAGTGTTTACACAAACATGGCGATAAATCGATGACCTATGACTACCTATCACGGCTTGTAACAAAAATACGTAGTGTGTAAGCAGATACGTGGGCTGTCCAATGATAATAATTGCGGATATTTGTAAACAAACCCAGTGGTGTAGGTAATCAGTAGGTATCATTACCTACACGATTGTCTGGGTGTTCGGGCTATCGAGGATGAGCTTATCTGTTGGTATTGCGCGGTATTGTGTATCAGCAACTATTTGCATAGTTTAGTTTAGCCGTAGTTTTGAAATCGTAATTACGAGTAAAGGTTTTTGCTTACTGTTGTGTTGAACACTGGTAAGGGATGAACTTTAAACAAATTACAAGAAATCGTTGAATGAAGCAAAAACGGCGACTGCGTCAAAAATACAACTAATAAACATACCTATAAGTTGTATTATCTTTGTAACCATCTTTTAAAACCCTTTTAAAATTTCGACAGTACTCGATAAGGTTAGATTTGTTTTTTGTGCGCTGAAAATTGGCAAAATTTGGAATTTTATTTTTTTTAGGTGAAAACTTCTTTAGGCACGTTTGGCACTTTTGGTGATGGGAAAAAGTACTGAACTCGTGTGACCGTCACGCTCAGATACGTCATACATATGTGTGTGTGTGTGTGTGTGTGTGTTTTCACTTCTGACGTGCAGTCTTATTTTAGCTACATATGGGTTGCCAAGACGAATCTAAGAATGCTTTAACGATCAAAATCCATCTAGTCGTTTAGATGACATGAGGTAATAAAGAATATGACATACATATGTACATTGGCAGTCGGGTAAAAAAGCACAGCACACATAAATCAAATCACAAAGAAACATCTTGGTAACTAGGTAGCGCTGCCAGCAGATGGGTCGACAGGAAGCGTGTATGTAAAACAGGTGTATCAACCTGTTTTCTCCCCTTGCCCTTTTCTGTGATACCCGTGGGAAACGACCAATGCAAAGTTAAATGATACATACCGAAAAATAGCAAGTAGAAATAACATCTTGATAACTGTTCGCGATTATATGTATGTAGTTGCGTATGAACATGAGATTCGATGTTTTGTTTCCATTTGATGTTTTTCGTTATTAAATTTACAGTCTGGAAATGAGTTCGGTAGACTTATCGTAGTCGCCCGCCATCACGTGGAGGCCATGTAGTGACGTGTACAACGCATTTCTCCGTCGCTTTCAAAGACACCTCACATTGTCTGTGGCACACAGGGTTCAGTCAGTTTGTCTCCAACATAACCGCTTCGTTATGCCCTCGGGTGGTTCTCAGAAGTTCTATTATTCTCTTATTCTACACAAATAGCTATGAATCTTTGAAACACTTATTTATTGCTTACCATTTGACAAAGGTGGCAATTTAATGAGAATGATGAGGTTCTTTCTAAAATAGTAGTTTAAGTTATTGATTAGTATGAACGTATTACGACACGGACACGGCACCGTATTCCCGGCATTGCTTATTATAATCCATAGACGAGAACATCAATATTGGAGTTGGATCTTGTACATTCTGCCTTAAATAAGCATGTAATAGTGTTAGGTTATCTTTCTTAATCCAGGTGGTATCGAGCAGGACCTACCCTCTATGGTAAGTAATCACCATCATTACAGTAGCGCAAGGAATACTCCCTTGCCACATAGCTCTGACAACCCTACTCACAAAAAAAAAAATAATATATAAGTAGAAATCTGCTCGATTTATCTCGTTTTGCTTGTTTGCCAACACCGGTATTAAAAAATGTATACTGCCAAATCTATTGAAATAATGTATTAAGGAAAACGAAGACTTGTGTGGTATTGTTTGCTAATGCATGCAAATACGCATGCAAAATGCAAACCTTCTGTTAGAAGGTAAAAAACATTTTATAATTCTTTATCTCAACATAAACAATTCATAAATATAAATACCAAAATAAAAGTATTCAAGAAACAGCAGAAATAAAATGTATATTAGCAAAAGTGTCAGCCTCAGATATTAAAGGCTTTCTAGAATAATATTTTCTACTGCCAAGACTCCTCTTAGTATAAGAGAAATAGCCTAGACTATGGTCTCTCAGTGCCAGGAACGGGTCTTGTCTCAATATAGGAAAGAAATTGCCTGGACTAGCCGTTTGGCCATAAGCCAAAAGAGGATTCAAAGATTTCACAAGTCTTCGAGAATGTTGTGTAGAACTCTCAAGGATGGAAGTCTTCCCAAGATCTCTGAATTTAATTTTAAGGCATGTTAATTGCTCTCACTCATCTCTGCATGTACAAATATAAGATTAGGTATAATTTTCTTATTGCATGAAATAAGTTTGGCTTGAAAGTTTTTTTTTTGTAAGATAGGTATATAGGTAATCTTTCAAAAAAGTTTTTTTTTAACTTCATATCACACACATTCACGAAAAATCTTAAATACGATTTAGGTAGTTATAAGGAAAAATTAAAGAGTAATGCGAGCAGTTGAAAAAGTGGTGTGCTGCGTTGTATGCGTAGTACTCTAGTAAGTACCATTCGAGATGACTAAACCCGTAGAGTTATCTTAACGAAACTTTTCGATTTAAAAACAATAGTTGGAGAACAAAAATGTTCTAGAGCGGCGGAAACGCACTAGAAGGCGCAGCGTGGGACGTCCCCTCCTATCGTTGGATTGACGATGGATGAAAACGGGTCTTTAGTTCTTGCATTGGTGTCTCTGACAATGGTCATTGCGCAAAATTTGAAATGGGCATTGTGCGGAGTTGATGTTCCTAGAACTCCTCATTTTTCCAAATAGTCGTTCTTCGGTGAGTTACATCTTAATCATCAGGAAAATTATCATTACAAATACAGGTTATGATGCGTTATTTTTTTCAAGTTGATTTACCTACCCAATCCTGTAGCTCCAAAATTTTAACGCGAAATACCGTAAAAACATACAAGTGAATTTCAACTGTTAAAACGCAATCATTTTAAATCTTATTTATTAATATCTAATAAGAAATTTGAAAAAATATTTAGTAAACCATAATAAAACAAAACCATATAATGTTTTTGAAACCATTTTTATGAAGTAGCCTCTTACGTAAGTTCCATAATATAGCTCCGCTCCCTTTGTCAGCAAAAGGGACGAATGCGTGTTATGTAATACTCGAACGTCCCTTTATAGTTAGCAACTATTATGTTATGTGATGTGTGCTGATTCGTATCGCAGTCTCAGATGTTTTTATTAATGATCGCTTTGCAATTCGCACTTCTTTTATAATATCTGCAGCGGGACACCACATTTATCGTTTGTAACTTCAGAAACTTTCTTTAAAGCACTGCCACTAGGCAACACCATTTGCATTCATGTCAAGATCGTCTTCACTTGTGTCTGAGTGTGTGTACCTACTGACACATGACAACGTCAACTGAGAATATAAACTACATGTTGTCAATAAAAGCCTCAAAGCGGCTACGCTTGTCAAACTCCTTTTGATGTGATAATCGTTTCTAGCTGCGGATTAGTTCCGTAAACATCGCGTCCGGTTTAAAAACAAACAAAGATTGGTTGGTCAAGGGATTTGACGACTTCTAATATAGAATTTATGATTTAATCAAAGTATGAACGAGGAGGTTCTAAGAATGTACAGAGCTTGTAATTATGCAACGCGCGTTTCGGATGAGCGGACACCGCGCGGCGACACGTTCTAGAATCAAATTCAAATGTCAAGGTGAAGGTGACGTGAAAGGAAACGCACAGTGACGTCACGCTGCCGCCATCTTAGCCGCGTCGCTACCAATGACACTTTAGTGTGTACGCCTGTACCCGACTCTTGTATTTAGGACACTAGAGAATCATAGATTCCGTTTTCTAAATTTAGCTGGGCGCTTTGAACGTAATCAGTATTAAAATTTGTCAGTTAACGATACTATGCAATACAAGATATACCTATAAATCATTAATATCCGTAACATTTATATGATTCGTCATCATATTATAATTAACTGTATTTTACATACCGACTCAATAACATGTTACTAATTAAAAAAATAAAAACACCACTGACCTGATAATAAACGAATTGAATAATTTTATTTTTATTTTGAAAATGGCGCCATACAGCCGCCATATTGTTTTTTATTTAATTTATAGCTAGTGTCACTCGGGATAATGTAAGGATTCTAATGACACCCCATACACCCAAATCTGTTCAGGCATTTAGAAGTTATGGTGCAACAAAGAAACTCACACACATAAAATCATACATGAATCCTGAAAGCATTACGTTACGCATTATTTTTGGGC
The DNA here is from genome assembly GCA_963859945.1 of Euplagia quadripunctaria. Lineage (NCBI taxonomy): Eukaryota > Metazoa > Arthropoda > Insecta > Lepidoptera > Erebidae > Euplagia > Euplagia quadripunctaria. Next base: position 22,054,456 of record OY982573.1, on the reverse strand, counting down.
AGTCGTGTAAAACGGTATGGATATATTTTAACAATGAATTTACTGTAGTATAATCAAGAGTTTTCCTTATGAGAACGAATAATATTTTCAGCGAAATATTGTCAATTCAAGAGCCGTGCGAAGTCATACTCAATTTATTCTTGGTTGACATCATCGACAGTTGTAATTATGACGCTCTGTGAACAAATATAAGCCCTCTGAAGACAGAGGTCGTACCTAGAAACGGCATGACATCAATAACAATGGTGCTCATCACGCTATCAAAGTTGTCACGAGCGCGAACAAAGTAGACATTTCTGTTGAATTGTCACTGCTAATTGTAATTGTACGATAACGCGTGACGTGCGGTACGGTTTACGTAAACCTCAACAATTTAACGATGATGTTAATTACAGGTTTTTCAAATATTTTTAACCTACCGAAAAATATTTTTATCCTATGAGAAAGTAATTATTTTTTGGCTGAATGGCTGGAAATTACAGACTAGAACTTTAAAAATCGGTAACTTTAACAAAAAGAATTGCTTTTGGTTTCGGTTCTACATTAATTTCGGTTGTTAGTAAAAATAGAAGATCATCTAGATTGCGTACTCAAATTCTTGTGCATTTCTCAAATAAATATATATAAATTGTCAACTTTAACTATTTTGATTAAGATCTTAAATTTGGGAAAATAAAATCTTAAATCACAATATTGACCCTTGAAAAGTCTATTATTAAAATATATTGATCCAAGTTTAGGTTTATTTAGAGTTTCCAAGATGTGTAAAGCTGGGAAAAATATAAAAGCTCCTGGAGTGATCAAAATGGATTGTATGTATGTTGAGCCGACGGTTGCTGTGTTCTAGCTCAATCCGGTTAGCTGTGTCGTTGACCGTGAGGTTTCCACGAGTAAGCTACAATATACTTAGATACATTTGTAGAAAACCTGTATTATGGACTGACATAACAGACTAATCATGTACAAAAATACATGCGAGTTTAATCAAGTATTTTAGCAGTTGCGGTATTCCGATTACATCACAACTCTTTTCACTATATTTATATATTAAAACAAAATTATTCAGTGACAGGACTAATAAACATACTGAATCAAATAACTTATCATCGTTAATCTGCCAGATACAGATTACAGTTTGTACTCTTTCTTCACAAACACTCGTATAAATCTCGGAATCTTGGCTAGAAAAAGTTCACATGTTTGTAACTTTTTATTAAATTACATCATAACTTTAAAAAGTTCGGAAAGTGTTATTTAAAATTTGAACTGAATATCAAAATTTTACTTGATGAGTTAAGATGTAACCTAATTTCGCACTTGCTATCTAAAGCTATCAAGCAGCCACTGGATAGGTTAGTCACTAAAGAAGATGCACTAGCTAACAATAGACACAACCACTGCAACAATCAACTATCAAGATGAAGTTGCCAATGGTGATGATAAAGCTAAGAACAGGCATGGAGATACAGGGCCCGGTACAAATGAGCCTTTAAAACTTATCAAGTATAAAATGTAAATAAGTGTAACTGTACAGTGGCAAGATTTCGTATTAGATGAAGTCATAAGCGGGTGATTTCTCACGAGTTGGCGTGCGACTCAGGTAAATGTTAAGTGGTTCCCGCACCATTGTGCAGGTTGATCCGAGCGTAAAATCTTACACCAATTATACTCCAAAACAGACGGTCTCCTTCCTCCTCGTTAACTAATTACTGTCTCAAGCTTTTTCATTTTTGAGTTGTCTCGTGGCTTTATATACTAAGAGGTATGAATAAAATTTGCTAATGTTATTAGTGTTTTAAGTTTTTTGTGTAGACAACGCTAGGGCTGTTACATAGGTCGCACGAATCGAAAGAAATATTTTATTGCATAAATTTGATATATGCATAGCATGAATTACGAAAAAAAATTGTGACGTTTAAAGACCGAATGCAGTGTCAGTAAGAGTGGGACAAAGTTGGTTCAAGCGTTTTACAAAGTCAGTAGTCAAAGATACAGCTCGCTCTGATCACGCGAAAAAAATCATGGTTAAAGGGTAGTCAAGCTCCACAGACTGTAGCGATTTAACACGCAATAAGGTGATGCTGTGTGTATGGTGAGATTGGAAGGGCATCGTTCATTATGAGCTTTTACCGCTGGGCAAAACCATCGATTCGGATCTCTACTGCCAACAACTAAGGAGACTCAAGTAAGAATTTAAGAAAAAACGGCCAGAATTGATCAACAGAAAAGGAGTGGTCTGTCATCATGATAACGCCAGACCACACACACGAGCAATTCAGGCAATTCAGAGGTATGTAATACCTTTACGTGATCGCGTTAATTCCCGTAAATACATAAATAATATTATATACAAATACTTTCAAGAAAAAGTATTCACGTTTAGTAGGAATTTATGTAGTTTAATTATTATTAAAATTCGCAGAACAAAGGCACGGCACTTTTCTATAGTTGTACACTCATGCTCACTGAACATTCGTTTAACATTAAATATTATTTATCAGTATCAATATTTCAAGGAGTAGATCACAACAGATTGCAGTTGGAATTGGAAACGTCCAACAAGTCTATCAGCATGTGAATTTCATTACGGTTCTTGTGTAAGATTGCACACCAACTAGGTTTCCTTTACCGTTAGAGTACTTAAACAAACCTAAGTTATAAGATATTCCAATTCGACATACGAAACCGACATGTTTTATCTATAAACTGCATGTGTTAGTATTAGAGCCGAAAACCAATTTAAGTCCTAGAACAATACTTTATTTCAAGTCCCTCATCTATTTCATTCATGTGTTAATCACATATAATAGGTGGTTGCCAAGCCAGTTCCCTGAAGAGTCGTGAGAAGCTTCCCACAATGGTGCCAGGGTAATACATTGTAGAGAGTTCTTTTATGCTTCACCGACCCGTCTAACGAAGCAAGGGAGCTTAAATTGAATCGTGTCCTTGTAAATTACAGTCAAGGTTTCATACAAGTTTGAATATATTTTATTACATTTGTACTGGGAGCCCCTATAACTCGACCAGTGACCCTCTTCTTTTAAAGTCCATTTTATTCAAAGATTGATCGGTGTATGTTCCGGTATGACTTACAAAACGATATGACGATATAACGATACGAAATAACTTTGTAAATAGATCAAGGATTTATTTACAAAGTTATTGGTAGTTCCTATTTCATTGAGTACAAAAACAAATGCTTATTTTTAAACCCGCATCAATTTCCGTAGTAATAAATAGATAGTATACAGTGGTTTTCAAGTAGGCATTCGATCGAGTAAACACGAATGTGGAAGTTGTCGACCTTCGGGGACCTGTTTTGGACCAACAAATACAACGTTATTTGGTTGAGCGAAAAAAACGTGACTCAGAAGAGAACGTGACGCCATTTATCTACATACTTTATAAATTATATTTTATCATTCTTGTACCAGACATTTTTTCTAAGGATTGGCACGAGGCTGGCTCTGTTTTAACACCAAACTTTGAAGGAAGTCGATCTTCAACTTCCTTCAAAGTTTCTATTCAATAACTTTTGTTAAAGAACAACGTCAAACGAATAATGAACATAACATTTTGGGCTATTTAGTACGTATATAAATAAAAGTGTGTTTTTGTTACAGCCACTTTTTTAGTAAGAGTAATTTAATTTCGTTTTTAGTGAGTTTAAAGAAATTAATATAAATTTAAGTTTATATAAAGGCAACTTCGTCAGTCTTCGTCATAAGTATAAATTACCAAAACAATCACAGCTCATGAAACAATTCCGGGCTTTTACAAAGTAATAAACAGGATTAGCTTATTTACGGAATCGCACTTCCATTTCGGAATGATTAAATCAGTATCTTTAATATTACTCCCAAGTATATTGGTTCAAGTGTTAAGATTGAAGTATAGCCATCTACCAAATGAAACACTAGAGATGTTAAACTTGCACTCAGTACTCAGTTTGGTTTTTACCACTTACGATACATAACAACAAGAATTATTATACGCGATTCAACTCATACTACTAAGGCTTTCAGTGTCGTTATATTTACGAGTCCCGGGAATTGTTTTTTCGAAAAACGAGACTTTCGAGACTATATCAAAAATTGGTTTTATACTCATAGGCATTTGGGCAGTCAATGCAAGTTATTTCACGAATACAAGTAAAATTAACAATTATATATGTTTTTTTAGTCGTTTTTGTAAGGGGCCCGTAAAATCAAAGAGCATTTAATGTAGGTATTTCCAGGCAGTACGTGCCTCGGAAAGCACGTTAAACCGTCGGTCCCGAGTGCCATACAAACATCTGTGGCATTCGTTACGGGTAGTTGGAGCCCTAAAAAGTCCGACAACCTACAGGACCTCGGTATCGCCTAGTACTTGTGTTGTGGAGGTCTGATGGTCGCTTCACGTAAAATATCAAAGTTCGGCCGTATCGTAGTTAGTCTGAAAGCCGACCCCAACTTAGTTGGGAATAGACACGGAGGATGACTTTCAGGCAGAGAGGATCTGATTTTATTACAAAAGTAACTCGCGTTAGAAAAATCGCTACCCCTATACAGAGATATTAGATAGTTATACAACGGTTTATTTGCTGGATTAAACTGTCAGTCGCTATCCAGCACCTCATGCCGCCCTGAGTATGGCCGCGGGTAGACTGGACGGGTTTTCCCCTCCACCCGTTATAGTGGCTAGCCAAGGAGGCGCTGTGCGCGCCTAATTGCGAGGGTATTACCCGAAGGTGGCGCTTTTGCAGGCAGAGGTGTTAGGGGAGGTCCGGATGTCTTAATAAAAGCTGTTACCAGATCTCTCCTATTTTAGAGGCAGTATGGCACATCGTGTGGTTTTAATCGTTTCTATTCCGACACACCACCTGGCACATGGCCTGAGGGGTATTCCACACACAAAAAAAACAGGTTGCAATCTCTACAGACTATCATAAGATTCACTTAACTAGATTTTTGATTTACGATAGTTACTTTACTTAAATCTCAAAAATCTCGTAATTCCCGAGACTGGAGGTAGCAGTCTCGAGTCTCGAAAATACGAAAAAATGGTCGAAATTCTCGGAATTTTCGAGACCGAGACTCCCGGGATGAAAGCCCTACTATACTACATTTATCTTGCATCTGCTAAGCGACGTGATTGTGAAACGAGAAAAAGCTCTTCGCCAACTGGTTGTAAACAAACTAAATAGAACATGTAGGGGAGATGAAGAGAAGGGTGGGATGAAAGGAGCCAAAGAGCCGCAGAAACAAAGAACTTCCTCCGTCTTACCTGTAACAAAGGAAACTCATATTATTACTCAAGGTATTGTTTGACACGAGCACACAAACTTGCATGCATAATTTACGATGTACAAATAATAATAAAAGTCAAGAATTGTATGCTACTAGAATTGAAGAGAATTGGTTGTGAATTCACTCGTTCCGAGCGATTTTAAACTTTCGTTCTAGTCAAAATTAATAACAATAACGAAAAAAAACTTAAGTTATTCAAACGAAACTAATCCTCTTTACAGATAGTATTACACTTAGGTATTTAAAAGAAAGAGCTAGAGGAGTGCCAATTTCAACACCTTTAACTGGTTTTCAACTAAAGATAACGTCTGAAGGAGTAGTTTTTATTGTTTGAAAAATATATTTATAGTTCCAAAATTTAAATTAAAAAAAAAATAATAATATTACATAGGTACTTATTTTTTGTTAATTTTTAATGTTATACATATCACACAAACAAAAAAAGGAGAATCATGCCAAAACTACCAAATGTATTTAAATGAAACTCTAACAATTTTAGAGGCAATTCGTTAAAATTAAACTTTAATATATTGGTTTTTGGTATAAGTAAAAACTTTTAATTTTATGAATTTTGAAGAATTTCATTCCTACAAATCTCAATGTAAAATTCCTTGTAAAGCCTTAACTAAGAAGTGAATAACACATTTTTGGAATGATAATTATCAAGATTATGATGGTGACAAGATTACGTAGAAGTATTTACATTGGGACGTTTATTTCTCGTCCAAGGTCACTCGCTCTTCCAAACCTCTTAAGTGAGGCAGATTACAAAAACAATGGAACCAGTTTCTATTACTGAAATTCGAGGATGACGTCAAAAAAAAAAATAAAGGCAGTGCAGTTGTACAAATTACAGTCGGTGTTACTCTCTGACGGTGTTAAAACTTGGGTGGTCTTGATAATGCAAACAGTTTTAACGGTACTATACGTACGGTACGGTAACCGTTTCGGTCAGTTCGGGAAAAAGTGGTGTTGATTTTATGTTTTTGATAACATTCAGAGTGGTTTATAGAATCAAATGTATAGAATATAACTGATATAGAATATAATAGTTATTATAGCTATTCTATCGTCAGTTGTTATAACTAAATACGGGCAGAGAATTCTATGTACGCATTTTTAAGAAAAATTCGGGAACATAGGAACGTGAAACTTAGAATATTTAAAGTTTATGTATGTGTGTGTTATAAATTTAAATACTACGTGCAAACGGCTTTATCAATATTTTTTTTTCGTTTGTAGATATTGAAAAATTCAAGAATTAAAAAAAAAAATTAAGTAATGATTCGGGTCCAATTTCGACTATTGGGTAAATAGTATCTAGGGAATATAAATATGCTGTGAAACATAAAAAACCAGACAAGTGCGAGTCTAATTCACACACCGAGGATTCCGTAAACTTGTATGTAGATAGAACGTCCATCTCGGGTATCGATTCTCAAAAACTTTTGCCCGTCTTTTTCGAAAGACAAAACTTAACTTTGCGGTTGCGATGTACGACAAAGTTAACAATCCAACCGCAAAATATAAGTTTGTAATCACAAAAACTATTTTTTTATGTGATATAACAATAAATTATCGACTTTCGCAATTTTTCTTTTATCAGTGCTATAAAACATTGCTTCATGCCAAATTTCAAGATTCTAGGTCGACTGGAAGTACTCTTTGGGTTTTGATTCCCTTGCGAGTAGTTGCGAGTTTGAAAATATGCGGCTTAAATTGCTGTTTCTTTTGATTGCGTTGACATATACCGTATTTTAGACTTGTATTGAGTATTTGATATAATTAATTTCAATTTAATACCTCTACGCGTTCATGAGGAAAGGGGTAGTAAGTTTAAAATTATTAAAAATATTTTTATTATATGATGTAACTAAAAATTTACGGTTTTCGCAATTTTTCCTTTATCTGTGCTATAAGACGTTGCTTCGTACCAAATTTCAAGATTCTGAGTTCACGGGAAGTACCCTGTAGGTTTTGATTCCCTTGCGAGTGTCAAAAATTTGCAGCATAAACGGCTGTACCTTTTGATTGCGTTGGCTTAGAAGTTTGATTTTTTCACAGCTCTAAGGGACAGCAGACCTGAGTATTTGATATTAATTCCAGCTTGATACCTCCATGCGTTCCTGAGAAAAAGGGTCGTGACAGACAGACAGACAGACCTTCGGACGGACGGACAACAGAATGATTCTATAAGGGTTCCGTTTTTTCCTTTCGAGGTACGGGTAACCCTAAAAATAAAAAAAAAAACGAGATGAAGACGAGAAAAGATACTGGAAAGCCAAAAACAATGTCTTAATAAGTAAACTCCCATTATAACAATTTTGAAAGATGTGTGGTAGTGCCGAAACACTGAAACACCGATGGAGTACCTACAAGTAATGGTAGTTATAATTCTAATAACACAAAATAATGTTACTAATTTTCATTTTCTAATTAAAATTATAAACAAGAAACGAGCAAACAATGAACTTTTTGTTAAAAAGTTTTTTATGAAGTTGTTTGGAGGCGCTGACTAAATATTAGTTATTTTTGTTTGGAGGTTACTTATTAAGATTTATTATTTTTGACTTCTCAGGATCTTTTTTCGGCAATTCCAATTTTTTAATAAATAGTTTTTATTTTTTGTGACTACATCATCAATACAAAAAAATTATGTCAAGTTTAATAAGTAAAATTAACTTCGCCTATATTTCGTCCTTAAGGGAAAATATATTTTTCAAGATAAATGGGACTAACTTCGAAGTATTCCCTGCGGACTTCTCTGTAAACAGTTATGCGTGATGCAAATCATGTATCAAATAAAACCATAAGTATGTGCATATGCGACAAACCCCTACCATTTTAATTTTTTAGTTATATAATTCGTTAATATAATTGTTGTAAATAGTCTTAAGACAACAATGCAGCACAACAAAAAAAGGTAACCACATATTTGTGATACTGGTCACAGCGCTTCACGCCTAATCATTTCCATTGCTTTAATTAATTATATTTGTTTGCAGGCGCCTACAGCCTTTGTTCCAAACTTAGCATGTAATGTAAGTAACTCTATTTTAACCCATTGTTTTATATTCCTTATCTAAATATCTAATAGATATTATCATTACAGAATAAAAATCATGTCTTTGACTTCCGCGTTCTGAAACGTTGTGCACTGACACGATGTAATCTTAATTAGCGAATGTCTATTTTTTCTCATTGACGTCAGAAGTAAAATAGGTAGAATTAACAATTCACAATGTATTGCATCGAATATATCAGCAACATGTGATCTTTAATGTATTGATCATGCAAAACCGTCGTGCTCTGGTCAATTACCATGCTTATTTATTTTAAATTTCTTGCAAAGGGATTTCTGTAGGTGATGCACTAACATTGCATTAGGGCGTTTTACAAAGAACTTATATAGACAGATATATTTTTATTTGGCAATTAACATAAGCCAAGCCTCTTTGCCTGTACGGTCTGGTGGTCTGGGTGTGCGACGAGTGAGGGATGTGTGTCTGCCTGCTTTTCTCGCATCGGCGTATGGGGTTGTTGGTCTGGTCTCTAAAATTTTATCACCTGATGGAGGCAGGGCTATCATACCTTTTGCTGTTGAGGGAGTAGTGGAATGGAAGACGCTCTTCCCGAATGCACCCCTCCCTGAATCTTCAGAAGGGCAGCGTGCTTGGGACGAAGTGGGATACAAGTCTGAGCTCGAACAACTTGTCAGTGCGGCTGGGGGAGCGGATCTGGCCAGACTCAGAGCGGTGTCGAGGGTGGAGTCTGGAGCGTGGTTGCAGGCTTTGCCTTCCCCCTACTTTGGAACTCTCCTCGACAGTGACTCTTTGCGTGTGGCGGTGGCTCTCCGCCTGGGTTGCGATGTTTGTCAACCACACCTATGCATTTGCGGGTCCATGGTAGGGGCCAACGGTCATCATGCGTTGAGTTGCGGTCGATGCTCGGGGAGATTTCCTCGACACCACGCCCTAAACGACATTGTCCGGAGGGCCTTGGTCTCGGCAAATGTCCCATGCGTCTTGGAGCCACCAGGTCTCAGTCGCTCCGATGGCAAAAGACCGGATGGTTTGACGCTGGTTCCATGGCAGAGAGGGAGGAGTTTGGTGTGGGATGCTACGTGTGTCAATACTTTCGCGGTCTCTCATTTGACTCACACAACACGGACGGCTGGGGCTGCCGCTGAGAGTGCAGCTGCGAGAAAGCGGGAGAAATATGCCCCCCTGGGTGAAAATTATTTGTTTGTACCGCTAGCGTTCGAGACGTCGGGATGTTGGGGGTCTGATGCCCTTGCGTTCATCAGAGAGATCGGCCGTCGCCTCAGAGAGCGGGGATTTGACAGTCGCTCCGGGTCTTACTTGGCGCAAAGGTTGTCCATTGCCGTACAGCGTGGAAACGCGGCCTGTGTTATGAGCAGCTTTGCGCTGGGTGGGGATCGGGGTGGACTTTTTTAAATTTAAATATTTTTGTTCAAAATTGTAAACCCATATGTAGATTGTTTAATAAATTTTGTTGTTATTAACATAAGTATAGTAAAACAAATCTCGGATAGTAGGCTGCAAGAACAAGGGTTGACAATTTTAGTGGCATATATTTTTTTTTTCACAAAATGGGTTAAAATCATATATGACTACTTATGATATACATATTCTTTCGATACTATAGATTGTTCTAGAGCTAGATAAATTGTAAAAATATACATAATTTGGTTATTTAAATACTTCAGAAAACCGCTTTTGCCTTGACGTGACGTGTACCAGGCTGTATTGCATACCACTATTACTCGAGTATCTTTTTCTTATGCCCAGAAGTGACTATTGGAGAGAACAGAGAAATCATCAAAAAGAACATCATATTTTAGTGTGTTCCTAAAACTTTATGGATATAACTGCACTTAGGCGAAGCTAATTCAAAAGTTAAGAGGTATCTACCAGTCATTCTTAAAATGAAGCCGAAACAATTTACTTTACCATGTGTTATTAAAGTTAAAGCAAGAAAATAACTCCGATCCATAAACTGATGGAAGCATACCTATGACACCAGTCAGACAATACAACATATTTGCACGAAACCGCAACAGGCAAACCTCTAACTTCTCAATTACAACATACAGAAAGTATATGGCTGCTGACAAAATCATAAAGTTTGGCATTCCCGATGATTCAACAAACGGGTCCCTTTCCTTGTATACAGCGTTATTATAGTAAGAGCTGGTCGCGTGTTGCATGTCCAGCCTACGCTAGTGGTCACGCGAGCGAGCGGTTTCCGCGGCTCGCGTGACACACGTCACAGACACATTTCTATCCTCTATGGTGGAATAAAGAACAGGATTGTTCCGATAAAGCGAAAACGATTGGTATTCATGTCCCGTAAGTATATGTTTTTAAGATTTACGATTTACTCGTAGACGAAAATATAAGTATATGATATAAGTGGTATAAGTTCTGCAAACTTTAATGATAATTTAATTATTAATTAATTAAATTACCGATGTTTTTTAATTATTCGGGACCGCAATACGCCAAGGCTTTTTTTTACAAAAGAAAGTTGAACAAGAAGCACTCGATGCGCCTAACTGGAAGCGATTATCAATACCGATGAATGAATAGAGCAGCAAGCAATTCAATATCGATCGCCAATATACTACTAGAGAAATATATCTAGAGATCGTATGCGCAAACTGATATGTGCCTTATCACTAAGTAGGAGCGCGCTTTTTACGATTGCCATCAATTGGAGGGTCCTGAATTTGGCTCACAGGAGAATCGCAATAATTATCTCAGCTGGGCAGTTGTTTGACGTTCGGCAAGCAGTCGAACAGTTAATGAGAAAATACCACATCAGCAATAGCCCTTATATAGCTTTAATATTAGCAATTACTGGCATCGGACGAAATTTACTCTGTTCTTATATTTAAAATAAATGACTACTTAGCTAACTGAGCCAGCTAAGTTAGATAAGCTAAGCCAACTAAGCTAATGAGCAACATGCTAACACTTTATCACCATAGGATGATAAGGTGTCAGCACGTTTCTGCTTGATATAATTTGCAAACACAAGCATTGTATTTACACCACCTAATACGATAAATTAGCTGCCATTTTGTGTTTTCAATATCCAAGATTTTGTAGGAGCTTTGGGAATATTGTGGAGTAGTTTCTAGTACATTGACAACGATTATTAGTATGACCGGCCATCACTTTAGTGACATGAGAACAATAGATGTGCAACTGTGCTCAGCGGGTAACGTGGAATTCTGTCATTCTAATCCTCCATCAGTACGACGGATAGCCCCTTGTCGTGTGCTATCGCCATTAGCTGCAAGTGTGGACTAAACACGCAAACGCCAACTAGCGGAGTGTTTAACTAATAACTCCAATTTAAACTTACAAAAACCGAATAAAATTTAGTTTTTACTTCTTTACAGCTGTTCGTGCCGTAAAAATATAAATACGAAACCATTTTGAATGGATGAATAAAAAAATGCTAGAGAGGTAGGATTTTTGTTAAACGTGTGGGACTCCATATGACTAATTTATTAGTAGCATAGTATAATATAATATAATACACTAAAGACAAGAAGTACTGCCAGAGCTGCAGAGGCAAAAAGCACACCTCAGTACACCTATGGCTACGCAAATTAACGGTTTCTTCTTAGGTAGGCTTTCTTCATCTCTATCGTCTCATGGTTGTCTCTAAGATGGTATTGAACGTTTTTTTTTAAATTTATTATTAAAAAGACTACCGCTGAGCAACTAAACCTTGTATAAAACCGCTGTATTTTGTAAAATATAATAACTTTTAAACTTTCATGTTCCATTATATACTTAATTATATATTTATACGGGAATTAACGCGGTCACGAAGTAGGAGTTGTTGACGTTTCGACCAGGTTGCAGCGGCTGTGGTCACAGGCTGACTGGCTCAGTGGTGCCCGCCCTCCATCGTCGAGATCGTGAGATAAGTTCTTCATCCACCCGCACATTTTCGACATTTTTGATATTTTTGTTTCGCTATGAATCGTCGCATACTATACTAACAGCGTCCCTATTGTGTAAACAAACCGATGCAACTGCGCATAAAAGCGAGGTAGTATGTTTTTTATTACTGGATTCCAAGCTGCAGATAATTTGAAACCATCTTCCCGATTGAAAGTTTTGTGTTTTTTAATTTCAATCGCTTCACGTACAACTCTTGAGTAAAAGTGACGTTCCGAAGGAGAAGACTTGCGTACGGTGAAACTCAATCCAGTGATTGGTGCCCGCTTCGAGTGCATGTTCTGTCGGTTCTCCACAGCAGCGATATGTTCTTTGCCCCCTTTCAGCAATAGCCCGCTTCGTGGGTACACCGAAGGATGTCTTGCCGTTACAAACTCCAGGTGTCTACAAAATAAACTGCAGTTGCGGTAGGTCCTACATAGGCCAAACAAACGTGTGTTGAATGGGTTTATGTATCTGTAACCACTTAGCATTAGGAAAGTCTTGTTTGATATCTCTGTAGTTATTAATCACCAATGAAGTCACGGAACGTCACCAAAGCAGATGATTGGGAAATTTCTAGACATGTCCCAGGTTTGTCACAACGAAAATCTATAGGATACTAACGTTGCATTTCGAAGGTCAAGGATACTGGATTCAAAAATATAGACTTTATATACCTATAAATTTAGACAGATTAGATGTATAAAATAATGATAAAAGTAAAAAAAAAAGCAAAAAGGGAAATGCGTATACCGAGAGGGCATTGCTTTGATAAAGTGTTGGGAAAACCTTAACACATTGTTCTCCTAAACTCCTTCAAAAGTTTCCAAAATACAAAGCGATTGGGAACAACAAAAACCTTCTTGCAAACAACGTTGGCTTAAAAGAGAACGTTTGCCTTTTTCATTTCACTAATCTACATGTTCTACTAATCAACTTAAGGTTCATGAATAGATAAACCGCGTAGGTGCATGACACAAGTATAGTTCAACGCAAATATAGTACATAAGCATAGCGTATAACTATGTTACTGATCTAATATATTTACCTGTATATGAAGATTTTTTAAATACATAAATAAACTCATACAAGATTTTTTGCTAAATATGAACTGGTTGATCTCTATGGGGACACTTTAAAACTTAAACAATATATTTTTCTCAATAAGAAATGTCACCATCGGGACAAACCCTAAGACAAATTAGCGAGTCGCACGCAAGGCGACAGACAGGTGAAGTCACGCGAGCGGCGTGTTAGAAAGCGCGCTGAAACACGCACCAGTTTTTGTCATGCAGATTGCTAGCTAGCACGCTCAAATTACCCATTCAAGAGCTATAATATATTAGAGGAAGTATTTCTTAAGAACCGTGGTGACTAATTTTAGAAGGTATGTATTACAAAATGAAAAAAAGGCTTTAGTTACAGTAGACATACTACGCCAATAAGTTCGATGTGATGTATCGAATTGTGTGAGTTTTGACCCTATAATTGTCGAGAAGTTTTCAATTAAAATAATTATTTTAGTTTATAAAAGATTTCTCGTTCCAGTAAGAAGCCAGCCCAGATTAATGAATAGAACAGATGTCTTACTATACAAACTATTTAGCTCATACCTCTGCATGTACAATCGTACAAGCTTTTAATTGTATGCCGAATCACTGTGATATGTCCGTTCTGTTCTATGTGAATGTTATTAATCCACTTAAAGTGTACGAACGAAAGAATGAACGCTATGAAGCGGTCTACTGCTGTAGCTATATATTTTGTACTATACCACTAAGCCAGACAGGTTATTAATATCAGGCAATTAAATTTTTATACTAGGAACTAGGAGGCATGCAAACCTAATTAACTAGATGACCCTTTACACTGCAACAGTCGCAACGGCACTACGCAAGTGGGACTTCTGGAAGATGAAAGTAGCTCCTCTCAGCTCAAATCTGATAGGAACTCGTAAATTTGACAAGCATTAGTTATGCGGCTAGTTACCTCATAACACCAGGTTTACGTGTTTCAGCATCTGTTAGTTGTAATATGTGGAATTGTCTTGACGGATGTATTGCGGTAAGAACGGACGTGCATTTAGGCTAATGTACACCAGTAAACTGTAATGGCCTGTAATGTTACCAAATTATTGTTATTACAGATATGTGCCCCCGCATAATTTCTTTAAGCGATGTGGCGTAAAAGAAAACTATATGTACGTTCTTATGATTTTATAATGAAGTAAGCTGACAGACAATTGTTAATTACGGCCAGATTTTCTTATCAAACTTATATACTCAGTGACGTTCAATGGTTGTTCGTTAAAAAAGTTAACGCTAAAACAGTGGGATCACAGTGTTTCCAAACTCCCATCCCCCCAGAGCGAGTTCGGGTAACTCTACTTATCCATATAAACACATGATTGTTGCAAGTGGAAGTATTCATAGTCCTCGCTATGGTAATTCCTTACAATTAGGCCGTATGCTGATTTTTCATTGAAAGATCAATAAATAAAACGGTACTAAAATTAAGTTTGGTTAAGTAAAACGTTGTCTATCTAATGTCGGGATTGTCTATTTTAATTTCTTTGCGTAACGTTAAATTATAGTCGAGAACTGAGTTATTATTTTACACTATTACGACTGATTGCGTTAAAACAAATAACATGTGGTATCAGTAGCTCGGCCTATTTAAAATGTTTACAGCTGTGTGTATATGTGCCTTATTAGTTGTGTGGATACTGTCACGTACCAGTAAATTACATTTTTATAATCGAGCGTTTCCTTCTTTTATTATTATTACAAACCGTGTTTTAAATGCAGCAATTGCACGGAGTAATGAGATAAGGAATAATGAGGTCCCTTATCAGGCCCTTGCGGCACCCCCACGCAAACTGCTGGTATTACAACGTGTGTATTATATTTAGTGTAGTTATTTAATTTTATATTTATCTTTCAGCACAGAACTATGCCTATAATGTTATCGACATTGACATTTCGTGTTGTTCTACATCAATGAGCCACGTGGTAGTTGTTAAAGGCTTTCTTATAATAATAATGAGTGAATCGGATATAGTCTTCCTGTTAACTTTAGCATTTAGATAGATAGATAGATTACACTTTATTTGTACACCAGTCTTACAGTAAAATTATCATACATACATTTGTCATACTCAATCTTTTCCAGGCAACCTTAGGATGGATCAATGTGTTTCGAAGAGACAGTTGTAGTTGGAGGTGCATTTCAATTTTTTTATGTTGTTAATTAGATGATTAAATACGTTAGACCCTGTTAACAAAAAACAACGTGTTGCTAATTTTCTTAACCGTGTGACAATAAAGCGTGTGCTACTACTGGTATCTAGTTGATACAGAAATGTGTTAGACATTAGTTTTCTTAACCCAGAACTAAATTTTTATTGATACTCGAAATGTGATGAGTGCGATGGACACTTATATAATCAGTCAACGAAATGGCAATTTTAATGATCCACAGTAACGTTAAGCTAAACACGGAGCCCGTAAACCTCGACACACGAACCCAATTTGACCCGTGACTGCTGACATTAAAACCGTTGACATTTCGTGTCTTCAACTACCCTCGCTACGTGACTCTATAGCGTGATATAAACACTTAAATTGTTCAAAGTTTTAATATGGAGGGCTTCAATCGATTCTAATTTAGGTTTTTCTGCGTACTCAGCACGTTATGACATAAATTCATAATCCATGATCATAAATACGTAAAAATCCATGTCTAATTTCGGAAAAAATATCTTACTGGCTTATTTTACGTCGCACATAAAGTAGTTACAAGGATACTAAACCAGAAAGCTCTTTTTTACGAAAATGGTTTTGTATGTAACTGTCAATTCTTGACTTTTATAACACTGCTCCAGTAACTGACATATGCAAAGTAAATTGGGGGGTTATATTAGTTGCCAGCATTGAATAAGATAACAATATTGTATTCTATTTGGCCAAGTATGATCTCAGACAGTAATCGCATCACACTAAGAGGTTTATTTATAGGCTTACAACTGGACACAATTACAAAGTCACGTGCCGGTGACATTACGCACTGTACTTGTCCGCGTAATCGCCTACGTTTTCGTATGATTGACCTACCAGCTTATTTCGACACTACTGTCTGAATTAGGAAGAACGAGAACATGTATGGCTGTAGTATTTTATTTATTTATCTTAAATATGAGCACTTAACACTGTAAGATGCATGACAAACAATGTTACCTGACTAAAACCGGATAAGTAAGTGGAGTTAGAATAAAATCATAAATGTTAGAGCTTCAGAATACATGACAACCCTAGTGATGCATCACCGCAGAACGATAACTGACCTCAGGGTCGACAAATGAATGAGGAATATTCCGCTGGTGATGATTACGACATTACTAATGACGTGTTGACGTGACAGTATAAATGCTGTTATTAATATAGTCATGCTTTAACTTGAAGCCTTTATCTAACAAGATTGAAGAAATGATTGTGTCACTTCTTGTAAGACCTAGATATAAATTAAAAGACGTACTTTGGTACGTCTTTTAATTTACCGGTCGTTCTTAAGAGGCCTGTGTGGCACGGGAGGCTTCTATGCTTCTGGAAACAACTAGACTGGCTCAACTGGTCAGTCTATCTAAACGCATAATGGACCGCCTTTGAGTCTAAATGCGGAAACAGAGCCCTACACCAATACCGATACCAAAAAGGTAGATCACAAAAGATTTTGTATGATGCACATACAATTTTAGTAGCTTCGATTTCCTACACCCACATCTACCAATCTACGTCACAGAGAACAACGTAAAGTACTGCCCCAAAAGGCGACCTCGCCCCCGCGAGGATACTAGCCTATCGTACCTTTATGCACAGTATAAGCGTGGTGTCGAAGTCCAGATAAATTACAGTGTCATATTGCTATCTATGCTATATGCTATATTAGGAGATACAAAATAGATTACATCAAATTATAATATCACTTTTATTCCGTTTTAAAATCGATGCTTATGTTTTTTATCTGCAAGTTTGGATGTATAGAATTTGTAAGTCGATGCTTGTTCAATCTGTTTCTTCTTATACGTAGAATGGAGGTAATTGTTCAATCAATCGGCTTTAATTTGAAATAGGGTGTTCCCTGAGCTTTAGAAAATGTTTTGCCACCAGGCAATGTAACGGTCCAATATCGTGATTTGATGAATGAACTAACAACAAGCATGCTTGAATGGCCTATTTTGCAAACTTATGACTCTCAAAACAGTGGATATAGGTGGTCAAAACCTCAATATTTACTTATCGAGAATACATCTGCACATTGACGAAAGATTATAATGTATGAGAATGAATAATTAAATACTAGCAAAAGAAGAAGCAACAGTGAGCAAGTATTGCTGCCTAACCGCGGTCTAGGGTAGATATTATTTCCCAGCGAGACGGCTTTAATTCGAATTAAAAGATTTTGTTTTGAAGAATTGAAGTAATGCGCTTTCCCGTAAAATAGAAAGTGGGGTGATTTGTCTATAGCCTAAGTAAAAGTTTATGTTTTCACTGAAGTTTAACCAAACTTGACCACAATAGTTGACACAAAATATTTTAGGTTTTACATTGTATCGAATCAAAGGTTACTTTTAGTGAAGGCCTGCTCTTTCATATTAAACCAAGCCTGCTATTTACAACAGGAAATTAGGCGAAACGTTTATATACGAGAGTAAACGCAAGTACAATTTTTTTATTATTTTTAATATTTTATAGGCACTGATCACGATCATAACATTAATAAAAATCAAGTTTAAATCAGACATGATTAGCAGTGGTAACAAAGTGAAGACCAAAAAGAACGTCATGGTGCATTTGATGGAAAATTATATTTTTCTTTTTTCCTTTTCCTATCTCCTCCTTTTTACTTACATATCTCACAAAGGATCAAAATATACCTTTTATCGTGTTTAAACCCCCACGGGTCATCAACCTCACCGGGACTACTGGTGAAGTGGAATGTCGGAATCGAACCGACTAAAACCAAACGGTTTTCCGTCACAAATGAGTCTATTGCAAGGGACGCGGGTATATCCTAAGAAGGAAGTCTCCGAGAACCCCTATTGTCTATTGCAAGGGTGTGGCTACCTCTTAAACAGAAGGTAGCCACACCCTTGCGTGCGGAGGGCCTTGCCGGTTTCGAGAGGCGCGTGCGGAAAACCACGCGCCACCGTCTCAGGCCTGCTTCTGCTGGAGTAACGGGCAGCCTCACCCGTTACCCCCAGACCAGCGCTAATGGTGGTCGGAGATCATTCTGCCCGAGTACTAGCCCTCTCCCGTTCCCTTTCCGCCGCCTCTTTAGCATATCTAAATATATCCACCAAATAACTCTTTTTTTTTAAATTGAGGGTAGAGGGAATACTTATGAGGGTAGAGAGAAATATATTGTATTATAATATTATTTAATAAATTAGGTTGATGGTCAGAAACAGTCAAGACATGTGTCACATTACCACTTAAAATTTATATTACTAGCCTTGCCCTCCGCGGTTTCGCTCGCATCTATGTATATTTTTTTGCGCGGAACCCTAATTATTTTATTAAAATAAAAGTAGCTTTAGTTACTCCTTGTTATATCAGCTATCTGCTAGTGAAAGTTCCGTGAAAATCCTATGCATTTAAGTAAAAAGCTGTAATTTCAACATTAGAAACAGACACTTCAATTTCATTTATTTGCAGTATAGTAAAGATAACAATACGATGCTAAATACCTTTTACAATAATGGTTAAATATACAAAGTTATGTAATACGCATTACATTTATACTTTACTGCGCAATAGACAAGGTAAGAACCTAAGTCAAGTACATTATTTATTATTAGGTATATCAACATTTATCTACTCATATTTTCTTACAGACAAAGTAGGGTTTTGAAAGTCACAATAGTTACGAAGTAGCAGATGGCTTGGAATGACCCAAAGAATAACCTACGAACGTATTGAAGATGATAGCGAGTTTGTGTATGATATGGGCTTGTTATGAAGAAGTATTTATCTTCTAATGGCTTGTCCTTCAAGAGAATCGTCGCAGTCAGAAAAGGTGGTCATAATCTAGGCTTTATGGTTTATTGATCGCGACCCGAAGCTTACGTTGAAGACACCGTATGGTTTCAGTTACCTTAAATGCGAGATAGTCTCGGCACAATAAGTTGAAAAAATATGTACCTATTGTATAAGTTTCGGAGCATCATATAATGTTAATTATATTGAAAAGGGTTGGTAATTTACATTTTAAAAAATGTACAATCTAGAAGAAGTCAGTTTCCTTCTAATGTGGGCTGATATTTTTATGTTCTTCTTATATATACTCTGTTCTCTTCTTATATATACCACTAATATTATAAACGTGAAAGTTTGTGAGGATGTATGGACGTATGGATGTTTGATACAGTTTCACGAAAAAACCACTAAACCGATTGATATGAAATTTCTTATGTAGATAGCTGGAGACCTAGATTAACATATAGGCTACTTTTTATCCCTTACTTTTTATCGGGAAAAAAAGTAGCTTATATATTAAGGCTACTTTTTACCTCGATATTCCCACGCAATGGGATTTACGCGGGTGAAACCGCGGGGCGCAGCTAGTACTTTATACTCTGATCACCACTTCCAAGTTTTATAATGTATTTGTAATTATTTTAAATTTCCAATAAATATTAATTAATCTTCTGCTCGTGGCTTGTGTTTTTATTGCATGAAATTAAAAAAAGGAAAGTTTTGATATGGTAAAGCCGTTCTAAGTGATTAAGTAACAAACATCGTCAAAAACTTTGACATACAATAATCAATATTAATAGGATTGAATCAAAATATAACATTACATATAAAATGTCCGCTTACATAAGTTATTAACACACTCTATCTAATAGAGAAGCACACAATGAACATATCAGGTAGGTATGTATTGTGAATATGCCAATATTCCGTTCGTATTACAGATGCCTGGAGTAAAGGATTTTACAATAAGAGGCAATGGAACTTTGACGGTGTAATGCAAATTTCTTGAAGGAAACCTACACCTATTAAATTTGACAGGAATATTATTTTAGTCTACATTTTACAACGTTTCATAAAAATGTTGAAATTGATTATGAAAATCATCATCAATAAAATATGCTCTTTTCGTCTGAGTCCATAATCTGAATTTCATAATTTGTTGACTAGATCAGTTAGTATAGATTTGACAAGCATTTTCTTTCAAAAGGATGTTTTTTCGAAACTTTCCTTAATTACAATTAAAAATAAAACATTTAAGTATTTAATGACATTCTTGTCACTTACTTCACATTGGTGGCGATAATTTTCTATAGGGCTAAAACTTCTGATCTATCCTGACGAACCATGGATAATTGCCACCTTTGAAGGAACGTTGGCTGGAACATTATGTTCTGTAGTTCAAAATTAAATAAAAAACAAGTAAATGTAAAAAAAAATAACTGGAATTTTTCAAAGAAGAACAAGGAACATTCGTCTGCTGCAATCTGCGGTCATCACTACAATCATAGCTTAAAATAGACACTCATAATTCAACTTCATATTATAATTTTAGCTTCTTTATAACAAAACGTAAACATTGGTGGGATGGTTCGGTTTGTTTACTAATTCGATCCGCGTCATATACAACGTAAACATTTCTGACATTTCATCAAAGATACATTTGCATTACCATCCTACACATGAAGTTATGAGTTATTTTCAGATCGATTTCAGATATTATGAGATCTTAATCGTGGAATAAGACTGTTTGGGAGTCAATCAGTTAGCTTACCATTTATGGGAGCCTCTCATTTATGGGAACGAGATATTATGAAGTAACGATAGCCAGACACTGCTGCACGTTTCGCTATCTAGCTCTAGATATAAATGCTTAGTAAATAGTGGGAGCCGCAATCTTGCCAAAGAAGTCTGCATTCAATTAACTATTATCAGCTAAGACAAGAGAGCGACTGAAATGAAATTCTAGATCAAGTGAACTAGAAGGTACTTCTCAAGATTAAGTAATCTTCAATTTCTGTCAATGAATGGGGTGTAGAATGGGAACTTAAGCTATCCACTCACTGAGCAATAGTTTTTTATATTCAGAAATACCTGAAGGTCAAGCCAGAGTTGACTGGTATGCATTGTGCATGACTGGGTAGCATAGCATAGTCATAAAACAAGACTCCAGCACAGCTAAATACTGCAAATAAAATGTTTGGTGGATTCGCTATCTCTGAATTCATTCGGGGGCAGGGATGTGGTAAAACAATGACTACCACTCGGCCTAGCCGTAAACTTAACTTAAAGCGTAACTGGCAATAGAGAGAGATGGTCTGGTTCTTCAGAGCAGTAAGAATACCTCTGCAAAATATTGTAACACTCTCTTGTGTACTTATAGCAATACCCGCCAGGCTTTATCAAAAGGATTTTCCTCGGGATAGTGGTGTTTCTTACGTAAGAATATCTAGTAAACTTTGGTATCTGGATATAAATATTGTACTGGGGTAAATAGAACTTTTACATAAAATGTATGAGACTTTATATTTTCAAACGAGCTTCCACCATCAACCAACCCGATGGATGTCATAACCTTCCCCGACAGTCTTCTATTTCTTCTCTATTAAACTAATTTTTTTTATAGAATATTTAAATAATGTAAAATACAATATCTTCTCAAAGACCAGTGCGTTATGCACACCAAAGCGATTGATATGTTTTAATACCCTTCCGGAAGATAGTCCCTTCTGGTCGTGATGAGTACGCCAATGTACGCGTAGTCCTTGACAAAGAACGATTCCTGTGTCAGGGACATCCTGTGGCTTTATTCGGTTTAACACTTTGTTCCGGAGGTTTCCACACGATATGAAAAGAACCTACTACCACACTATATACCTACCAATAGATAGATGTTAAAGATCGGTACGGCTATTTTTGTTATGCCCATAAGGCCCCCAAGATCTAGTATCTTACGTTACATGATAATGTTAATCATAAATTATTAACATTATCATATAACGTGTGTGTTGGTATTAAAATTCTGATAGCATAGGTCAAATTGGTCACGAAACATTTTGAAAATATTACGTAAAAGACTTTAAAACGTGTAATAAAGATTATACTAATTTTAGCAATAGATAGTAGTAGAATGTGTTAACCTGTTCTAAATTATAGGTAGAGGTCGCTTAGTTTTTCACTTAATTGACTGGTCTGGGGTCTGATATAGGTTGATAGGTGCCATATATGTGCCACATGGTATATTATACATGGTGATATAGGTGCCACAGAATCAGCATGCGCCCTATTCTGCCTTTCAAACACCAGCTGACTATCTTCACGTTCATGAATTGTTAGTCAGGAAATCATTGATAGGCAGTCAGGATGACAACAGTGATAAATTTCTATGTATGTGGCTTATAATTGTAAGTGTCTATAGGCTCCGGTAACCGCTTACCATCAGGCGGGCCGTATGCTTGTATGCCACCGACGTGGTATTAAAAAAATCTCACTAAAGTAAGCAAGTCGTTAAATTAACTGTGATAGTAGTCGATTTCATTTACTGTCGGTTCAGTATCAACCAGTGACCATTTACAGAAAAAGCGGATTGCTTTGACGCCACCTTGGGTGCGCAAAATGCTGAACATTAAAGTGCATAGTGCTTGATATCTATGAATTATATTATTCAAAATATATTGTAAAGAAACGTCTCATTGTGGATTTGACTTAATATTACTTTATTATCATGACGTCAAATTACAAACGGCAATTAACCTTGAATAAATTGATGTACCATAATATTAAACAACGCACAAAGCCAGTTTGTTAAGGTCAAAAATATAAATAAAAACTGCACGTATACTATAAACGTCCGGTTAAAAATATATCACCTTCAGATCTAGAATAACTAGGTGGGTTGGTTAATTTGTTAATACAAGAATGGCAACATTGTAAATTTGTAACTGCCATCCAACGAGTAAATATATTTTTGAATTTCCTCTTAAACTGGTTTGAGCTCCTCTTAAAAAGGATTATCCTTGAAATTTGTTTCTTCGAGAATGTTACCGTTGTTATGTTTATTTAATTTAAATAATATTCTCAGACATTTTATGATTGTGAAAGTATGTGTTTATTTATAACGGAGAAGTAAAAAAAACTTTTCCTATAATTAAATTTGCTTAGAATAATCTATTGTGTATATTCGACAAAATTACGCCCTACGTTTTTTACACTCACTGGTCCACAGGCTGAGTACAGGACGAGTTTTATAACTTTTCTCATGAAGAAACGTTGCCATATTTAATTAATGCTGTTAGCTGTTAGTAGTTGCTTATCAACATTTAAGTCCGCTCATAGATAAATAAAAAGACAAGTAAGTAGATAACAGTAAATGATGTCAGTACAGCTTTATCTGCAGATAAATATCAGAAAACAGATATAATCAACGAGCATGAAAGCGGGATGACGTCAATGGCTGTCGAAACTGATATTATAACATAGTCAGACTTAAGGACGCCCACGTCACCAATGATTGCTCTGATATTGATAAAAAAAAAGATTGATCATCGAATCCAATTATTACCGTTTTGACGTTATTTATTTATTGGATTCAGAAACAGTTATATACAATAATTCATTACACAAGACTAATTGCATAACTAATTACAGGTGACTACAGCATGCATAAATATTTAAAGAACGGCAAATGTAAATTGCATATTTATACTAGTATACGTGGGGTACACTTAGGCCTGCCATCACTTAAATTGCCGACGCCGGACAAACACTTAAAAAAATCCGGACACATGGGTGTAATCGAGATTCTTTTCCGGTCACCTTAAAAAATAACGCAGATTCCATTTAAATTTTTAGCTTTTTAACGATTCATCTAACAATTATAATCGTCCCCTGGCACAGAGTGTCCGGGTTTTGCCCGGACATTTTTTTAAAAACCCCGCCCGGACGCTCCCAGGACGCCCTCTAAACTAGGACAAATCCGGGGAAACCCGGACGGATGGCAGCCCTAGGTACACTGAAAGTTTTGCGTAACTCATTAATAAAACAATTTACATGTAAAGTAATATATTTACTACTTTTCGAAGTATTCTCCATTACATTTTAAACACTTTTTCATTCGGTCAAACCATTTATGAAAACATGAGGACCATTGGCCTAAAGGCATGTTTTTCACGTGCTGGTTAAAAGATATCACGGTCTCTTTCGCCCCGTATATGTCATACCTCTCATCAAACCTTAATTTTTTGGGAAAATAAAGAAATGGCATGGTGCCAGGTCTAGACTATGTGCGGGATGGGTCACTAGCCTTTTCAGAATCCAAAAATGACGAATGATGAAGCATTGTCATGGTGCAATAGAATGCGACTTCTTGGTCGTTTTTCTCTAACTTTTTCAAAGACACTGGGCAAACAAATGGTGGTGTACCATTCAGCATTAACTGTCTTTAGTTCTTCAAGTGGAATCGTGCAGTGCGTGACCCGTCCGGGAGAAAAAAAAGCAATAATTTTTTTTGTCTACGTTTCTCGCCTGCTTCAATTTTGTTGGTTTGCTGTCACCTTCGAACACCCATACAGAAGACTTTCCTCCTCCATCTCCTGTCACAATGTGATCCACAGCATTTGAACGACCGTGATTATACTTTAACAAATTTTTTTTACACCTATCAGCTCGAGTCCGTTTATGTTCTAGGGTGTGTTCATGAGAAATTCAGCGGCAACAAAGTTTTCTAACTTTTAAATGTTGATGTAAGATTTTTTGAATTTGGTTCATACTAATCCCCTAATGTCCTCGAATCTCCTCATAGGTGATACGCCGGTTTTCTTCAATTAGTAACCACATTTTCCTGAGTGATCGCAGTTGAGGGCCGACCTTCACTAATTTCGTCATGGAGAGAAACACGGCCATGATCAAATTCTGTGTACCAACGCCTTACGGTGCTCAAATGAGGTGCTTCCCACCCAAAAGCATTTTGAAAGACGAGTAGTGCAGTCTTGTGGAGTCAGTGAACTTTTAAAATCACAAAAATGATCGCCCTATAACCTTTTTTTGGGATAATTCCCTTTTTGCTATGGACGACGAACTTCAACTTGTGATAAAAAGCAATTGACACGCGATTTCCCACCATTTTTTTAAATCAATGATTGAGTTTCTTATGGTTCCCTATTTATGATGTCATTCCTCCTCATATTCCCCGCCCCACGTCCCTTAAATTGCCCCTATCACTTGTTTTCACCCCTTTTGTATATATATCAGGCAAGTACATTAATGTAAATAAAATTAAGTTGTAATTTCGTGATCATAACATAATACAATATTTATTTTTGTTTATTTTATACTTGTATTTATTTTCAATGTTTTTACATAAATGGCTCTTTTATTTATGCTTTTATTAATTATGCCTATAAAAGTTTAAAATTCACGATTATTTATAGTTTCTACATCTCTACAATTATTTATTTTTTTGGCTCTACCACAGCTCTACATAAAATCCTTTGACATCCTTGTCCTCGGTATACCTACATGACATTGGCAAAATTGTGGTAACTCCACAAAGCCACAAACCAAAAGTTGAAGTTGAATTTCTTATGTTTAAAAAAATATAATATTCGAAATTCAACCATTTATGAGCGGCCAGGAGCGCAGAACTTTCAGTGTGTCCTATGTATAAGGAACGTGCACAACGATGGCTCGGCCGCCTGGTGGGCGCAAATCCCAATCTTTTACGTAAACAATACTTGACATTGGCACTTCACGTTATTAAATAATCACATTAAAGCAGTGAAAAATAACATTTAACTTAATGAAAACGTATTGTTGCATTTCTGGATGCTCGAACACTTCAATGTAAAATAAAAATAAGTCAAATGGTATAAAATTCTATTACTTTCAAACGAATAGTACTCACTTTCCATAGTTATGTAATAAACGACATAAGTGGATAAATGCAGTAATAAAACGCATGTAAGCATGAGTTTTAAAAACATTAAGAAATTACTAATAATGTTATTTGTAGAAATAGCTACGTTTTGTGTGTAGTAGTACTATTTAATACAAACAAAACTGTAAGTAAACATCTTTTCAAATTATTTTAATTTACGTGAAAACCAAGTTCAGAAATTACTTAACAGTTATTTTGAATTCATAAACGTTAGAAATTTTCGTTTGTGCTACAATTTTGCCAGTTATTACGGCATTTTCATGATTCATAACTGTTTATTCTATGTTTAAGGCATGCCCGGATTATTAATTTACTTATTAACCCCTACGCAAAAAGAGGGGTGTTATAAGTTTAACGTGTCTGTGTGTATGCAATATGTGCAGTTTGGTTCAACTTGAGGGATAGTATAGTTTTTTAATTTTTTTATTACAAATTACCTAACCACAGCAACGCGTGGTTGGGTAGCTAGTATGTAATATATATTGACGTGACAACGTCTTATAAATTGGTTTGCCGGGTGACACTTCAAGAAACTGCGTTACGCTCCGCTCACGTTATGCGCTCACAATGAGAGCGAGTGAGAGGCACGCGTCCCTTCCACTCGGGCATGGTTATTATTTTACCACTCAAAGTCGTTGTCACGTAAAACTTTCGCCCGTATACCGACTTTACAGGCAACCAATTTTTTTTCTAATTAGATAGTGTCAAAACAAAATTTAATTTATACAATAATTATCCGATTTCATATCAAGACAAATATGTTTTAAATAGATGACCATGAAAAAACTTCAAGAAACCAGAAACCAGAAATAAAACCCTTTTCCTCATTGACGAATATGTAAACACCTATTACATACTAGCCGTTCCCCGCAGTTTCACCTGCGTTTATGGTCACTGCTCCTCTCCTAAGGGTCGAAGCGTGATGTTACATAGCCTATAACCTTCCTTAATAAATACTCTATTCAAAATAAAAAGAGTATTGAAATCTGATGGATGGTTGCAGAGATTAGCGCGTTTAAAAACTCTTTACCTGTATTATTTTAGTCGTATACACGGGGTGTCCTTGAATAGTATGTGTAATGGATCAATAACATTATTAGTGATCAGTACCTGCTTAGGTACATCCGGGATCAACGGCTACCAAATGCTTTCAAGGTAAATTATATTTGTTTAGATAAACGGTAGTCAATTATATAAAAGAAGACACTTCTAACATCCTCAACTATACATATAGCGATGTTCTCTACAAGTTGAGTCAAAAATGCCCATTGCAAATTTTAAGGTCTCTCTTAGCTATTAATTCCATTGCTGGTTTAATTAAACACCGACAATTAGGCTCCACAGGTAATCCCCATATAACACTTCGTTAAACTAATAATAAGACAACTAACAAACCCGGTGTTTCACAATTAAATCTTTGATAATTACGTATTCTTAGAAGACTTGAGATCATAGGAATGAATCACGAACAACTGAAGGTTCTATAAGATTTGTAACTCATTGTAGGCACTTAGTAACGAAAAAAAATAAACGCGTTCGTTCATTTCAGCTGGTTAAATAGGCCGCGTAATGACACTAATGACATAACTATTTTTTTTTACTCCGGTAATGACAACATTTTGCGAATCTGCCCGCAGGTGCCATCACCTCCGTCATTAACTAAACATTTATATTATTATTCAGTACATCTGGCAATGAAATTTCTTGATAACAATGTTAGTATATGTCTCACTTTGTTGACACATTCATGGATTTTAACACGCAATCTGTTTCATATATTTCAGAAACACATTAAAGAGTAATGAATTTGAAGCGTTTCCGTGAAATAGTATGTTTCGTGGCTGCTATGTCTATATTTGTGGCAACGTGCCAAATGCCTACTATGAAAAATATTTCTGATATCCATATCATGGTGGTTGTATGAGTAACAAATTATGAACACCGCTATTTTACTTCAGGATTACATTTATATTTTCAGTTCCGATCACGTCCAGCCTTATCATGTGAAGTCACATGTTTCTAATTAATTTAGTAACAGGAAAAGGGCCTTTTTGAATATCAAGTATGTCGTTAAATTCTCGTCGCTGTAACTTTATGCCAAAAAATTACTTTATTTTGGTGCATATTTCGCCCCCAAAACAATCGTAATAATGAATAATAATTACAAACTCATTTCCTTTGCAATCAACAAGTTATTTACAAATCAAAATTCATTGAAAAGGAACTAGACTACAAAACAACTTTATAATAAATTAGTCATGAGTTCATGACGAACGGCAAGGGCAAAAAAACATTTTTTTAAATGATAATATAATAGGCAACGTGAGTGGCCACAGATCTGAATTAAACCTTTACTCATTTGTCCTTGTTAACGAATGGAAGACTAATCCCAACAAACCGGTCAACGGAAACAAGTTTCTGCGACACAAAACATAACTAGTTATCTGTTTGTGAGGACGCTCAAAAGCAGAACATTCGATTAGATCATTGTAACACGTAGGAATAATGAAATTAACCAGTTGTATCCTGCAAAAAGTTGAAACGGCTACCGCTGTGTTTCAGTAACAATAACAATATTATTTCAAACATTAGGTACATTATACTGACTGGCCTGTTAATCTAGTGGTTTGTAATCGTGACTGCTGGGCCAGAGGTCTCGGGTTTAATTCTCACCCAGGACAAAAAATTGTAAAATGTAGGAGCAGACAGCGGTCGGTCAGGCGTCTCAAAAATTATTAAAATGTCATGACTAACAAATAAAGAGTGTGTATCTCTATAATTTCAGGTATTATAAACATTAGCTATTTCTACTATGTTAAAGCATAAAAAAAAACATTATGTTACAAACACAAAAATTTAATTTTACATATAAATTCGTCTTTGACGTAGGGTTTAATATAAAACCAAAAATTCAACGGCTGGAAATATTGCACATTCAATGAAGATATTACAAGAGCTTACAACAATCTCAGCGATATTGGGAAATATCCGAGTGTTTATCCCTTTCAGAAGCTTATATAAGACGGAGAAATTCATATATCATTTCAACCACCATGTGTTTCACATACAAATACATAACGGACTGCTGACAGAGTATATTACGGTAGATCCTATTTATCGCACAGGGATTCTTGGCATTGAAATGGAGAGTGACGTCAAACTTGACTGACCAGACGCTCGTAACACTATCACTACAGGGACTAGATAGAACTTTTGAACATAGGCTTATACATTTTATAAATAACAGAATTTTTTTTGTAACGCCATCAAGACTTAGATTTAAGAAACCGTGGCAGGTAGGTTTTTTAAGATGTCGTTTTAAATGATGTGGCGAGTTGAAATGACTCTGACTAAGACACATTCGAAGTTAGATCTTAAATAGACCAGCTGTTTCAAATACTTATTGAGTATGATACTATATGAGTTGATTATTTTAATCAAAGTAGACAAAAATGTTCTCAATAAAAAGGTGCCACATGAAAAGATTAAATTGAGATGTCAGTCTGTAGTCGGTGCGAGTGAAGTATATTGGCCTGTTGGTTTAGTGGTTAGTGATCCTTACTGCTGAGCTAGAGGTCGTGGGTTAGATTCCCTCCCAAGACAAATATTTGTGTGATGAGTGATCATTTGTTCTGTGTCTAGATGTTATTTATCTATATTTATGTATTTACAAATAAATAAGTATGTTTATCAGCAGTCTGGTTACAGTCCATAGTACAGGCTCTGTCTAGTACCAGACGGCCGTGTGTGAAATGTGTCAAGTTATTATTATTTTCATATTTATTTAGCCACTCATTGATTATTACATCAGCATCAATTGAAATGTTTTTATGACTAACGAACGAGATAAATTGGCAACATTTTTTCTCCATACATTGCTTAGGTTTACAGGGTTTTTCCTACAACTTTACCCGTCAAACTGGATACGTGGTATAATTTATGTTAACTCGTGTGCGGAGCCTGTTAGCTCTTCGGTATTAAACAGAGCGCTCATCAAATTCTATATTTACGTGTTCCTGTAACCGAACTCAGTCGATCCATGATCAGTTCTGTGAATACCGTCTGTTTTTCTATATTTATTATTGAACTATCGCAGAAGAACTGTGTTACTCTTTAAGCTTACACCTGTGTATATTTTTGTAGCTTGAATCAGATTTTTTTTTGCAACATTCTTGATTAATTTAGATTGCGTTGACGTCCTCACGATCTATTGTATTTTGTTTATTATTATATTTTTTCCTCAGATGCACTTTAATACTTTGTTGGAATCTATGTGGTAAGATCAAAACTAACAATATGTATGTAAGACAAATAAAAACAAGTATTCTGGCCCATGTTTAAGTTATAGCTAATAGTTTAAGAACTATTTCGCGTGAAACTAGTACTTTATAACAAGGAAATACGAACGTTCATGAGCGTTGTACAAAAATAGCACTGGTTTGACGTCATATGGCGTGGCTTCACTGTCAAGGACGGTACACCACTAAGCAAAGTAATGCATGCAGATAAATAATACTATTAAGCCGGTTAATTATGTACTGCCAGATAACTCCATAAATAAAAACTTTATCACTTCATTACATAGACATAATGTTTGAAACATAAAAGTGTAGATTACTTCAGCTTCGGTGGTTGGTTTATTTTGTTATTTATGTCTGACACACGAAATGTTGGCCGACAAAGGCACCCACTTTTCTAGAATACGAGAATACGTAATGATTGTCTTTGTTTTAAATTATTTTAAAGTAAACTCCCAGCCAGATGAAAAGACGACCTGAAGAAGGTAGCTACTGGTATAGGTAGGACTGGATGGGGAAGGTGGAGGACTGGGTGCAATGGCGCATATTCGGAGAGGCCTATATCTAGCAGTGGTCTGTAATAGGCTGATTGATTGAAACCTTTACTAGTTAGTTTGATTTAAATTTCATGCACATTTTGTACTTTTACGGACTTAATGGTTAAGGCATTGCCTACCAGTTAACCTTGGAGTGTTTAAGATTTATAAAAAAAAAATACTAGAATGAGTTATTACATATATATCTGTGCGGATAAATAAGACTGTCGAATAATTGACAGCAAATTTTCAAAGTATGAACTTATCCTCCGAATCGAAACAGTTGTTGAACATTCTGGTTTCCAGTGGTGCACTTTCCAGAACTGACTCGAATATATTATTATTTTTGATTGTAAATAACAGCTTGTCGCCTAATGAAAAAAAATATTTATAACTTCTATTACAAGTGGATATACAAAATAATAGATGTATGTCATGTCTATTACCGATAATTTAATAACAACACCATACTGCTGGGTACAAAGGCAATTGGAAAAATTACCATAAATTGGAACAAAGGTCAGTGAAATTGATTTGTCCAGTCAATTACCAACGGAGCCCCTGGTACTGCCTATTTTATGACCTTCCTCATTATTTATTCTAGAGCAGAAACAGACTCACGAATGCCGATTACAGCAGACTCGCTCCCAATTGATGTTTCGTGGAAATTTACTTGGGTAGTATTATTTTAGCGTATCCAAGCCGACACAATAAGAATATGAATGTGTTAGTACCTACGGTACATAGAGTAACAGTGTAGTGACAGCAGTAGGTCAACTCGTATTTTTTTTTAATATCAAATCGCTAAAACTTACCACAAGTAAGTCCTATGTTCCAGAGGCATTAAGTTTATAAGGCCGTGATGTGGTTGGTGTTTCATACCTACTAATGCCTATCATATGTCAGTGATTAAATGACTGCCATATTATGGGCATTTGACTTTCCATTTCTAACAAATAAGATTATAGGTAAGTAGTATAGCTGTAAGTCCTCCGAAATGTAAGCAGCGTCAGGACAACTGGAGCGATCCTTAATGCGATGATAAACTATTGTAGTTTCAAAATATCAATTTGAATCTTAATACATCAAACATTTAGTAGGATAGCTTTTAAAGGTATCGTTTTATATCTCCAACCATAAGACGTAACGTGTGTTTACTTTGTACAATAAAGCCACGGAAGTGTCATTTCTTATAAGAGAGAAAGAGATGGGCATATTCATTCTAAATCGTGTTTCCTGATGTATTATAAACTGATTAGAAGTTACGAGGGCTCGGAGTCCCCGGCAATAGCCGTTTCGTGGTACAGATATGCAACCCTGACCTTCTAGATCTATTGCTTTCATTCCCCAGTCCATTCATATAAGCAATCTGCTTTTCCTTTCATTACCGTCCCTTCTTGCCTAACTTCCCCTTTCAATATACTCCCAATTTTACCATCTTGAATTGCCAAAGTGCCCGGAAGGCAGCAATAGGCTTGTTCCCTATTACGTGTATGTATTATAAACAGATTAACGTCAACTCATTAACGATCGAGCGAGCACGTGCGAGCAACGACCCATGTTCGACCTTCTGTTCAGGCGTATACTGTGGCAATGACGTCACAACCTCGTTCAGTGCCAAGGCTTCCTATAACGTAAACAGCGCTCGATCACTCCCGCATTGTGTAAACAAACTGATAACAAAGTTTGCTAAACGTACCAATCGTATGTAAAAATATTTACGAACCGACATGTTTTTCTGTTTTACCGTAAGTATGTAAAACTATTGTATAATCAATACTATACCGTCCTACAAACTAGTCATGGTCCATTTTTATTACCGTCACATGTTATGTACATTGAGGACAACGTCCATCATTAGACTTTGGTTTCATCAATTTGTACTACACATACCAGTTGGGAATCAGACTAATCAGATAGGATTTCAGGTGTACCCTTAGAAATTCTATGTCGTAACGAATAGGCCAGTTACAGTTTGAATTGAATAACGGTTCCACAAAATACTTCCAAAGAACGCGATTGTAACAATTCAATAAAAACTCAACAATATGACAGACGCAAGTCATCCAAGTATTTTACCCTCAGCCATAAACTCTAACGGCCAATAAACATCACAAAAGTATGAAACTAAACAATGGTGGTTGTCTATATTTAGACAGAAGTAGACCCCAATAAACGATTCTGAATCATAGAGACAGTGAAAGTGGTGACGTTCCCAAATATAATGTAAATATTTTATTTCTTTGTGTCAGTGCCTCTGATAATGAAAGAAAAATGCCGCATTAATTGTTTTACCCTAACGTTTATTGACGGAGCTATGAATGAGTCTACAGTTATTGTTTGTTACTATGCCAAGTCCAAATTTTAGGTTGTTCTGAACTATGCGTGACGTAGAAGATGAACAGGTGGTATTTGATCTGTGAAGTTGCGAATCTTCCCAGTTAAGAAGCTGTCTAGATCTTTCTACTAGAGCTTCGGAGGGGAATGGTACTGATGTGATTTAAACTTGACAATTTATTGTAACGTGTTTTATGCATTTAATCAGTTTTTAAATATCATTAAATATGCTTAATATCCACAAACAGAACGGAATAAAAACTTACTCAGTGTTTATACCAAAACATATTTATGCTACTTTGCATATGAATTTTTATGTATTTAATTTCGTTACGACTATCAAGATACTCAGAGCCGTTCAATCACTGATGACGCAAGTGAGTCCGTGTATTTTTACCTATAACTTTACTGTTCTGACTTCTGTAACTGAGTACAGTTTTTGTCCACCGCCGCCGCCGGTGTCTGAACGAACCCATACAATTAACCATCTTAAGTGTCTTCTAGCAAGTCACATGTACATACATAGGTATTTACTAACCACAGATAGATAATAGTTTACAGTCTGAATAAAACTAAAAAACTTATAAATAAGTAGTATACTTGTACTAGATATTTACTGTTTTGAAAAACAGAAAAAACCACTTTCTATTTTTAAAAATGTATTCCATAACTTTCTAAAACGGTCTCTCAATATTTTACAGCAGTAATTAAAAAATTAACACATTGTCTATCCTTCGGGACCCTTTCCTTTTGTTGTCATAGAAAGAAGCGTTAGTTGTTTGGTGTTCCATGTTCACTTCAAGGTTGTTAAGTTTTTTTGTTTAACCTCTGCAAAGGATATCTAACGGATCAAAAGAGTTGTAGATTTTAAAATTTTGCAGTTTATGGTCAACTTTTACTTTTTCTAACTGTTCTTTTATTACTTTGCTTCGTTCACTAAAAAGTTTTACAACACCAGAATTACTTTTATTGGGCAAATTTATTTTAAGTTTTGGTAATAAATACATTTATCGGTTTCGTTTTTAACTGCCTTTTGGAATTTTCTGTTTCGGAAAAAAGTGAAGACAATGAAGAATTCTATATGACAATGTTTCATTACTTTTATTTGAATTAAATTCGTTCGATTGAAGTGCTGTCAAAATGTACCTACATGATCACTCACTGATTTATACGGGGGTTACACTGAAAGTTTTAGAAAATAAAAAACGGAATGATTTAGAAGCCTGTTAATATTTTTATAGCTTTTTGGAGTAGTCTCCATTCCTTTCTAAGTAACATCGCATGCGATGGAACCATTGACTGAAGCAGTGAGCCCACTCTTCTTTAGGGATCTCTTCTGTCTCAGATCTCTCTCACGCCTTTTTCAAACGCAGCCACGGCATCTTCAGGGTTCATAAAACGAATTCCTTTAAGTTTGTCTTTTATTTTTGGTGCCAGTGCCAGGTGCCAGGTCGAGACTGTAAGGAGGATGACTCACCAGCTCCACACCTTCGATAGACAAATATTCGATAGTCCGTCTGGCGGAGTGAGCTAGAACGTTGTAGTCGTCATGGTGGAGGAGGATCCTGCTTCTTGGGAGCGGCTGTCTAACATTTTCCAAGACAACTGGTAGACAATGACTGACATACTAATCAGTGGTAACAGTCCTTTTATCTTCTAGAAAGATCGTTGAGTTGAGTGGCACGAGATGGGGCCAAGGGGCTTTGGAGTGAAATGCCAATCGAAGTTTATCGTAACATTGTTGTTGAGTAAGACCGCAACGGAAGTCGTAATAAATCATTGAGCGAAAATTTTCTCTAGTCAAATCCATTTCGATGCACGATAGACACTTTTTAAATTGCCGCCATTTTGTAAAAATAAATGACATTTAAAATCATTAAACATCTACAGATTCCCAAGGAGTTCCTAATTCGAAATTTAAATAAATTTTTCATCGGCTGCTTTTCTTACTGGCCTATTCTAAAAACTTTCAGTGTGACCCACCCACCATCTCGTTTATACTTTTTCAGTATCCCTAACACAATATTTCAAACTTCAAAACAACCATATATGGTATATGTATCAAAAGACATCATTGTAAGTATGTAGTTAAGGTTCGGACGCAATGCTCAGAATAGGACTCCCACTTACTAAAAAATCCTAATCTCTGAAGTTTCGAATGTAATCCTTATTATAAAACAAATTCTTGTTTAGCTGTCTGAAAACCTGAAATAAAGGATTTTATAATAAAATAATAACTTGATCAGTAAAATAAGTAGAGACACATTGAGAAATCATAAGTGCTCTAACGGGAGTGTTGTCTGCCTATAGGTTCTAAAATCACGCAACGTAAAGTTTTTTTTTTTATGGTATAGGGGGCAAACGAGCAGACGGGTCACCTGATGGTAAATGATTACCGCCGCCCATGGGCACCTGCAACTCGAGAATCACAAGTGCGTTGCCGCCCTTTAAGGTGGGAGTAGGAGAAGAGGGGGAGAGGGAAGGGTTAGGGCCTCCGGTAACCTTACTCACGCGGCGAAATGCATTGCAAGCATTGCTTCACGGCCGGTTTTCTGTGAGGCCGTGGTAAAAGTTAGTTAAAGTGTAACTGATGTCTGCTACATGTTTTAGTTCTTATTGATCTTTGTTAATCTGAACTAGCAACCCGCCAAACCCCTTTGTATGAGTACAAATTATACACCTAAACCTTCCTCATGAATCACTCTGTCTATTAGTGAAAACCGCATGAAAATCCGTTCAGTAGTTTTTCAGTTTATCGCGAACAGACAGACAGACGCGGTGGGGGACTTTGTTTTATAATATGTAGTGATATGTAGTGGCTAATGATACGGTGCAGATCAATTCAATTTATCTTAAACACATTCTCAATGACTCATTCTCACCTTAGCTTCATTCAGTGAAATCCGTTCCAAAAATAATTTGGGTCAGTTGGGATTGTTGATACACTCTTGCCAATATTGCGCGGTTTCGTGTCCACGTGTCCGTTTCCGTGAGTTATCTGATATTCGCATACTATGTTGGGCACACGTGGAGAAGTCAGTCGGGGGTTATATCAACAGAGTTGGATGGATATTTTTATCTGTACATGAGACACAGTAGCAATCAGCGGGTCTCTATCCCCTCACTAGTTTTTCTATTTTACAAAATAGTTGACAGTTTACAGCGACGTGCCATCCGCATCATTGGGAGTCCTAAGGTCAACAACACCCTTGACCCCTTGCAGTTGCGCAGGTACGTAGGCTTTTTGGTTGTATTCTACCGTCTGTACCATGGCGAGTGTTCCGAAGAGCTCTTCCAATTGATCCCACGCTCTCCTTTCCTATCCAGAACAACACGTGGTGGGCTAAGGTGTCACCCCCTTATAGTGCAAATAATTCCAACGAGAACCAAGCGGTGCCGCACCATTAAAATGTGGAATAAATTACCAGTGCACGTGTTTCCTTCGACCTACAACCCCGGGTCCTTTAAGTGGGGAAAAAGCATCTCTTAAGGCTGTGGACCACCATTTTAGTATCATCCGTATCTATAATGGTGGTCTTCAATCTTTGGATCTAGTTTTCCATCCGGCGGATTGAGGTTATTCTAACATGCTTTAAAAACATAACAAATATAACTCCCTAGAAAAAACTATGTAAGGAAATCTGACGCGTCTGCAATAGTGTTTACACGACTAAAGCTATGCAGCAAGTGCAGGAAATACTATTTTTAGAGGGCATTAAGACAATCTTTTGAACTCTAACAGCAAAGAATTCTGACTAATAATAATTTCCCACCTTCGCAACTTTTAACAAGTTGTAATTATAATTTTGTAAAATCAACAAACACGATTTAGTGGCGAACCGAATAAAAAGCAAAAAAGATTTCCACTACCCACCTCCTGACTTCATCATCAGACCATCGTTACCAAGCCGTTGGACTCGGCAAAACGAATCTTCATCTTCAAATTATAGTATTGTCATCCAAACTACATATACATATAAAGTTTCATTTCGATACGACTTTTCGAAGTATTGACTTCCAAGCTTTGTTAACATAATAATATGTAGTTATTTTATTAGTTGGTTAGTTACAAGTGAAACTAATAAAAGCCTGTTAATAAGTTTAGGCTCTAGCATAAAAATTGTAGTATAGTGAGAACACTACCTCGCTATACTAAGCAGGTGATCGGCCATCACGCTTATCGCACTCCTGGAGCCATGCGTGTACATTCTCATCAAAAAGTACGCGGCACTCCCCATTCAAACAAACCGCGCTTGTGATATTATCAAAATCCTTTAGAGCGCTTTTTTTTTTAATTATGCGCAAAAGCTTTGTAAACAAGTCAGTGTTTGTTGTGTCCTGCAAATATCGCAATCTCGTATTTAGAGTTGAGCAAAGACTCTGTATGACATTTGGGTTTCTAACAAAGTGTCATGTAAGGAAGCGTTGAAAACGTTAACGGTAACTTACGGGGGAAAATACAAGCGTACGCGCCGTGCAAAGAGTTTTAAGCGGACCGAGCACTGTGGTTCATGATTTGCCCCTTCCCAGTTGTTCATCCACAGTATCGCTGATCATATCGCAGAAGATATCGAAAAAGTTTAGAAATTTACCGTGAATGAATCGTCGTGTGAGCATTATGAAGAAGCTGAACTTGGGGTTCCGTTTGTACCGAGAGGGCTGAATTTTATGCAAAAACAGCTTCGCATCGATGTCGCTAAAAAAATGTTTTCTTTGGGCCAAAATGTTATCGACGGCATCACTCCGGTGACGAGACATGGGTCTATGAATATGACATCGAAACTAACTAATATCATCGGAATGGCGATTCTCAAATTAGGCTAAACCCAAAAAACCACGAGGAAGTCGATCGAAAATCAAGGCTCTTTGACAGTTCAAGGTTGACAGTTTACTATGATTGCCGTGGTGTGGTCAGCTTCCGCTTACGTTATCGTTTTATTGAAAAATTCCGGGTGCGTTTTGATCAGAATAGTAAGTAAACCACGAACCATTCCTCAACCAGATATATGTAGGTGAATTTTCAAAACAAACACGTCGTTACTGACTCACTCAGCGGACAATAGAGCTGTTGTAGGCAGTACTACGCATTACATAAAACACTACTGCACCTGAGCCAACATCCTTGTTTACGCAATCACGTGGACTATTGCAGAGGTGGGTAAACGGTGTGAGG
This sequence comes from Euplagia quadripunctaria, assembly GCA_963859945.1. NCBI lineage: Eukaryota > Metazoa > Arthropoda > Insecta > Lepidoptera > Erebidae > Euplagia > Euplagia quadripunctaria. Next base: position 22,015,876 of record OY982573.1, on the reverse strand, counting down.
CTACGGGTATAGGATTTATTTGATGCTAACAGTTAATAAATCTCATGATGGAAGATTATCTTCGATAGATTATTAGTACTGCACATACTTCTTCGTCTAATTTGTCAAACTCATTATCAGAGGTCACTTTGTACTAATACCAGAATTGTCTGAATAATAAATATAGGATTTAAATTTTTTTTTAATTTAATTGTCATTTAAGATTAGATCAATATTCCAAAAAAATTTAAGGGTATGGATTCCCTTATCCCCACATTAAACCCCATAGGTAATCTTGAAAGTTAAGACTGACGGCTTTACAAAGAACGAAGAACTTCTTGGGGACCAAACGGTTGACATATTCTGACTGATTCTATCCTAGAAAGAGTTAACTACATATTAATGCTGCAACCATCAAGTACGATAGTACGAAAAGTGGTGTGCGGCTATCGTCCCCACACCACCCACAAAGACGTCACAGATTGGAAGAAGGGTCTACTTCGTCGTCTGTGTCACGGTGTTTTAACCGTTCTATCTATTTTAAGAAATCCATAATAATGATCCATAATGACACAAGATAATCACGTGTCCTTACTGAAAAGGACACTAAGTTTACTGTGACCTCTGTACATTATGTAAAGAATTGATTCGTCAGCAGATAACTTGACGTAACACGTGTTTAAAATCCGCAAACACGTCACAATACGCGAGCTAAGTAGGACAATGACATAAAAACAAAAATGTTGTTTATGCTGCTTATATTTATCAGACGCTGATATCAGCGACAACATTTCTGCCCTCAATGAGGTTGCACGTATTGCAAAATTCTAATTGTTATTAAAGTAAGGTTGCGAATATTTTGTAATATAATTGCAGTAAAGTCAAACTGTTGTGAATGATATGGTGTATTATTTATTTATTTAAACTTCATGCACATTTTAACAAAGCAAGGCGGACTTAATGCCCAGGGCATTCTCTACTAGTGAACCTTGAGGTGATGTAGAAATGCTATAAGGTATTAACAAGTCACTCGGACTTGTGACGTGTATAGATCGAAGTAACCTCTATAATATGGCATTGACCTTAAAAGAATCTGAAACTTTTTTGAATACCGTCATCTAACCAGGCACAGTTTCGTACCATTTCTGAAAAGAAACGTGGTTCGACGATTGTAGTACCGAAGCCGGTAAACAGTAAATCTTTCAGGTATTAGTTTTATACCTGAAAGATTTACTGTTTACCGACTTCGGTACTACAATCGTCGAACCGCTGTATAAGTTTTATATTTTTATGTTTCCTCTTCTTACTATGTACGTTAGTTGTCTTCGTTCTGCAGTTAGTAGTCAAACTACTCAGCGCTATCTGAAATGTTTTATACTTACTCCAAATTCAATTGTTAAAAGTCTGAATCCTTCAAACTCTTATTCTATGAAGGGTCGCTTCAAATGCACGCAACGAATAATTGGTTTACCAAGTATCGTCACGAAGGTACTGCCATGCTAGCAAGTGCTTGATTCATGATTAAATTGCGTGTTCAATTTTTATACTCGCATAGCTCCCCACGAGGAATGTCTAATTGCGTATTGTTCTAGGTCAATAGCACTCCTAGTTGCCGTTCTATTATAATAATGCCTTAAATAGAAATGAACCTATTCATTATTACGTAAAATAGTTATATCTCTAAAGAGCTTGGAAACGATCAATAAACAGTAATAAAGTTATTATATAAACAAACAATAGCAGGTTGTAGCGGATAAGCTGAGGTCAGAGCCTTGGCATCAGTGACGTCATTACAAATAGTAGTATTGTATGGGATCGGCCTCTCCATGTTACTATTTTTATGTGTGTGACTCAGAGTATGAAAAATCACGATAGGGCAAGTAAGGCTAAAAGGACAACGGACGAAAAAGGATTAAAGGATTTGATCTAATTGCAAAAGTATGTTACACAGTCGAGCAGTGGTTTCGTGGATGCGTTAATCAATTGTAGGATTCCGTATATCTGAATGAAAAACGGAACTTTTATAGGATCCGTCTGTCTGTTTGTCGGTCACCGCCAAACGATTGCTCCGAATCTACTAGACCGATTAAGTTGTACACATATAAACTTTTCTGACTCAAACTCAATGTGCAACGTAAATAAATAAATTTTAAAAGAAAATTATACCGTGTGACATTTAAAATGGGTTTCCCCCCCTCACCCCCCTTACCCCTTATCTCCAAAACTACGGAGCCTAAAACTTTGAAAAAACCCGGACAAGTGCGGGTCTGTCTCGCGTCCGAGAGTTCCGTAAGCAAACAAACTTGTATGTAGGTAGTACGTCCATTTCGGGAATCAATTCTCGTTGATTTTCCGAAACACAAACTTAACTTTGCGGTTTTAAAAAATACTCTCCCATACATCGATCTACAACAAAGTCAACTTTCTAACCGCAAAATATTAGTTTGTAATCACAAAAATTATTGTTTTTATATGATATAACAAAAAAATTAATTGCGTTGTCTTAGAAGCTTCATTTTTTTACAGCTTCAAGAGACCGCTGATATAAGTATTTGATTTTAACTTCAACTTGATGCCTCTACGGGTTCTTGAGGAAAAGGATCTTAACAGACACACAGACAGACAGACAGATATAACAAAAACTGAACTACTTTCAGATTTTTTCCTTTTCCTTTTTTTTCTTTTGAGGAACGGAACCCTAAAAACACAGAAAATAGTTCTTTACTTATAGATTACAGGAAACCTATAAAAAGTTTATTGTCTTCAAATGACATAGTAGAAACTTACATTTGCAGTAAGAATGTATGGGTTAAGTTAATGAATGTGTAACTTAACATGTTGAAGAGCATAATTTTACCCATTATAACCCTATAATGGGTATAATTATGCTCTTCAACATGTTAAGTTTGTTCTTCATCGTACGGAACCCTCTCCACGCTAGTTCAACTCGTACTTTGCTGAGCGGTGTGGTTTTATTTTTACTATACTAACTTTTAAGGGTGATTACTATGTTAGATCGTACGTCCAAAGTTAAAAGTAACTTCGATTTGTTTATTTTGTCATAAAAAATTATGCTTCTAAGCAGTACGGAAAGTAAGTCAATACTAATTTGATGCAATTTTTGCTGTAAGTATTTAACTAATAAGCAACGCGTGAAATCTACAGAAAAAATCGAAATTTAGTAATTTTAATTATAAGCCAAGTATTTAGTCGACTGGTAAATAATTATTTGCTTATACCTAGCTAAATATTTTAACTTTAATTGATGTTTCCAGATAATTTTTAAAGAGACCTTAAACCATATTTTACACAAAAAAAACATAGGTGAAGGATGCAAGTGTTTAATGTCATTGGGGAAGGATTATCTAGGTGTGAACCGACCTGCCGCGTCGGTGAGTGTAACGCCTGATACCAACTTGGGAGGTGTTTTCAACACTTATCAAGGGGCATAGGACCGCGTCGGGCCCCAAGCTAATGGGTATCCCCGAAACACACGTTTGAAAATCAGTGCATCTTAAATTAATATGAATACCAGTCTCGTAAGTTTTTATTCTAACCTATCAATGAGAAACAAGGAGCAATGTGAGTGGAGCTAAGACGCCATTCGTATTAGCCACTCCGCGAAACGAGTTAGACTCGTCTAGTGCAACCTCAAGTGTCCTTATCGACAATTTCTTAGCACACAACGAATCCTTCAGGTTCTTCACAAAGTACTCCATTGAGTTAATGTATACGTACATGGACGTTTATGATGCGGTGACGCCATCGCAACATCTGCCGGCGCAGCTGCCGCCAAGGTTAGACATTGCAGCCTTTACACCCGCTACTCCTTTTTCATTTAAATCACATCTGTTAAATATATATCTACATTTCTTTTAGTCTTGTTCTTAAAATATTAACTACTAGAACCCTTCAGACCTCCTGCCAATTTATATTTATTATTTATCACTCTAAATATATCTTAAGTGGACGATCTGTTGATTATGGCGTATTTTCTTCGTTGAAAAACATTGAATTCTACAAATTTTCACGGTGATCGGTCAAATCACGACCGAGTTTATTGATCTTATATCCACTGATATCCATTTCTATATAATGTAGGTATGATTTGTTTTCATACTACCAAATAAGTACGGTAGATATGTCTGTAATCAATCATAGCACTTCTTCTCTGCCAACGTACCTCTGACAATAAGAATCTGCTAAAGACGCAGGCGTAGGGCAACTTGTAAAATAGATAGATAGAACATGCTTTATTGTACACCACAGTTGGACAGAAATTAAACATAATTTGTAACAGTTTATACAAGCGGCAAGTACAAACGGTAGTACCTATATTAATTAATAATAATGCGTATGACATTGAAGTGTGTGCAATACTGTTACCTATTTAGACAAGATCCTGTTAATTGTATATTTATTGATAATAAAAAAAATATAAAGTATTTATTTACGTAAAGATGAAGATTTACGTGCGATGGAAGGAAGGTGCAGGGACTGGGTACTATGGCGTACATTGGGAGAGGCTAATGTGTTGTACCTATACACACACAGTCTTGACAAAGGTTTTTATTATTTGTATTATTGTATATTTATAAAAATGTTTAAAGAAAAATTTACGCTCAATGCACAACTTTTATGAAATCCATATTACGGTGAAGTGAACACAAATGTCAAACAGGCGATTGTAATATCTAGATTATGCTGATTAGCTGATAAATTAATGACGTAATTGAGTCGAGGACGATGTATATTTAGTTGAGAAGGTCACTATGTTACATTTAATTGTAATATTATAATACATAATTCGCCAATGATTTAGGTGCCACTATGAACTTTGTACATGTTATTGTCGCAATGAGTTGTGAATGAATAATACTGTAACTATTATCATATGTTCTTAGGTTATTAATCAATAAACGTACAGCAACAGAGACTCAAATGAAATCAAATTCAAGATAGATTAGACTACACAATGGGTAAGGCTACCCTAAGGGTTACACGATACTCATTCTTTACTGCTTGACTGGTCGGACTTCGAAAGTCAAGTATAAACATAGTCGTCGTAGTCGTTATAAACATTTAAAAACTATTTTTTATGCAACTTTATTACAGCCTTTTCACTCAAAGTACAAGCACAAAAAAAATCGCAAACAAACAGCACTAACAACATAGTTTTTGTGTTTGTTAGTAGCAGTACTAACTGCCCATGGGCAGAAGAAAAGGGCAATGCGAATGTGATACTAATAGCACAGATTACTTAGTAGTTACTACGATAGTGTCACAGGAATACCGGTAACCACTTACCCTACCCTTTTTTTTTTTTTTTTTTTTTCACTTACCCTACCCGACCTCTACCCTATATTCCGGTTATGGAGACACAAATACAATTTCTTAAATATTATTCTTATATACAAACAAAAATAAATACTAGCCACTTGTGATAACAATCCTGTTCAAAGAAAAACAGCGAAATTTTCCAAAAACCAAACATTTTGGCCATGTAATTACCAGTTACCAGGAAATTATAACGTAAGCACTGTAAGCAGATGTTTCATACATCTGTTTGCGTAATTCAGAATTCTGTAAAAGTTTGTTGATTATGCATGGGAATCCTCACATCGCGTACTACGTCGTATGATGAGGGGCAATGAGACGAATGAAGCGAGGCCTTCAGTGAACGGGAACGCCTGACGTGTTTTGGCCATGTCTTTCGTCATTGCACGTCAATAATAGTCGGAAGTAATAATAGTCAATAATAGTCGTTCGGAGTATTACTTAACTTATTATAGACGGAATTATTCCGAATATTAAAGGTTGTAAGTATGTACATATATATTATTTTACACTGGTGTGTAAGTATAATAAGGTGTTTGAAGCGGCAGGTTCTTGCAATCTGAAGGGTGCGACTTCGAAACCGTACTCAGTGTATTATACTCGTATTTTATTAAAATCGGAAATCCACTGCTAGCACAAGAATTTATCCGGGATAAAATCAAGATCACTAACCACTAGGCTAGTGATCGTGACTGCTGAACTAGAGGCCGTGGATTCAATTCTCACACAGGACAAATAATTGTGTGATAAGCACGATCATTTGTTCTGTGTCTGTGTCTTTAGTTAATATATAAGTGTGTTTATCAGCAGTCTGGTTACCATAATACAGGCTCTGCTTAGTTTCGTGATCAGACGGCCCTGTGTGAGGTGTCTCAAGTTTCTATCATTATTAAAAAAACCTGTATATTACACTCTAAAACACTGCTAAGCATAGCTCTCTCCTAAATAAAGACCTCTATAAAGCCAAATTCTCTTATAAATTCTATCATAGAATAAGGAAGAGACGGTAACCTCTATAGTCTATTAATACCGTTTACGAAACGGGGAAGATATTTTAAGGAAAATCGAAACGAATTCTCGTCACAAAGTGGTTGGAACAATAAATCCATCGAGCTGGCATTACGCGCAATTTGGCACGCACCGCCCGTCTCACCAAGGACCCATGTAGGTAGTGCTCTATCGGCATTCAGTCGGGCCCGCTGAGCCCGCATCAGTATTCCGAACGACGCCGGTGAGCTTTGGCATTCGCGAAACGTAGCAACACTACGTCATGCTTTAGCGAGGTGTGTAGATGTGTTGGACCCCAGGGACGCACTCAAAAAATTATTAAAATATATTATGCGTCGACGACAAAGCGCTTCTGTCAAGATCTTTAAAAACCATAGTTAATAAATCTAACATTTGTGACAATATTAGTTATGGGTTTTATTATAGAATACAGACTGAAGCATAGTAGCAAGTAAACTTGACAATAACTCTTTCTTCAAAATACACGTAACAATGTCGAGATTAGAAAATTTAAAAAAAAATCTAAGGTGACGTAAATAAATTTAAATTATATACGGATAGTCTTAAGACATAAGTGATATGTGATTCAAACTCAAACTCAAACTGTTTATTTGCGTAATACAGGTTATACAAAGATCTTAAAAACTAATTTTGGCCGCTGTATACTAACCCTTTTGGGTGTGCAAATGTTTCATACAATTTAATCACACTAAAACACAACAAATTTTTATTGTTATCGTATTATCAATCTTAATTCTAAATTGTATTAATTATATTAATTTACATTAGTTGTAGATACTTGAGCATCATCAAACATTTTTGGTAAATACTAGGTACAGTCAATGAAATAAATAATTGTCAACATCATTAAAAAATATCTAAAAGGAAGTCATTAATGTTATAATCCGTTTTTTCAATCAGAAATGCTTTGAGTTCACGTTTAAATTTTTTTATGTCACATATTTGTCGAATATTTTTGGGGAGTTTGTTAAACACTCTAGGAGCCATGCCGAGGACATTTTTATTAAAAAGTGCGCTTGTGTGGGGCGTTGCATGGATTCTGTCATGTTGTCTTCGACTTTTTAGGGATTCAAAATGTTCTGGATGCAATTTAATAAAAACTGCTAGCTCAAAAATGTACAATGACGGTAGAGTTAAAATTTTTAGTTCCTTGAAGTGAGGTCTGCAACTGTCCGGTAATCTTAAACTACATACGGCTCTAACACATTGTTTTTGTGCTCGAAATGCATCGTCTCTCTTAACTGAGTTTCCCCAAAAGATAATTCCGTACCGTAGTGTAGCTGTGACGTAAGCATTGTAAGCAATTAGTACGACCTGTAGACTTGCAACTTTAGAGAGCATATATAATGCATACGAGAAAGAATTTAATTTTTTACATATTTCTTCTACTTGTGTTTTCCATGACAAATCTTTATCGATCCATAATCCTAAAAATTTTTGATTAGTGACCTCTGCTATGTTTAGCCCAGCATAATTTATGTTTATGTCAGAAGTTTGTGTCCTTTGTTTATAATGCATTATTTTTGTTTTGTCAAGATTTATTTTCAAATTATTTATTTCAAGCCATTCTATAACTGTTTTAATTGTATTATTTATGTCATCCTCATATATATTCATGTCAGTAGTCTTTGATTTAGAAAATATCATCGTGCAGTCGTCAGCAAATAAAATCATAGGTGTGCTAACTACTTTCGGCAAGTCATTTATATATATAAGGAAGAGCAAAGGCCCCAATACACTCCCTTGTGGTACACCGTATCTGATATATCTTGGCTCTGACTGATATATGACTTCAGTTTTTGTCTTAGGACATATTCTAACTACTTTGGTTATTTGTGTTCTTTTTTCTAAGTAGGAACGTATAAGACTAAGTCCGTTATCTCTTACGCCATATGCATCTAGCTTCTCCAGAAGAATTTTATGGTCTACGTGGTCAAAAGCTTTGCTCATGTCCATGTACACAGCTGACACTGGTATTTTTTTGTCCATGAAAAGTAGCACCTTATTTATCATTTCATAAATAGCGATATCTATGCTCTTGTCTTTTCTAAAACCTTTCTGTTCAACTGCTAGCAATTCCTTTTTTTCAAAATAGATGTACAAACATCGGTTTATAAATTTTTCGATGACTTTAGAAAAAACAGGAATAAGAGCAACAGGTCTGTAACAGTTCATGTCCTCTTTACTCCCCTTCTTAAAAACTGGTTTTACAATAGATGTTTTTAAATTACTAGGATATATTCCTTGTTCAATACATAAGTTTATTATATGGGCAAGCATGGGAGAAATAATAGAAGAGACCTCTTTTACTATCATAGTGTTTACCCCATCATTACCAGTGCTTTTTGTATTATTTAACTGATTTATAATACCCTGTATGTCGTGAGGAGTAGCTGGTGTCATGAAAATGGACTGGAGGCTGCTATTCTTTAACGTACTTTTTGTTTCTGTACCAGGTTTCACTAAATCAGTAAAAAAGATGTTGAAAGCTTGTGCTATACTTTTGGGGTTTTTTATTATTTTATTGCCTATCTTTATTTTTAAGATGCTTGGCTTAGGTTTATTTAATTTCTTTTTATTTATGACCTGCCATGTAGCTTTGGATTTATTTGCAGCTGCTCTTATTTTGCAATCGTTTTGGGATTTTTGTGTCAATTTTAAAACACTTTTTAATCGCAAAGAGTGGTTTTTAAGCTTGGTTTTATTCGCTTTACTAGGATGAAGTCGATACTGCCATAACAACTCTCTTCTACGATTGCAACATTTCCTAATTCCTTTAGTAATCCAGGATGGTTTTTTACGAGTTGAAACTTTTACTTTTACCATTGGGAAACATAACTTGTAAAAAAGAACAAACGTCTCGTGAAAATAGTTGAAAGCCTCTTCAGCATTGTTGGATAACATAGTCTCGCTAAAACTAAGACTTTTTAGGCAATCTTTAAATTTAAATATATTTTCAGCGCTATAGTCACGTCTGAAAATGAACCAATGCAAGGTAAGTGGTTTTTCCTTAATTGAACACGTTAATAGCTGAGCAGTATGATCTGAGAGTGCTAAATCCAAAACGTCCGACTTTGTGTTTTGAATGTTATGAAAAAAATTATCCAAGCATGTACCACTACTCAAACGAGTTGCTTGGCGTATAGCTATTTCTAAATTATAGTTTAAAAGCAGGTTTTCTAACTGTGTAGATCTTTGGGATTTAATTAAAATGTTTATATTGAAGTCCCCAGTAATTATTATTTTAGAGTTAATTTTTTTAGAGCAAATTCGTAAAATTTGATTTAGTTGTTTAAAGAATAGGTCCATTTCTTTGTTTCTATTATTTGGAATTCTATACGAGTATATACATATGATAATTATTTTAGAATCTAAAAGTTGTATACCTGAACACTCAATCACATTTGGGATGCTACATTTTACTATATTGTCTAATACCTTAAATAAAATATTGTTTCTAATTAGGATGCAAGAACCTCCATATCTATCGCTTCTGCTGAAGAAAGATACTAACGTATAGTTTGGCAGGTAGAAAAGATGCTCATTCCCACTTTTTATTTTGTGCTCAGTAATGGTTATGATGTCAACAGTGCAGCCAGAATCAGATAGGTCCTGCAAGTGTGTGGTTAGAATATCAGCCTTGCCAAACAAACCGGCAATGTTCTGGTGTAATACTATTAGTTTATTATTCACGAAAAAACTTTTCTGATTGATCGTCATTTTCTAACGGCAAACTAACATATTTATTAAGTTCATTCAAAATAATGTCAGATGAATTATCTATATCACTTGATCGTGAAGCACATTCGTATAGAGGAAAACATGCAATGTCTATTAAAATACGGTCCATAATGTTTCTATATACACTTTTTATACCGTAATTATTGAGTTTACCTGATTTAAATGAAAACATGTTATGTAAGAGATCTTGATTTGTGTCAAAAAAATAAGCATATTTGTCATTTTGTATATCTGAAGATAATAAAGAATTAAATATATCAATTTTATAGTTATATATTGGAGCACCTAGAATGTAAGTAGGAAGACATATAATGATATTTGTATGTGTTATTTGTTGTAAGGAATCTTTGATAATTTTGACTAATTGTACATGACTGCTTCTATATTTGAAATCTTCTTCCCCAATAAAAATTAAGCAGTAATCGTTCATAGTATAACTTTGTAGTTTATTACCAATACCCGATAATAATTGTTTCATATTACTATTTTTTATATAGCGAACATAATTAAAATGTCTTCCAAATGTATCTTCGATGAATTGTATTTTGCCCTTTGTACTACTGTTCGTAAGGATACATAGTTGCCTGTATTTATTCTGTAGGTTGTCATGATCCCCATTCGCTATTGTTTTATTGCAGTGTGTCTCTGATGCTAATGTGTTTGCTTCACGATTATTTTGTTTCAAGTTTACTTGCGTGGTGTCTGCGCTAGCATTCGACATAGATCGTTGCATATTTACAGTTGTTATTGCTTTATGGGTACCTGACACTTTTGTTGTGGTTTTCGGTGTTGTTTGAATTTTTGGACTAGCTATTCTTTCTTATTATTATATATTTATTATTCTTTTCTTGCAAACTTGTTTACTCTCTGACCGCGGTGTAAGACTCTTGTTCTCATGTGTGCTTACTTTTTTATATAGCTCAATAATCTTACTAGTTTTTTCTAAATCCAATTTTAATTTCATATTTTCACATGTCAAATTGTCAATTTCCTGATGAGCCGACTGTAATTCATTAGTAAGTTTTGCTACTGTAAACCTCATATTTTCAATTTCTTCGTTGTCCTGCGTACATGTCGTGTGATAAATGATTTAGTTCTAATTTTTGTGACAAGGGTGAGTGACGATTGTGTTACCAACAGAACCTCACCACGATCTGTTGGTAAAATAACAATGCATTCATTGACCTGGTATAAAGTAAGGTTGGTATATTTAGAGAAGAGCAATTTATAAAATGAGCAAGATTTAAACATTGTGAAACATTATGAGAGGTACAAATGAGAGGCTATAATCGAGAAATTGCGTTTCTCTATACGAAAACTAAAACTTTCTAAACTATGTAACTATGAATTCATATCACCTAATAAATGAAATATGTTTGGAACTAGATCAGTCAATTAGTTTCAAAATAAAAAATGATAACATAAAAATTTGAATGCTAGAATAAATCGGTAGCATTTTTAGTAGCATGGTCTATAAGTAAAATCACCAACCCACAACTTATTGTTTTTATAACGAGCATTGTAATGTTGTCGACATTGTCGTCCATATTATATTATACAGAGACGCGCGTATCACAACTTCTATTTCATATACCACAAGAGTAGGTATTTCGAAGTGTGGTCGGTGCGGGCTGGTCCGCGTCCGTCCGTAATATCACGGACCGTGGAAGGCCACATCTACGGACGCGTCTGCGCTTTCAAGGAATATACTCCAGTGCGAGTTGGTCCGCGTCCGTCCGTAATATCTTGGACCGTGGGAAGCAACCTCAACAAATATGTCCTGTAATGTTGAAGGACGTACTAAGTAGGTAATAGGTACACTAGGAAACTGTTGAAACAATACACTAATATTTACTGTTTATAATAAAAACACTTTCACATTCACGACTGCAACGCCAAGGGTCTCGGGTTCAATGCCCGCTCAGTACAAATATTTTTATATTTGGGTGTACCCATGTATATGTACGTATTTAAAAAAAAAACCTTTATCGGTGTTCCAGAACTCATAGTACAAGGTTTGCTTAGTTGAAGCCTAAAAAAACTGTTCACTTAGAGTTTCACATTCGCGGAAACAGATAATTATCATAATTTCTGACCGCAGTTGTAACAGATTTTAACGTTTTCTGCGAAATGCAAATTGGGAATTACGCAGATGAAATCTTGTGCTTTAAACTTTCAAAATACCGTTTAGTCAGCACAGTAAAGAAATGATGAAACATCGCAAACTCAGCATTAATTTAAACAATATTTAAATTTTTAACTGTACTACGGTAGTAAGCTAATTTGCGTAAGCATGAGTAAGAGTATGAATTTCGTAACGATCAACGCAAACGTTGTTTAGTCTTGTGAGCCCTGACAAGGGAAACTGTTGAATACTGGATCTCGTGAGCAAGTAATTGGTATTAACACTTAGTGTACAATAAGTTAAATGTATTCATACGATTGACGTAAAGCGGGAAAAGTTAGGCAGTTAGTGTAGTTCTCATAACTCCGCTAAACGCTGATCATACAGTGTTTGACGCACATCGCATGTTACTCACCGATACTTATCTGTCAACGCGATGTCAAACTGATGTGTCGCGTTCTTTACTCCGTGTAATGTTATGATGTTATTTCACACGTAAATACCACTGTAGATTTTAAGTGTTTTGTATAGTTTCTATAAGATACAATGACAAACAAAAAAGAAGTAAGTTTCGATGGTTTATCAGGTAACTGGCCGATTCCTAATGACTGGTTGTGACTGTGTCCCTCAGTCAGTTGGACTAACGATTTAAAGAACCGTGAAAGGGCATCATCATAATATGCTTTTGAACTAACATGGAGATACCTATTTTAAGCAGTAGCCTAGCATAGGCTGATTTATTTATCGTCGCTTCATGTTCCTGTAAAATTATTTCCTAATATTTAAAACGGGAAACTAATAATTTCTAACTGAAGTGTTAGGTAATAAAGTCTAATAATTTGCAGTATGATATCGCCGTCTATTATAATAATGGCAGGTATGACGTCAAATACGTCGAAAACATACCATAAATAAGTCAACGAATATCAGAAAAGCACATGTTGGTTACATAACCCCTATATTCGTACCCACTTATTGTTGTCATTAATAAGGCTTATTGTAGAGCACCTACAATATATTTACGTAATGTACTAAAATAACGTGTTCCGTTAGAAGACCACCAATGGACTAACCAGAATAAATCTACTGTGGAGAAGCCATTGTAGAAGTGCGTGGTGGGCTCGGCTATTGCGAAATTGCCCGCATTTGATTTAGGGATGTAGTTATAGTAATATGTAGCAATAGTTTGATATACAAACTTCAATGTAAACTGTAGTTTCCAAATTACCACAATGGAACGTATTAGGCTCGTGGTACGTATTAAAGTCGTTAAGACTAGCAAAATTATGGAGTCGACTTGCGTACACTCGTAATTAAGTTTTTATTGTACCTACAGAGGCATTCGATCAAATATAAAATTACAAGCAAGTATACCCTTTCCTGCTGCCGCCAGTGATGGACGAGATAAATGGTAATCATCACCTGATGGTAAGTGGTAATCATCTCCGGTGGACATTACTGTGTTCCTAATCATGGCAGATATTCTGTAAGAGGGTAATAAGGTAGCTTCCCTTTTTTACCGACTTCAAAAAAAGGAGGAGGTTCTACGTTCGGCTGTAACAATTTTTTTATGTAAGTTCACCGATTTTTCGGTCATCTATGGACCGATTTAAAAAAAAATATATTTTTGGTTGAAAGGGAATGCTACCCAGGTGGTCCCATTGTCACCAAACCCGGATCTGACGATGGTATCTGAGAGAAAACGAGGGAAACCCACAGAAATGAAGAACAGATGTAGTGTCTGTGGGCTTTTCTTAAAATTAAGAAACATTGATGTTTAAAGTGATGAATGTAATTGTTATCTGTAGGTATATTGTATATGTTACATAGCCGACTTGAAAAAAGGAGGCGGTTCTGGGTTTGGCTGATTGTATCTTTTTTATAACTTATTCAATCAAGAGCAGCTAGTTGCTAAACCAACTAAAATTCTTACCACCTTATCTAAATAAAGTATCAGGCTTAGTAAACTAAAGTTAATATAATCTAAGGATTTACAGTTCGGTAATTTACATTACAATAAGTAATGTTCTAAATACCGTATTTACTCAGTATGTACGTACTTTACACTAAAAATGGAAAAATAAACACTTTAAAAAAGTTAAACCGACTTCAAAAAGAACTAAGAAAGGACACTGAAAGGTGAAAAATAATCGATTTAAAACTTAATTGAAAATACTACAATACATGTGAAATTTTTAAAATGGTAGGTTACATTATAAAGGCGCTAGGAACCTACCGGTCTTCAAACCGACTTCAAACAACCCGGTAGGTCCCTAGTGCCACCTTTCAGTGCCCTTTCTTAGTGCATTTTGAAGTCTGTTTAACTTTTTGGAGTAAAACTTCTTTATAATCGTTTTGATTTGAAATTCGATAAAACGAAAAACTCACACTAAAAAGAAACATACATTCATAAATAGGATTTAGCCTGCGAGAGAATGAGATACAATACAAGTATACAGTGTTTCCTATAATCTTTAAATAGAAAATGCGTCAATGTCAACGTGGTGTCATTTTTGTACATTTGCGTATTAAAATTCGTTGGTTAATTTATGTGAATTATTTAACACATCTGTGTTAATTTGACCAATAACTTTTATATAAATTATGTAAAATTAAATTTATTAATATAATATATATAAACATTAGTAAATTATTTGTGTTGCTTTTACTTTTCATTTCTCATTCTCTCGAAGGCTACTTTTCTGAAGCTTCACTTCTGCCGTCTGTGAATTGCGCACACACGCTTTTTTTTTAAGTGTTTATTTTTTATACAGAAAAGTTCTACTACAGTGTGTTTTCGAATATGTATATTATGTAAAAAAAATACACGAAACAGCAACAAAGTTTCTTGAAGTTTAAATTTGTTATAAAATTAAATTATAATTCTGTTATAAATCCATTTAATTATTTAATTATAATTCTCTAGGATTGTATTTCTGGTTCGTAACAATATGCATGAGGAAGGTAAATGACATTTAAATAATGTCAACTTATTAAACAATTGCTGTTGGGAAACAAATACATTAATTAATTAATTACATTAATTCATTTCTTTAATGAATAAAGTCATCATAATATATTATAACACTAGCAACCCGCCCCGGCTTCGCACGGGTACAAATTATGCACCTAAACCTTCCTCATGAATCACTCTGTCTATTAGTGAAAACCACATGAAAATCCGTTGAGTATTTTTCAGTTTATCGCGAACAAACAGACAGACAGACGCGGCGGTTACATGATAGTTTGACCGGTGTTTAAGAGGAACTTGCAAACTAGTAAGTAGATTTCCCAGAGGTCATCATGAGAGGTACGTAAGGAGCACATAGTGAGCCTTATGTTAAAGATAATGTACAAATATATATTAAAAAAATATTACTTAAATTAACGATTTAAATCTAAATTACGATTTATAAATGTCACATTGTGACCTCAACGTTAAATGATGATATTCTTTTTTCTAAATATCTGATACATTAAGCAAACTTATTTAAATTAGCTATAATTAAGATAAGCTTAACTTTTTGTAATTAGATAGTTTACACCTATTCGGTCGGCTATATCCAACAAACGAAAACGTGCTCACGACGCCACCGGGCCTCTTAGTTCATTCCAATTATCATCGAAAAGTAGTTTGTCTCGCTGTTACATCCCTAAATCGAATGCGAGAAATTTTGCAAATGCCAAACCCACCACGCCCCAGTCAGCATTTACGGCGGATAACGTCATGAACGTAACTAGTACTGTAAATAAGTAATTTTACTAATAGTATAAAGGTGAAAGTTTGTCAGTATGGATGGATGGATGGATGTTTGTTACTCTTTCACGCATAAACTACTGAACCGATTGCGATGAAATTTGGTATGTAGATAGCTGGAGATCTGGATTAACACATAGGCTACTTTTATCCCGATATTCCCACGAGATCGTCCCGATCTACGCGGGTGAAACCGCGGGGCGCAGCTAGTTTGAAATATATGAATTACATTTTGATCCTTTGTTTGCTCTTGCATAAATTGATAACTACTGTGTAATCGTCATTATTCTGGGAAATAAGATGATATAGAATAGGTAAAACTTTATGCTGTATATTATATTTTATTGTAAAAAATAAGAGATAAACAGCAATAAATTAGTTGGTTATCCATACTATCTTGGAATTCCTATGATTTTTGTAGATATTGGAGGTGATTATGGCTTGGCATGGGGGAGGGGGGGACACCGATGCATTTACGCTCTGGCGGTCAAAGGGTTAATAAATATAAAAAGAAAATTATCTCGAAGACGCGTCATCGCCCTCTTCCGGAACAATCTTGAAACAGACCCACGCTTCAAACAGACATTCATCAATTAGTATTTAGCGATGCATTGACGAAAATGCGTAGGCACGCAGATATTGAGGAGATGTGCCAAAGTCGATAAAACAATGGTGAACCATTAAAATTATGACCGTCGCTTTGTGATATACTGCTTTATTATAGCAACACCGTTATTTTTTAAAGTAATGAATGGAGTTTTATTTATAGGATATGCTTTTGTATCACTAACCTCATTTATACTCGTACATATAAACAAAATGGATTCTTACGAGTATAAAGTTCTTTTTCTCTTAAAAATTTGCACTCTATTTGAACACAATGGTAAGTATTTAGTAAAAAAAGGATAATAAATTATATAATTGGCATATCCGAACTATTTCAAGAGTAAACATATTGTCCGAACAGTGAAACATGTTGTGGGACAATAAATGGATCTTTCCGTTAAACAAGTCCGACTTTAAGTTGTAGCTAAATATGAAAATTTAAACGTTGAGTCCGTCCCTGCGAATCGCTCCACGTAGTATTCGCGATGCGTCCGCGCGAAGGACGCAGGAGCACGGCCGGGACAGATGCGCTCGAGTAAATCGTGATCCGAAATTCCCCTTCCCGCCACCCTCGCATACCTACCCACATTGCTTTTATCGACACCCAGTATTGTGTCAGCATAATGGTAACACATGGTAAGGAGGAAAGCGCACGAATGTTTTGAATGACAATGAGCCACTTGACTTCGTTCGTAAAATTGTATGGTGGTAGCGGGTAGAGTGGAATACCGGAGTGTGCTACCACTTTATTTTCTTATTCATCTTTTTGCAGAGTAGTATATAACTATACATACGTGGGGTACACTGACAGTTTTGCGTAACTCATTAATAAAACAATTTACCTGTAATGCATTTACTGCTTTTCGAAGTATTCTCCATTACATTTTAAATACTTTTTCATTCGATTCAACCATTTTTGAAAACATGAGGACTATTGGTCTAAGGGCATGATTTTCACGTCCTGGTTGAAAGCCATCACGACTTCTTCCGGCCCCGTAAATGTCATTCCTCTCATCAAATCTTTAATTTTTGGAAAAATAAAGAAATTGCATGGTGCCAGGTAGTGACTATGTGCGCGGTGGGTAACTAGCTCTACTATTTCAGAAGTAAAAAATGACTTTGTCTTGTTCGCGGTGTGCACCAAATCATTGTCATGGTGCAATAGGATGCGACTTCTTCGTCGTTTTGTTTTTTTTGGTGGTTTGTTGTCGACCTTCGAACACCGATACAGAAGACTGTTGCTTTCTTTCCGGCATGTAACAATTAAATAACAACTTTTAAATGTTGATGTAAGATTTTTTGAATTTGGCTCATACCAATCCCCAAATGTCCTCGAATCTCCTCATAGGTGATACACCGGTTTTCTTCAATTAGTTGCCTGACAGTAGCCACATTTTCCTCAGTGATCGCAGGTGAGGGCCGACCTTCACGAATTTCATCATGGAGAGAAACACGGCTATCAAATTCTGCGTAACAACGCCTTACGTTGCTCAATTGAGGTGCTTCCCTCCCAAAATTATTTTGAAGACGAGCAGTGCAGTCTTGCGGAGTCAGTGAACTTTTAAAATCATAAAAAATCATCGCCCTAAAATCTTTTCGCTTTAATTCCATTTTTGCTACGGACGACGAATAACTTCAACTTGTGATAAAAAACAATTGACACGCTTTTTCCCGCCAATTTTTTTTAACCAATGATTGAGTTTCTTATGTTTAAAAAAATATAACATTCGAAATTCAAACATTTATGAGCGGCCAGGAGCGCAGACCTTTCAGTGTGCCCTATGTATAAATATTTTTTAAAGAATACAAGTGACTTGGCCCCACTATTACTAGTATTCTTGTTAAACCCTTCAGCTAAGCCAAATGCTTGTGTTAAGAGAGTGTACACATCAATAGTGTACTGGGTGGGATTCGAACCCACGGCCAGTTCATATACAAGTTACACGTACTTACATCAATCACCACCGTAACATTATTTAGGTAGCAATAATTCAATATTATATTTAGTAATATTCAATAGCAATAATTTATTTTTAAAAGATGTACGTGGATATTTCGGCAATGCGCCTTGGTGTCAGACGCTACAGACATAGGTGACACTAATGTGACAGGTCGCTTCAGCCCGGGGCCGCTGTCGGGCCCTATACTAGTCGAGCATCCCCAAAATACACACGTGAGTAAATCCGTATATCGTTACCAAATATGTTTACCGCTCGCGAAAGTTTTTGTTTCAATAATTATTGTAGTAGGTACGTGCATATATATATTTTCGTAATAAATACCGAATGTTGTTAGTCTTTGTGTTTATGATAAAGACGTTTCCACACAGGTCACGCTCGGCTGAGTGTCGGTCAGTGGCGTGTCAGTCCCACGTCGCGATACGGTCGGCGAGCCAAGCGCGAACTGATGCGCTTTCTAACGCTCTTGGATATTGGCCATGTGTGTGATAATTTAATACAATAAAATGCATAAGAAAGAATTGTTATCATGTTCTAACGTTACATCGCGTGCGCGTATCAAGGTTAGGTGAAGACTGATTGCTTACAACACGAAAGGTGCTGAAACAATGATTTAAGACTTGTAAAGACTTAATGTATCATATATAAGTATTCATTAGTAGTTCTTGAGTTTTCGGCAATCTTCAAAAGAAGAAACACGGCCAATTTTTTTTAGTACGTTGCCTCGGCCGTTTTAAATCAATGTTCATGATTCGAAGAATTATCTGGGAGTACGCCGATTCCCGCGCACATGTCTCATGCGAGGTCGAATTTGGAGGGCCAAATTCGCCCTCGAATGGGGTATGTGCGCAAATGGGACAGTCCCCAATTTTTTATAGGGTATAGGTACAAACCTACACAGGCTGGGAAATAGATAATTCGATTTTACTGTACATACTTAGTAATAGCATCATTTAAGTTACATAGTTGGGTTTGGTTTTCCTAACAAGGTTTTATGACAGTACTAATAGTATTTTTTACACCTATGAAGCATGCTGCAATATTTAAGTGTGATTTCTTTTTAAAGACCTTGGCACAAGGTCGCATACGGACAATCTCCGACAGTGCAATTATTTATGTGCGGTGGATTGCGAGCGTATTCATATTTCAAGTGCCTAATTAATAATAATAACACCGTCTCTGTTACTAGTATTACTAACTTTAAAATATACCAGAGCAGTCTCAGTTTCTCTAACTATAACTGCTGCCAAAATAACAATTAAATTATTATTATATATACATTAATTTCAGTCTTCAATGTTGCATTTCACTGTTTAAGTACTATTCTGCTACGATCGAGACGGTATTTTACTCCAGCCCACCACCTACAACTTTATAGGGTGCAGATTATATCCGCATCTGGCATACTGTTCTCATCTCTATGCAGGGGCACCCCAGTACCAGCTTCTCTTGATTGTCCAGACCAGATTACCTGTCATTATAGATCTGGTACAGTTCATCCCGTTAATTTTGCTAAAATTCAACCAAATTTAAATCAGTAATAGTAGGAACTTAGGAAGACTTGGAATATATTTATCAAATATGTACGTACATATTTCAATGACATTCAAAATAAAAATGAAAATAAAAAGAACATCATTAGCAAACCTCATGTCTTTTATCTGAAGAATAATGTATTAATATTCTCTGATAGCCAATTGTTACTTTGGAACCTCAGGTTCCAAAGTAACAATTGACTAATGTGTTATCTGAAGCAGATGTGTGCACTAGACGTGTGCTGAGGGATAGAGGGTGTGTTAACATATCCGCCCTAACTCCTCTAATTTTTTATAATACACGCCTGTAATATATAAAAAATATTTATATTTTGTTAAAATTTTGTGTATCTATGCCCAATATATGAAGTAGGTAAATCTATATATTTTACTGTACATTAATGATTAAATATTGCTACGGACTAATTATAAAATCTCAACATAAAAGTTGACTCTGTCATAATGCCTTACCGCTAAAGTTTATCAATGATAATCATGCCTAGACATCATAATGCACGATTTTACTAAACAATCTTTACATTTATGTAACTACAACGTACAGCAATACAAAAAGTATCTCGGACGTTTTTACATGAGTTCACCTTATAAATAAAGCTTAGCGGTTTAAAAGCGAGTTTCAAACAGGCAAACAAAAAGCGTTGGCTAATAAATAAATTGTATATCAAATGCGAGTCATGGTGGCGGCGAACGGAACGGTCACGGGCTGTGCGCTTGCATCGTCACGGGATGTGACGCTCTCGCGGACCGGGCACCCGTCATGCTTCTGCACACGCCACGCTTCGCTACTCTTAAGGCGGTGTGAACGAGTCTTTATATTTGCATCAAAATAATCCATCCAACTGTCTGCAGAAGCTGAAGACTCTTAGAAGGTTCAATCACTAAAGGTTAAAGTTGCATACAATCCACTAGCAGACAGTCACTGTATACAGGGTGTACATGATAATAGAACACATATTTAAATCACTGAAAGGGTATGATTTTGCATGCAGATCCAATAAGAAAAAGAAAAGTTTTTTTGAAGGACTCCATGTCATGTCACGACTTAATCCGTTGGTCTGTGTGTTTAAGGAATGCAACATTTGCAGTCATATCATTCTCTTTACTAGTATGACATTCTCATAAGTGACCAGATTACGAAACGATATAACTAAAGTAAGAAAAAAATACAACTAAAATCGTCAGTCGTAACTATTATAATTGTTGCACTAGGCGGAGTATGTCTTTGCCTCAACTTGTACTTACTTTTGTCATATGCTCCACGCAACCTTCCTGGTCACATCGCCTTTCACAAAGTCCATATGTATATCGTTTGTCGGGTCTTCTTCATACTCAACTATATCTGTACTTAGTACTCTCATTAAAATGTGTTCTATTATCTCTTCTCATGACATACTCTACTCCTCTTACCCATTCTCTCCACGTTTTTGGAGTGAAGTCACTTATAATAAACTACACCTTCTCTTTTAAATACACTAATTTCATCCCCATCACACCTTATTTACTTATCGATCTCAGCCTTCGTATTCGAGCTACATGCATCATCTTTTGTCCCTCTCTTTTTAAACCAAATTTTCCGATACATTTTTTCATTTTATTCACCCATTGTTACTATTGTGCTTTACAATCTACTCTGATACCGCTTTGTGTAATTGAAAATTGGGGCAAACAACAGTGAGCAACAAAATTCTGAATAGTCACGAACGAACGAACGTCATCACGAAGTAATTCGTTAAACCTACACTAGAGATAGGGTACAACAAACACTTCCCATGTACATACCGCTCTGTACGATAAGCGATAAACTCGACAGGCTTGATGATAACGCTGGTGTAATAAATACTCGTATCATGTGAGCATGCGTCACTAGAGGATTAACTTTGACTACCGGTTGAGTTTAATAAAAAAAAATCAACGTAACGAGGACGTACAGTGGAACCGACATTCATGATTGATAAGTTAGAAATTACATCAAGAACAGAAACTAAAAGAGTTCGATATGACACATTTCGACTTATTGAAATTGTATTGTGGGAGAGCCATGCTTCGGCACGTATGGACCGGCTCGACGGGAGTGATAGACGGCCTCATAGGAAATCGGCAGTAAAGCAATCCGTGCAATGCTTTTTGCCGAGTGAGTGAGGTTACCGGAGGCTCTCCCGCTCCCCTCCGCCTCTTCTATCCTTCACCTACTCCCACCTTAAAGGCCGGGTACGCACTTGAGTTTCAGGTGCCCATGGGCGGTTGTAGTCATTTAACATCAGGTGACCCGTCTGCTCGCTCGTTTGCCCCCTACAGCATAAAAAAAAACATACTTCAACCATGGCAATAGTACTGTTCTACTTCTTCTTTCTCATTTACATATTGACAATGATACTTTTGCAGTTGAAACATATCGTCGAAAACCACCTTAAGCCCTACTAAGGCAAAGTTTTACATGTCGATTAAGAAGTATTCATCTTCTTTTGCTCCATCATTTTTTTTTATTTCGTTCTGTTTAAGCTGGACACTCAACAGGACAGACACCAAGCAGGTATACTCAATAATTCCGTCAGAGTACCCTGGGTACCACGATACCAGCTTCTGCGAATCGGTAGGAACAGCAGCGTATAATGAATACTGTTAATGAGGATAGGCGTTTAGAGACCCTTAATTTGAGAAAGAGCATTAGTAGACATTCCTCACGACATCACAATTATAGCGTAATGTAAAAAGAAACAGATATACTTTTAAAATAAAAATGTTAGTACTTTAAGCAGCTGAAATGGCTGAAGTGATAATAATATAAAGATAAATAAAATACAGACAGTGTTATCGCTTTATTACTTGAACCAATTACGCAAGAAATATTCAAATATAACGCTTATGAAAGTACACGATAAGGAATACGTGACAGTTGGTCTAATCAGCGTATGAGTTGCTGTTATCACTGAGACTAACTCAGACAAAGGACGCGGCGCTAATGATAATGTTGATAAAGCGTTTACACAACAAGATATGAAATTAATAAAAAAATTAGAGCTAATACAGGTGAGACATAGCTTAACAACGGGTAGGACAAATTATTATAAAACTATAGGATAAACAGGCAAGCATAGAGTATTGACATGAACAGAAATGACAAGAAACAACGTAGAATGTTCGGCGCATATACATAATTACTGCCATTTTGTTTCAAATCGGTGCCATTTTGTTTAAAATTCCGTTGAAGTTATAAATAATATTATGTTCACATATAATTATATCTTTTGAAACCTACCGAAGAATTACACACAATTTGCATAACGTTTTCATAACACTCTTAATTTATGCTGACTTGATTAATAACTGTAATAATTTACATATTTGCTAACTATTACTCGAAAAAATTGCGAGTTTAAAATGATAATAATAATAATTTTATTTGCCAGTAAGAATTTAAGGAATGAAAATTTGAAACGTAGGTATGTGTCAGTACAAAAATTGTTCGACTTTACAAAATACGTAGTACAATGCGTGTGTTGTTGAAGATGCCGATTCCGTAGCGAGCGGAAGAGAAGTGGATGAAATAAAAAAGAAAGTCTAGTTTACCGTTCGTCGACCCACATGCCAGTGCCGACCGTCCGAGCCGTGGCCGTGGCGCGTTGTCGCTGAATACGTACGTGACTCGGGATAAAAACGAAATTGAATTGCCCGAGAAATGATATCCGATGAATTTTGATTTGATACATCAACACACATGTTGACCGTGTTTTATGAAGTGACGATTTAGAAAGTCCTCAATAAAGTCACGAATTACGTTTTATAAAAACTTGCGAGGACAGTAATCAATTATATGATCCATACAATAAAAGTCTTTGCTAGGTGAGGGTGCCTGATAAATGCGACAAATAATAAGTCCATTATACGTTTGTAAATATAATCTTTTGCTGAGTTTGTACACACATAATACAGGAAATACGTTTAAGAATCCCAAGTAGTTCGTAGTAAACTAAATCCTAATCTTGCAAGGTCAAAGTTTCAGGAAGGATAAATAATCAATGTCGGCAAAATAGTAATAGATATTTTTGAACTTAAATGAGTTTAGTAGAAACTTCAGAGTATCGCATGAATGCAGTAATTTTGTGGATTAATTTTAAGATCGTAAGTGCATTGGATAAATTGTCACCATACAAGCAATCATACTTCTGACAGTTGTTTGTCTTCCACTTAGATAAAAATCTGTTTCAGGCAAATACAACATAAGATAAGATATATATATATAACAATAGAAACATACGATCATATATATTTAAGAAAGCGTAGAATATTCAAACAAAATAGTCTCGGCTTTAAAATCAGTAAGAATCCAGGTCAAAAAACAGACTAATTTAGATATCACATTGTGGAACGAATTGAGAACTGTAAATTCTAATTAGGTCCGTTCCACTTCAATGAGTCGACTATAATTAGAAAAATACAGCGAATGGACCGAACTACTATCTGCTTGGAACTCCATAATATACAGAGAGGAATTTTCATACAACATTTAATCATGAAGTTAAGTTAGACTGCAAGGGAGTAGCAACATTAAATATAAGTTTAATTTAATATTAAATTCACTTGCAATCACCTAGTTACCTGAATTCCAAAGCAGCCTGTTAGCGGATAGTTCAACATTGGAAAAAACATGGAATAGATTAGCATCTAGCGGTTCTTTGCTCCCTGCATCCGACATTAACAATCTCTCTCACGTTTTCTTCTACTATTGACGTAACGACTTCATACTTTCATTTCATATTGACATACCTTTAGTTGTTATTTTCCGGCTCTATGCAATAAAGGCAGAGACATGTACTAGAATAAAGTTTGCTGCTAATAATATTTTTTTTAAAGAAAAATTATAGAGACCTATTATCCGGCCTATCAGCATTAATTGTCGTAGTAAAAAAATAGGAAATTACAAAAATTAATTATTAACTTACAAAAAGTATATAACAGACTACAATGTGCCTAAATTATGATAAAAAATAAACTCATCATCAGATCTTTACGAAATTTAAATGGGACATTTTCGGAATACACCTCTTTCGAATAAACATAATTTGGAAATCCGTCGATATTATATCCGAATTGAGAACCTCCTCCTTTGAAGTCGTTTAATAATAGGGAACCTCCTCCTCAACTGGTTACGAACCATCGGTTTCGATGGCAACCGAAGGGGAATGTCGGTAGCTAAATAATGGTCACCAGAAATTAATAAAGTAGAAATGAAATAAAATGTGCATGGAAAACAAGGAACAATAAAGAAATACGTTGCATTAGCCCCAGATGCAATCATGTAAATTATATCCATCAAGTCAGGCAAGTTTTTGAACAAATTTACAAATTCCTTTCCTTCCAAAAAATGACTATTTTTAAAGGCGGATATTAGAATTGGATTTTTCTATAGCCTAACAGGGTTAGAAAAGTACAGAAGCTGCATTAGTGATATATTCTTAGAAGCAAAACACACAATTATCTAAATAGGAAGCTGTATTCAATTCAAAAATGAGTTTATACAACACAAGCACTTGTAATGGATCGATTAAGCAACGGCACCAGTTCACGATTAGTTCCGATACGAGATCATTGGCCGCTGCAAAGCACCTTCGAAGGCAGTCCGTCGAGCGGCCTTAACCAGCACGTTGCACGTCGATGGCGACGTGCTGACGTCGGACCGCGGTTAGAAAGTTGAATGCTTGCGTCACGCGCCAGGGTCGTTGACCCGTCTCACGCGCACTAGGGCTGCCCCTTCGAAATAGTACACCTGGGATTGGAGTGAGGTCACGTAATTGTAGTTTAATGTTTTCTTTTATTTATCATATTTGTATGCGTAATAGTTAATAGAGTAATAATAGTAAGTACTTAGTAGAAAAAACCTACAATCAATAAAATTCTGAATCTAGTCTCTTTTCTCTTTCACTTTAAAAATACAAGAGTTTCAGGATATCCGCTGAAAGGTGTATAGAGATCTCATTGGTTCCCAAGAACCATAAAAAAGGAGCGCTATAGTTATAAATTGAAAATAGGTAGGGTTTGATGTTATAGGTCTCTCTTCTAAAACCACTCTTCTTCACAAAATGTGTTTAATCGGCGAAATCACTCTAGACGAATGTTAACACCAAACTATTTTATAAAAGTTGTAACTTTTCTTCCTTGCATGACAGGCTTTTTGTAAAATCACACCTAACTCTCATGATACTTTTCATGTGTTATATGATGTTATATCTTTTCGTTAGGATTGTACGACTTTCTAGTGCGTAATAGTTCAACAACATTCATAATGGGTAAAGTATTTAGTTCTAATTATTTTCCACAAAGTATTGTGACCCAAATACTTAGACAATAGATAACGCCACTATATCGTATTTTGATAAGCAACACAGTAATTACGTTGTAGCAGCGCCTTGTTGCTGACTCACAAAATATATACTCTTTTGTAGGTAGGTACGTCTTTTTGTTACTAAGCTATATGTATAATCTATACTGATATAATAAGGTTGAAGAGTTTTTTGTTTGTTTGTTTGTTTAAATGCGCTAATCTCTGGAACTACCAGTCGGATCCGAAAAAATATTTTTGTATTGGATAAATCTATGTAAACATCACGCCTACAACCCCTTAGGAGTGGAGTAGTGATCATAAACGCGGGTGAAACTGCGGGAAACGGCTATTGTAATTATAAATGCTGACAAGTTGTACTTTGTTAAGGCCGTTCACTATGAATTATTTCCGATCACTCCATAACTTATCTAAAAGAGTTTAATTATTATCAACACGGTCAAATGCCTTAGTTAAATCCATAAATAATTATATTTTAGTAAAACTGGATACGTCAAAACGAATCATATGAGCCTAAACTCGAGGGATTTACTAGTAGTCATTGAAGAGTTCCACTATCCACCTCCTGGCTCCATCATCAGATCAGCTTTAAGATGCCAAATTATAGTATTGTCATCCAAACTACAGATACTTCCAAAGTTTGATTTCGATACGACAATTAGAAGTAGTACCTAGTAGACATATAGACAAGTGAAGTTATAAGTGAAGCTAATTAAAGCATGTTTAAACTTTTGAGTTTTATTTTATAATTATTTATTTACACGGGAATTAACGCTATCACGAAGTATTACATACCTCTGAATTACCTGACGTTTCGACCAAGTTGCACTGGTTGTGGTCACAGGTCCAGTCAGCCTATTCAGGCAATTCAGAGGTATGTAATAACTATTTCGTGATCACGTTAATTCCCGTGTAAATACATAGAAATTTTTTTTTACAGAAAACTGCAGATTGCAGATAACTAAAACAGATAAATTAAAATGTTTGGTTTTAAAACAGTTAATTATAAAGACACCCGTGGATAACCTTCTCAAATATGTGAGAGGTCAGGTATTAATGGTCAGGTCTGTTACAATCAGGTTAAGTCCCGAGTTACACACCCAACAATATAAGTTAGGTACATTTTTCTTGTAAATTAATTGTTTTTTGTTTAATAAGGATAACCTATTTTTACTTTTTTTAGCTAACAATGCAATTAAGATTATTAGAATTACCTACAGCGTCAAGTTTTCCTTAACATTGTATTTATTTTTAAATTCATCAATGTAGTGGTATTATTGCAAAAATATAGGTTGAATTATAACATTATTGATAACATAAAATAATAATAAACCACTAACAACTAATTGGTTTGAGCACTGATATGACGTATGAGCTAGAGTAAATAATAAAACATGATTGCTTGCCGGTATTTAAGGTTCTACACATTCCTGAAATGAGAATACCTCGTGTATTAACAGATGGTAAATCCCTTTTCCGTGACTCGAAAAGCTCTTAAGTTGTGGAGGACTCTGACAGGGAGCATGGTTTTCTCAAATGATTACGTATAAAGGGCATTGCGGGGTTAAAGCTTTTGGTCCGTCGAATGCCGAATTGTGAACGCTTACATCAGACGGTCCGCCTGCTTATTTGCAACTCAGCACAATAAAAAAGTAAAACCTCTCAATGGCAAAACTTTGCTGCAATTACTGCAAAATTTTGTTTTACGGCAGATAGAGTCACTGAGAAAAGAACCACCTATCTTTTAATAAATCACAGTCGTAAACAATGGTTTCTTAACAGTAAAATCCGTTGATTTGAGACGTCTCCATATGTATCTAAGAATTAAGTCTCTAAATGCCTACATTGTATGTACTTTGAATAGACAGCGCAGCAGTTCGACAGCAGCTATTGAGAAGGGGTTTGTTTAAAAAAATATTGATAATATTTTATTAAGGAAATGCACGTACGTATAATAGTATCCTGATAAGCGTTGACTAAAAGTTGAAATATGTGTGAGATTTGGCACTATATGGCATGGATTCCTGCGGGCTGGGCAATCGTCTGCCTGGGAAAGTACCTCCACTCTACAGAAGACTGTTACAACCACCGTTCACGTGCCGCTTCCCACCACACGTGCCGGATGCGTAATGCCAATTTAATGGTTTAAAAAAGAACACCTTATATTATTGGGATGGGTCACAGTAATAAGTAGTCAACCCTAAATAATCACGTACCGCCAACGTAGCAACCTCGTTCGCGTCGTGGAAGCATCCGAAGCGCTCACTCCCGCGCAAGACGGGGCTCAGAATGCCAGCTGTACTACTAATTGTGACAACAAAACGTAACGAAATAACCATTTTTGAGACCTTGACTAGATCGTTTATGAATTTTTGATCGTTATTTTGTTTTTTACATAAAATGTATTAAAAATGAAAAATAATTTATTTTAAGAAATCCCTCAACGTGTAAGTCCCCAAAAAAATAAGTGACCAAAACATTTAATAATTGCAACTAGAGGCAAAAGAGCTTATATAAATAAATCTAAATCAGGGAAGGCTACTAATTGATGGCAATGAACCATTTCGGTGATTAGTTTTAATACTCAAGGCGTTTATTGCACACCATAACGTTACATGAAGAAGGTATAGTAACCTTACTGAGTAGAAACACTTAAGTGTAACTTACTAAAGAGGTAAGAGGGAAACGATCTCTAACTACGGTATTTTTACCAAAAGACAGAAAATAAAGAAGAGAAGAGAAAATACCTGCAATTTTTTTGATTCGTAAAATGACGTAGACGTTATACTTACCTACCTATACCTACATAGCTATCGTCGTATATTTGCCAGTTATATGGCAAATTTCTCAGAAATTTATGCCGTGTAGATACAAAGTTTTAATGTCGAACGGTTGGTTTCTAATGTGCTCGTATAAACAATAAACAAGGTTGCTGCAAATGAATAAGCAGTAGACATTGAAATAAAACTATTTTCCACGGATTCTATAGCGATTTATTTGGTGTTATTTTACTATCTATACTGATCCCGACGTTTCAGTTGCTATTCAGCAGCCATGGTCACGGGTAGACTAAGATGGTGGTCGTCTCATGTATCGAAGTGCAAAGTTATCTCAAAGTACCCGAAGTTTGTTGATTGTTGGTGTTACTATTTACGCAGAATGAGCTCAAAGTGACTTGAAGCCTTGCTGTGTTTTGTATTTTCTTGGGTTTGAGTAAGTGAATAACCGAATCCCAAGCTGGTGGTACGTTCCAACCATCTTCTCTATTAAAATTAGGGTGTTTTTTAATTTCAATAGCCTCACGGAGCATCCTTGGTAGCAATCGGTGTTCTTTCGCGAGTACCTGTGCTTTATCGAAACGCAGGTAATGGTTGGTCCCTTGTTGCACGTGTTCACACACAGCAGACTTCATCGAGCGTTGGTGTTTTATGTCAGCAATGTGTTCTGTGACGCGGGTGCCAATGCTTCTCTTGGTTTGACCAATGTACGAGAGCCCACAGTCACAGTCTATTTTATAGACCCCTACATCTTGTAGAGGTACTTACTGACAAGATTGGCTACATCTTAAATCGAGCTTCAATCAATACATACTACAAGCCGCCAACGAAGATAAGTCAATTTTTACCATCTGTCAAGTGCCAAGTACCTCTACAAGATGCAGGGGTCTATAAAATAGACTGTGACTGTGGGCTCTCGTACATTGGTCAAACCAAGAGGAGCATTGGCACCCGCGTCAAAGAACACATTGCTGACATAAAACACCAACGCTCGATGAAGTCTGCTGTGTGTGAACACGTGCAACAAGGGACCAACCATTACCTGCGTTTCGATAAACCACAGGTACTCGCGAAAGAACACCGATTCCTACCAAGGATGCTCCGTGAGGCTATTGAAATTAAAAAACACCCTCATTTTAATAGAGAAGATGGTTGGAACGTACCACCAGCTTGGGATCCGGTTATTCACTTACTCAAACCCAAGAAAATACAAAACACAGCAAGGCTTCAAGTCACTTTGAGCTCATTCTGCGTAAATAGTAACACCAACAATCAACAAACTTCGGGTACTTTGAGATAACTTTGCACTTCGATACATGAGACGGCCACCATCTTAGTCTACCCGTGACCATGGCTGCTGAAAAGCAACTGAACCGTAGTGATCAGTATAGATAGTAAAATAACACCAAATAAATCGCGATAGAATCCGTGAAAAATAGTTTTATTTCAATGTGTAACATTCGCGTAAACTTTCGACAAAATCAAGCAGTAGACAATTTTGGATGGCTTTTAAAGTTTAAACTTGGAAACTTAGGGCAAGATCTCATGACGAAAGCCAATGTTTTATTGGCTGTCCTGGCAATGTGTTCATATTCAAAGGTTAACTTTCAAGCAGCAGCTTAAATGAACAGCTTATAATGTGTAGTCAAACTTATTTATCTTACTTATTCTTCTCTTAGAAAAAGACATTTATCTTTTGTTTGTGAGAGAAAGTTAAATTAAAAATACTTAAGTTATTTGATTCGCTAAAAATTGTAACTGTAGAAGTTATTTATAATAATAATAATAAATACTCTTTATTGTACACCAAAAAAAAAGGAAACAAATATACACAAACAAATTATACATAAAATGCACAATGGGCGGCCTTATCGCAAGAAGCAATATCTTCCAGGCAACCTTTGGATGGACAGGAGTGTAACGAAGTACCTGGGTGGTTTCGGTGTCGAAATATCAACGAAGAGCTTTGTAGGGCTTTATGCAATCTGTGAATGGATTGTATAAATATGAATACATTCATATATTAAATGTATAATATAATATAAAAGTACTTATATACGTCTATAGCACACATACATACCTAAATTGGCTTTTCTACTACTTGGCTTAAAGGATAGTAGTAGTTGTAAGGCCACTCTACTGACACTAGAAAGGACGCAACGTGCTGTGCTTAAAGTTATACACTTTAAGCCCTTTCTATTTCCTACATCCCGGTTATACGAATTATCGGCGACTCTTACAATAAGACAATTGTTTATCCTACACACTGCCTTGGACCAACACAAACACGCCTACTACACAGCATCCTTAAGCAGTAATGGCGAAAGGACAAGATATTATTTACAGCTCCGTTATGCAGAACTACTTTTGCACAAAGATTCACTCCTTTTCTTGGACCATTCCTTTATAACCGACTAGCTAAGTTAATTCCAAATCTCCCTAAGCTAAAAATAAAGAATCCATTTTTAAATATTTAAAAACCTTAGAGTATGATGCCACTGAATCTTTTCTAGACACTAGTTACAACTTGGCAAATGTGTGATATCCTAATATAAGTATAACCACTACTTACCTAATATTGTTTTTGCGCATTTCTAATCTCCACATATATGAAATTTGTAATTTAGGATATTATTAGCACTGATGAACAGTTACCTCCTGAGATACAGCTTCAACTAGTTCAGAAGGTACAGAACTACATTGCTAAGGATAGCCTAAAATGAACATAATTTTAGTGGAGACACTATATTTTTCCTTAATAATGTACATTTGAGCAACCACTTATATAAATTTATTTATAAGGCCTATTTGGAATTAAAGAATTTGATTGATTGATTGATTTTCGTTTCATTAGAATTACATAAAGAACTACGAGTGAGAGAGCATTACACATACTCGTATATTATATTGTGTATAAATATTAAACAACGGGCCTAATAAAGCACTTTGCGGAACGCTAGAGGGGACGGTAAGCCATGTTGATTGCAACTGCTTGAGACTTATTACAAACAACAATAGTAGGTACCAGACTGTTGATAAGAAAAAACCCTACCCTACGCCAGCCCTTCATTGAATGTGAAATGAAAAATCGGACTACGCAGTGATTTGGGTCAAGAGTTGCGCCCTGATTCTCGTAAATTGTAGGAAAACAAAAAAGAAAGAAAAAAATATACTAGAAATTAAAAATGTCAAAGGGATGGCTGCTGTCTCATTTCAGTCTCAGCAATATTTTTATACGGCAAATTAGTAACCGTAATCTTATTTATGAGTACCTTTAGAATTAACGGCGCTTAACCAATCAGAAATCAATCATGCACAGAAGCCCTGAGGAAACAGGTTACCTTATGTGAGCGTATAGTACGCATACAAAACTAGGTGACAGGCTTAGCTTAGCCTTACATGTTATTATGGTTCATGTAGCTTTAGATTGTGTATAAATATCGTTATTTAAGTAGTCAAGGTAACAACCATTGTAAGGAGCGCTATGGAAAGAACGTACTTTTAGATTTACCTAAGATACACATTATAGGACCATTTTAGGTATCAATACACACGTAAATGTAAGTATTACATCTTTCATTATTTATAGAATACATGTTAAAGATTACTGTGACCAAAAGAAAAAAACAGATACTGTAGCTAGACAAACAAAAGCTCAGATAGATAGATGTACTCTTTATTGTACACAGAGCAATAGATTACAATATTTTCTTATATCTAAATACTTACTAGCTAATGCTATGTACAATTGGCGACCTTATCGCAGTTTTTGTTCTCTTCCTGCCTGGAAGGGACTTACCATTGGATGGATAGAGAAACAGACACGAAAAGAGGGGCTGCAGTGTAGAAGGAGCCTATACTCTCAGCGTCACTGTCGAGGATAAATGGAGAAGTCAAAACAAGAGGACGAATTTTTGGCAGTTATTTATAACGTATCTTATAAGTAATTTCAACTTGACGAAGCCTTTTGATTGCCTTCAAGGGGAAACCATAAAATTATTACAATACATTATGACTGGTCCGGGCGATTTCGGTGACTCTCACCTGTGTCTTTTACCTTTATTGCCGTTGACAATAGTAGTTAGCCAAGATGTTGGAAATAACTATGGATTATGTACGTAGCAATGTACTGTAAGTTGAACGTTTCAAATAATAATAATACGTGTCATGGCAGAACCAAAATTCGAGTTTAGTTTAAGGCACACACGAGCCCAACTCTAGACGAACTTGGGAAGGCACTCATCAAAAACCTATGGAGACTATGTATAGTAATAAACTTACAGGTGATGTTAAACAAACGCTTATTATTACATAAGTGTAACTGCTCTTCAGTCACACTTATGTAATAATAAGCGTTCCTTTTTTAATATGCAATAAATAATAAGTTGCAGACATTTTGTTTTAATTAATTTTATATAAGATTTAAATTAATTAATATATATCTAGTATCATTCTACGACTGTGCGAGATAGGAAAGGGAAGTAAAATGAAAACACTTGATTTTTTATTTAATAAGGCTATCTATCACATAGCTCACAAAACTCTAATGACGATGCTTCCGTGTAACTATAGCTGTAATTTGACAATCTTGACTATGTAATAATCTTTGCTAGAGTCATCGGAATCAGTTTATACAAACATGAGAGTAAAGACTTATTATATAAGATAAGATTTCAAATACATGTCTTACAAGACGAATGACTACGGTCACAGAACGATTCTGTTCGCATATTCAGGTTTCGTTACAAGTAAACTTGATTCAGAAACTGGCTCTAAGCGTTGGCAGTCACTATATACTTTGAACGAGTAACACACCTTTCTCTTTTGCGAGTACCTTTCACGCACTTAAAAACACCTACTTCGGACCATTTTACGTAGATACTTAAGACAACCATATGTTCTGAATTTCGCACTAAGATATATGTGCAGTGGTGGAGGTCTGGAGTATTTTGTGGTGTAAGATATGCCGAGTTCGTCGGCCGGCCTTAGCCCAGATCGGTGACGTGAAGGGGCTCAATCATGCTCCCCACTAAATGCCACGAGCTGAGAACATTCTCAGCGTCGAAACAGTCGTGGTTCAATATAATAGGGTCAGTTATACACACACGGTTGTGAGAATGCACGGTTCATGTTTTATCATCACACGTCGGAGATAGAACAGGTTCTTTTTTTTAATAATATCTCGTATTAGGCAATGTTATACGTGCCAGATAGAACCAATTAAACGTATTCGGTCTCACTATTTTTTTTTCTTTTTAAGAGTTACGTAAGAAACCTTTATAAAAAAGCAACCATACAAGCAACCAAAGCCGTTATTATAGGTTTAAAAACAGAATTACGGTTTTTTGGACTACGGCTTGTTAAAGAATAATTTATACTGAAAATATTCCGAAAATATTAAAAACTAGCAATCCCCGCGCGGCTTCGCTCGCGTGTACATATTTACATATTTAGCGCCGAAACCTAATTCTTTTTCCCAAATAAAAGTTGCCTAAGTTACTTCTTATAGTACCAGCTATCTGCCAGTGAAATTCCCGTGGAGATCGGTCCACCCGTTCCGGAGACTAGTCGGAACAAACAGACAGACAGATGGACAAAAAAATTAAAAACTGATTTTTAGGCATAGATATCGTGCAAATAACTGCACGAACTTAAAATATCTATTATTTTGACATTACAAACAGACACTTCAATTTTCTTTATTTGTATTGATAGACATGCATACCTACTGCTGGCACAGAATACTTCTTAATTATTCTACTTTAATCTAACTATTACTTATTTGATAACTGCTGTACCAGTCCTGTTCAAACCTCAAAGCTGTTACATAAAAGGATGCAAGTTAACAAAACAATACAAGAAATAGTTTAATTCGTATCACGGAGCAGAGTCGCCACTGAGGCGGTCAACACTAGCATCGATGTCGCATCGATGTCGCATCGAGGCGAAACTGTAGAGAAGGCCTACTATGTCCAACTTGTAAGGAAGTTACATAATTGTATGGTAAATATTACGTAACCGACGCTAACCGCTTACGGAGTGTGTAACGGTTCGGTAACGCTTGTGGAGAGTACCGGCACAAACAGAAATCGCTTCTGTATTTGTAGAAGGGGATACTTTAGACTAAGAGAACACTTATAAATGTTTCAATTGATGCTACGCATGCCTCGACGTTGACGAAATGATATATGTATGTTTTTTATTACTTGCAAAATAATTTTTAAATTAAAGGAAAATATTAAGAACGTAAAAAGGAGTCGAAACTCAAACTTTGAAGTTTAGGATTGAGCATTTGGAGTGCGAAACGGCCTCCTCCTTTTTTGGGCAGTCGTGTAAAAATTAATCCCCATTTATGCTAAAAAGAAATAATTGTATCCATATAACTTGAAAGTTCTAGCACTATTAGTGCACTATTCCCCTGATAGCACGCTGTCGCTGATACCCATAAACACTTGCGACTCCAGTTGCTACTCACGCGTTGCTAACCCTCTGTAGAAGCGTTTTTCTCTAACTCTTTACATTGCTAAAGTTATCAAACAACTGCACGCAAAACAAGATGCGAGAGGATAGTAACACCTATATTACCTATCAAGCAATAAATACGAAAGCCACTGAATATACGCAGTAGTGTATATTAGTACCAATTAGGTAGGTACATAAAACTATGTGGTCATTCATGGCATACTTAACTGAATAATTATCGGGTGCAGAGATAACGCTTACCTTGAAAGTACCTTTATTTTCCTCCTTTACTAGTTATATTATTAGCGTTGACCGAGCGACGTTGCACAAGCTATTTAGTTACAATCAATAGAATTATTTACATTGTAAATGACTATACTTGCCACCATTGTAAATGACTTGACTTGAGTTTCACGATAGAGTAAAGTACGATTCACACCGAACGGGTTGCGCCGGAGCGCCTTTTTAGTACGGTGATGGAAATTGAAGTTTATATTCATTACTTAAAATTCGCCTACTTGCGCTCGGCTACCGCCACGCCCGTTCGGCTTCGGAACAGCAACGCGTCGCTCCGGCCGGGCGGCGGCTGTGATTCAGATCCGGTCCGTTCGGTGTGAATCGTACTTAAAGGAATATTAAGCAAACCTAATTTTATTTTACTATTTTAGGCATTATACAATCGGTGCAATTTCGATCGAAACGTCAGGTAACCAACCAAAAAGGTTTCGTACCTTATAAATATTATCGCGATTTATAAAGCTAATATAATGTATAAATGGGGCGTGTCATGGACGACTAATTTTGGACGACATCTTATTCATAGGGTCGTAGAGTCGCCTTCAGTGTTGCAATTGTCTGTATTTTGGTCTGCTGAGAATAGAATATTAGTCCTCAAACAACTTGGTAACACTGGATGTGATTTTGTATGAGTTATGGGTCTCAGTAATAAACAATAAGCGGGCTTCCTGGCAAGCCATAATCACAACTAGCTAACCCGCGCAACTTCGTCTGCGTTTGTAAATTGTTCCCCGTTTTTTGCAACATTTTTCATTGTTGCTTCGCTCCTATTGGTCGTAGCGTGATGTTATATAGCCTATACCCTTCCTCGATAAATAGGCTATCCAACACTAAGAGAATTTTACAATTGGAACCAGTAGTTCCTGAGATTAGCACGTTCAACCAAAGAAATTTACTCTTTAGCTTTTGTTTATAGATTTGTTTGAGTCTAATCGCATGATTAGTGAAACATAATTGAAACAACAAACATAATTGTCTAATGTCAGAATCTATAGAACTTGAAGTAGTCTTAGTCGAGGACCATGAGAAACGATTACTATAGCCGGCTATGGTAATGTACACGAACTGACAAACACCCATTATAATTAAATAAAAATGGAAGAACTTAAAAATCAACAAGTGACTTCTAGAATGGAACATAACATGGACTAATAGCCTATTATGTAGTTTATGTACGCAAATTGAAACTTGGTCGTGGTTATTATAAAAGTAGGTATGGTGTTGAGTTGGTGTTGAGTCACGCCCGTGAGCCCGGCTGACCTTGGCCAAGACAAAGACGCACTATTGTGCGGGACAACAAACAGTATCTTCGATAAAAGTATACCTAAACAGGCAGCGACGAACGTAGCGTGAATTTGTAATATCGTTGTTTGACATGAATACATTCGCGAATTAATGAAGGAAGGTGGTGGCAATGATAAAAACATACGAGGAACAAAGGAATACTTAGATAATGCGGTATTGGTATTCACCTGTAAGACACACATAGGTATAACTATGGATTTTTCCATATAAGAAGATAATACGTGACGCGGATGAAAATTATACGCTTTGCATAAAGCTATTTCTTTATGATTAATCTTCTTTTTAATAAATATATTATTTTAAATTACCATTATATCATATTTAAGGCTTAAAACCCACTTTTTTGTAAATTTTTGCACTAGTTTTTTATGAGTCCGCTGGAAATGCAAATGTGACTTAACCACAAAAGTAGATTTTTTTTTAAACGAAATTAAATTAAAATAAACATGGTGTCAACTGAAACGTTCTATTCTGAATAATCTTACTTGCAGTAACGGAAGAATAAAGAAAATACACTTAGAGACAAAACGCTAAACTTTGTGGAAATCACATTACATACATGTACATATTGTAGACATATTGTGTACAATGAATCAGAGAACTTAAACATAAGATCGTGACCATCAATTAAATAAGAGATGATATTAAATACTAAGTGCTAAGGAAATTCACACAACGACCAACGACTAGGAATTACATAACCCATGTCATATAGATGTTGATGACAATACGTTTAATAGATGTAGGTAGTTCATTTTGTTTAACGTACACAAACACTCGACTTGTTTACATATATTATGTAAGTGATGTAATATCGATTAATATACTACGACTCAGAATTCAGAGTTCTTTCAGACGTAACTAATTAGTCCGTTATCTTTAAAAACTAAGATAAGGCTCGTTATGGTTTTTAATTTAACAAAAACAGGATAAATTCAGCTACAATATAATAACAATACAAGAGGAAGGAAATTCAAGCCGGGTTGCAATGTTGCACCAATTTATTTTATTGTCACGACACGTGTAGTAACTTATTAATTAAAAGCAATGCAATGCATGCTATGTAATATCTTATTGAATTCAAGGTAAAATTTGGTATATATTCAGGTGTGCACAGTTCTCGCGGCGCAAAAGTCCGCATTTCACAATAAATCACTCGGAACAATGGCGTCCAAGGCTCGAGTGGAACACAACGCCTACACTAGCCCGTGCAATGTCATTGTCAAGGTCGCCGCGATAAGGCATTCGTCACATCGACACGTTTAATTACATTCCATCGATATCGCGCGCGGTTGCATCATCGCAACGTGATGTTGGTGAAATGTGTTTTTTTTTACTGCCTCGCAATTTATGTTCGGTCATTTTCTCTGCTTCACAGATTTGTCACGCTGCTTGCGAACAATCATCATCATATGACCGATTGTATATTTCTGTTTCCTCATCATATGACTTCTTTCCTAGGATTCGTAACACTTGTTTTAGGACTACTGGCTGTTTAATTATGTGGGCTAATATTGTGTATATTGTGGTCATATTCAGCTACTTCTGCTAAACAGTGTAAAAAATAACATCGAAAACAAAACATATCACTACGCAGTATTTCAGACCATTGTTTATCTGCTACGTCGTATTTAAAATAGTTGAAGATTGCAAATAACTCTTAAATTTATCAAAAAGTAACTGTAGGATCTCTGAAGGAACTGAAGCAAGAATTTATACTGTTTACCTGTCGAATTGACGTAAGGAAAACGTGAAATTTAACAGACAGGCAATTGATATTGTTTAGACATAAGAAATAGTTGGGCTTGATGAAAACTTTCTTATAGGATTAAGTAAAATGTAATAATGGCCAGCTGAAAGGCCTGAAAGTCACCTTCAAAGTGCAAATGCTGGTGTTATTATGTCACCGATTTATAGCGCATTCCGACGGCGATCCATGTGTAACGTTCGACACGGAACAGTCATCTGATACGCTTGCTTATATGTAACAGGTATTAGAAATTGTTTCTGAGAAATAAGAAAGATGTATTCCGATCTTGCCGACCTCCTAAAGTGTGTGGAGTATGCAGAATCAGGATTCCGGCTTCACAAATTTAAAATAAACAATTGATTAGGTTCATAGTTATTAATATACTGAAAAGAATACTTGTTGAATTTTGTATGGAAAAAAGCTACATTTATTTTTGAAACATTCCTCTTAGTGTTTGAATAATTATCAAATTTTCACTATGTTTCATAACTTCTTACTTAATTGGCAACTCAGAAGTTGCCGTAATGTAGCAGAAGCACCAGACAACAATTTCTAAACCAACTGTAGGTACTCTTAGTTAGATGGTTCTGATCATGTAATCGTCTTCACTGTGATGCTGGCAATCAATTACAGACTGTTTTACCTGAATCAAATAAAAAAAGAAAGATTTCCTCAATCATACACTAACTGCCATTTTAAATAAGAACAATTTTCATGTTTACCTATTTTATTGCGTTAACATGCTTGTTTTTCTAAACAGTGCAATGGTCAGAATGTTAGTATGAGTGGGGTTAGGTAATGCCAACTCAGGTGGCCTCCTCACTACAAGGGTCACAAGGGAAATCACAATCACTGCGCTGGCCAAGGTGCGCATTGGCTGGCTTCATAAGCCTTTTAAAACAGATGTGTAAAACTTTTGAAAAACCTGTGGACTTATTTTGCAATCCAAATCCAAAACCTTGATGGCGAATTAAAGGTGAGCAGTTAGGATGTTTATACTGATGACTGCTGTGGATCACAGATTCGGCACCCTTTTAGGACAACATTGCGGCAAATAGTATACCTGAGAGTATGAAGGTTAAGTCACGAAGTTCTCCAGTACCGTTAAATCAACTAAAAAGTCATTTGAAAAACACACAGGGGATATTAAGAAGTGCGCGAACGGAGAACCAATAAATATTTCAGAAATTAAAGTGTGAAAAATACCAGTCTTATATTCTCATGACCTTCCAACAGAAAGTACTTATCCAAAAAGGTGTCAGTACGTTGCGCGACAAAAGAATACAAAATGCTCATTAACCGAAATAACAATTGAAATTGAAATCAAAAGTCACACACTCTATGGTCGTTTGACACCGTGATCTGGTTGCAAAGAGATCGTTTACGAATCATCTCGGAAGTAAGATTATAACGTGGAAGTGTATGAAGTACTCATTGCGAATATTAATAAATTTATGCAACCTTCTGTGGATTAAGCAGTAGAATGATTAATTGGAAGTGTACATGATTAGTATGCGAAACATTGTTAGAATATCAATCAGGATGCACATAACGATGTCCTCGAGGACTATCATCTAAGGTCTGAATTGGCTTAAAGCGCCTGGGAATAGAAAGAAACTGGCAGTTTCGGTTAAGGGATACTTAATAAGTAATTTGGTTGTATAATCCTGCTTCAAATCTCTGTGGACCAGCTGACAAAGATATATTCACGAACACAAATATTTGCACTGAGCAGGAATCGTAAACGCGACCTCTGATGTTGCAGTCGATTGTCCTACTACCGCGCGTCATGAGTCGTAAAATGGGCAAATATTGTGCTTGGTGTTCTTGATATTTTAATGAAGAAGCGTGAGAATTTTTAAATATAACAACTTGTTAGAAATATCTGAAGAAATTGGATAAAATCATGATCACAATGCAACATTGTAGAATCGAGTTAGTAGTTTATGTATAGTAATGAAGTTTCGTGAGTCAGGGATTCACGAATAATTACGCTTGCGTAAGCCGTCTGTTTAAATATAATAATAGAATTATTCCTCAAGCAATGTACTGACAAAACAGTTAACACTATAATTCAAATTTTAATATGAAGTCATCCATTAATTTGCAATACTGATTTGCAATTTTCGAAATGTTGGAACGCTCTAAGTTGGCGCATGCAGATTAAGAATCGTTTGCTCGTTTATTCTCGATCCTAAAACAATATGAATTTCGCTATCTCGTGTGACAATCAAGTCTTCTTCCAAAGAAAAAACTCACACGTATAGCGTGTCGGTGTCCGCTACGCAATAATTGTCAGTCCAGTGGGTGCCATCGCCTAGCCACGTACGTGAAGGCGTTACAAACGAATTATTTGTATTCGGTTCGTCTCGGACGAGGCGCGATTATCATTGTAAATGTATGACCCGTTCAGACGTGATACTTTTCTTTGGGAATTGTGTAACTTGGATAAAACTTGGAAACTGAAACGTCAATTTTTTAAAAAAAAAATCTCTGCTATTGAATGAGGTTATGAGGGCTGAGGATTTATGTAGATTGACATGAATATGTGTCATTTGGAACAAAGTTGATAAATAGGTTAAAATATTTTTTACATACTGACTCCGAAATCATCAAAAAATAGTATGAAAAAAATAAAATTCGCATAATCGCAATACTGATCACCCTCGTCTATTTTCAGTGCATGTACGAATATAAATCGAGTTGCGGGAGTATCCTCCACTTGGACCGATTCTGGCGGTAGAATAACAATGTGCGATGAGACGTGTACTCATAGAGTGGTGAGACTTCGGTTGCATACATAGATTGCACTCAGTATATTGATGAAGCAATTAATAATACATATAAAAATTGGCAAGTATACCTATAATTTAAAAAATATCAGTCGTCGACAAATGTTCAATTATTATCAATATATTGTAGGTACTATATTTTATTGAGATATTTTATTTTAGGTCCACCAATTTTATTTAAATTAAATATAGTATGTAATAATATACATACTATGTTTAATTTAAATAAAGTCTCGCAAATTATACTAAAATAATATTTTTTTACTAAATTGAATCTTAATTAAAGCTTTTTATTACCGGACTACCTACACAGAAACGTTACGTTATTTTTTGTGTTCTTATGAACAGCAGAACTAGCTGAAGTATAAAGCCGAGTCAGTGGCGAATTTATACATTTGCCCCCAGTAGGCTATTTAAATTTTGCCGCTTCTACCCACCTCTATAATTCCATACCCCAGTTGACAATCACATTAATTGATTTTTTGTCAAGGCTAGTGTGACTTTATGATTTGTAGTCCACAAATCATGAAGTCGTCCTAATTAAACCGCCTTTTTCCTGTAATTAGTATGATTGTTAGTGTCCACAAAGACCACGAAGACCTTCGTTTTGCGACATTGCAGCAAGAGTCATGAGAAAACTCAATGTAGATTTTCAAATGCTGCTAAACCTAAGTGGATGCTTCTGGTGATTTTTTTCTCGAAAACCGGGTAAAACCCGGACACTGTGCCAGGGGCAACAATTATTAGATGAACAAGTTATTTAATTTATTAAAAAAATATAGAGCCGGGTTTTTTTTAAGGTGAATCTCGATTTCACACATGTGTCCGGGATTTTTGAAGAGCTTGTCCGGTGTCGGCAATTTAAGTGATGGCAGGCCTAGGCATAGGTCACAAGATCGCCCTGGTCACCTTAGATGTGCTATATTTTATCAGATCAGCCCTTATGTGTTTCTATGAATGTTTTACTGAATTTTTCGAATTGTATTGGAATAAGTTTGATCCCAAGGTAATCCCGTTCTAGTATGACGTACTTTTCAAATGAAAATATTTAATTACATATGATTTGGCATTTATATTGAAAAGTATCGCGATACATGTCAGTCTGTCATATCTTAGCGTTGTCATAGAGAATCATAGTCATAGAGATGAACGATGATGGATGGGTATTTCACTCACAGTAAAGATAAGACTTATCTGTGTTTTAGTGTTCACACTGAGAGATTTTATCAATAAATAAAGAGGACCCGGCACTCTACATAGAAACTTGTAACACCTATTGATATGGAACGGAACGCATCCATAGATTGACGCTCGTTCCCGCGGCTATGCTTGTCATTTCATTCTGTCAATCGTCTGACACTGATCAATACGTTACGCAGAGTCACGTACTCACGCATTATTTGTAAAATACTTGTAATGTCTTAATTAATAAAGCTAATATACAACTAACTGCAACAAGCATTCTTAGTTAATATTATACATCGGCCAATAAACTTGATTTTGAATACACGGATGTCGCAACGATTGAGATGGTCGCCTTGGCACTAGGCCGCGTCGAATGTTGTGGGTTCGATTGCCACGCGGGACAAAAATTTGTGTGATCCACAAATTGCTGTTCCCAGTCTGCGTGTTCTCCGTGCCCCTTGTTTGAATGTTTGTAAAGTCTCACGCGCAAAGGAATTATGTATGGAGCGAAGTTGTATTTAAAAAAAAACCTTTAAAGTACAAGGTCTGTGCAACTTAAATTGTTGTTGTATTATTTACATTTAATAACATTAAAACTTTGAACATCTCGACTGTCGTTTCGATTGCTGTTCGGTTACACTGCCTGTATAGTATACCTACCCGGGCAAAATGTAGCACCTACACCCACCTAAATCATAGCGTTAATTACCGTTAATGTAATGGTATATTGTTTAGATTTGTTAAGATTAGAAAACTACAAAACTCTGTTATTTAAAATTGTCCGAATTGTTAAAATATCTCGTTTTACTTTCGTTCCAAAAGTATTTGGCTACCCAAATAATAAACAAACTAATGATAAATAATAAACAAAAATGCGATCATAAGGTATAAATGTCCAGTAAATAAAAATGTTTTATACTCATGTTTAACATATTTTTTGAGTATTTACAGCAAAGGCGTAATTTTGTTTTGACATTTCAAACGCAATCCGAGCTGTCTGTACGATTATAAAACTAGGAGTATTCACGAATATACCATCAATCATGATGGAATAACAGTAACGTTCTGAAATAATTTACATTTATCAAGGCATAATAAATTCTATAATATGCGAGAGATGTTAGAAACGTCTAGAAACATGGTAGCGTGTGCCGGAGTTGATAAGGTTAACGATGTTTTTACTGTTGGCTTTGAACTTGGATTTTTCAATGTTATCAAATCGTTTTTCACGGTCCTTCTATAAAGTGAACATTTCAATAATAATGCTGTAACCACGATAGATTGCGTTGACACGTTTCATATGTTGAAGACAAACGTGAGTGCCATTTTATATATTTTTATGTTACATCAATTTGTAATGCTTAGCGCATTGGTGTAGGTCTGAGAAAAATGCCGGGTAACGTATCAGGTGTTCGCAGGTCTTATACGGCATTCAAACACGAAACGCTAGTAACATGTAATGACTAAACCATTACAGCTATATATTTTACAAGTTGATCACGCCGCGGCTTCGCCCTCCGTACGTATTTACTTATATTTTTTGCGCGGAACTCTGGTTATTTTCTAAAACAAAAGTAACCTAAGTTACACCTTATAACATCAGCTATCTGCCAGTGAAAACCGCGTGAAAATCGGTCCAGCCGTTTCGGAGATTAGCTGAAAAAAAACAGACAAAAATTTTAAAAATTGATTCTTTTGGTGTAAGTACTGTGTAAACATACAGACGCATTTAGTAAGAAACTGTTATTTTGGCATTACAAACAGAAACTTCAACTTTATT
Source organism: Euplagia quadripunctaria (assembly GCA_963859945.1). NCBI lineage: Eukaryota > Metazoa > Arthropoda > Insecta > Lepidoptera > Erebidae > Euplagia > Euplagia quadripunctaria. The sequence continues at coordinate 21,971,103 of OY982573.1, read as the reverse complement.
TATTTGTATGTTTATATAGATTGGAACATTCTAACAACGTATTCTATAGTCATAGCCTAGGCGTCAGGGAAAAACGTAGGCTTTTTTCGACTCGATCCAGTTTCTCTGCAGAAATAAGTTCATTGATATGCATATTATAAGAGCCCAATTTTGCTAAAAAAATTGACGTCTGCTTAATTATTTAAATCAAAAATAACATGAAAAAATTGTGTTTTTTTTGGTTTTCCGTAGTATTTACTCTCAGGTGCATAAATCGGTACATGTACTCCATAGAGAGAATTGAATTATGTATTAAATTTAAAACAGTTTCTTGAACTTTTTGGATCGATTAGATCAAAATCGGTCGCTCACACACACTGGTACATTATTTTATTGTTGATTTCAAAAAAACCGGAGTGTGACCGAAAAATTTGTTAAAATCTAAGGCTTAATAGCCGTATTTTGATTGTGTTGACTTAGAAGCTTGATTCTTTTACAGCTTCAAGGGACCGCTGACATAAGTATTTGATGTTAATTTCAAATTGATGCCTTCACGAGTTCCCGAGGAAAAGGGTCTTGACAGACACACAGACAGACACAGATATAACAACAAATTAACGACTTTCGGATTTTTTACTTTATTTGTGCTATGAGACCTTGCTTCTTGCCAAATTTCATGATTCACACTAGGTCAATGGGAAGTACCCTATAGGTTTTGATTTACCTGCGAAATGTTCAAATTTGATCAATTATAAGTGGTCATATCTTATGACTGCGTTGACTTAGAAGCTTGATTTCCTTACAGCTTAAGAGACCGCAGACTTATGTATTTGGCATTAATTTCAACTTGATGACAGATAGACTTGACAGACAGACAGACAACAAAGTGATCCTATAAGGGTTCCTTTTATTCCTTTTGAGGAAGGGAACCCTAATAACAAATAAAAACGGTGTAAATTAATTTCTTTTTTACAATAAAATATCTAAGTATTAGGAATGCAACTTGAATGGTGTAAAAAAATTATTCATCGTCCTCACTTATTTTTTGCAAAGCCCCGGTAAACATTGAACTTACATGAGAGTTTCTGTTCTGGCCCCCACATTTATCTGAATAAAATATTACATGTTTTGGAGGTGCTCATAAAGACAAGAGGCTATTTGATTAGCTCCTCTTCCAGCAATGGTTTCATACCATATGTAGCATACAGCTTTGCCGGTTTTATTGTCATGAACAGTTAAACGTCCACAGCTGACGTTTGTAAAAAGCTACAGACGAATTTAGTGCTCGAGTCGGTAAATATTGCCTCAAATCAAAGTGTACACTTGGACAGAACTGTCAATCTTACACATTTGTGTATCAGTTCTCTTGCTTTCGTAAGCTTGATCAGCAGCAGCCTTGTGCTCATTATATTGGGCAAGTAATTCAGCTGTGGCCTGACTATCCTGTCACAGCTGAATTTTCATTTTGTATCTATTACACGTATAACATGTATTGGTACCAGGATTTTGAATGATAATCCTAATTTATGGAACTCTTGGCTGTAAATTTTAATTAACGGCGGATTATCTTGCTTATTGTTTCTAAACTTTCGCGACTTTGATACATATTAGATGTGGAATTCGGGACTTAATCGCGATAATATTTAAAAGGTATAATAAGAGGTATTGTAGGTATAGGTACTTTTCCTATTGTAATGACTTTCATACGATGGAAATGACAAAATATGTTCCTTTATTACTTGCCTCCTTTCATTAGAGATTTTGTATTTTGGTATGCTTTTCCCACGATTATCATCCATTTCAGTGGCGCCTAATGAAGAACGTTTCTTTAAATCTGTAATGCTTAGTGTAATAATCGTTGGCTGACCTAATAAAATAAATAAATAAAAATAAAGCAACAGATTTTATAAAATTATCGCAGGGCAGTGAAATATTAGTATTGCGCTTAATTTCTATTAAAACTATAAAAACATTACGAAATCAAACACAATATTATCATCTTTACTATTTTGATTTCAAAAAGTTCTCAGACTTACGTAAGTCTACACTTTTGAATTATTGTATCACTACTGACTGAATTTGTGTCTCACACGCCTGAAAGTGGCACAGGCACTTCCGTGTATTTTCACCCTTTGAAAACTAGGACAAATCCGGGGAAACCCGGCCGGATGGCAGCCGTAACCGTACGTACGAGTAACTCAGTTTTACGTATGTGTACCGATATACAAATAAATGTTTATTTTTCTTGGCTTTGGCTAAAGTGTACAACTTATACGGTACTAGCTACCCGGCCATGCGTTGCTATAGCTTTGTAATTTTGCAATAAAACAACATTATAAAAACTATTCTATCGCTCAGGTTGGACCAAGCTGCACACAGTGTGCAAAATTTCATTAAAATCGGTTCACTAACTTAGGAGTTCATCGCAGACAAACAACGTGCTACAAAATTTTCTTATTTTATATATAGCATTTACAAAATGATGAGGAGACAAGTGAATAATGTTCTGGGATATAAAGTCTTGGTATAGCGGTGATATGGCGAACACAAAGAGACCTGTAGGGAGGCCATTGCTACGCTTTAAATATTGTGACAAGAGGGTCATGGCTGCTTTCAAAAATGGGAAATTCTTGCTGAGAAGGCAACGGAATGGCGAGGAATTGTTGCAAGGTGACGCAATTGTGCGATGAGGCCTCATTCGATGCACTAGCTGACAAGAGACAAAGACGACATCAAGGCGGCTCAATGTCATCAACCGCAAACTTCCACTTCCAACAATCGGTTTCGGTAACTTGCACTCTACTACTAGAGCAGTTTTTTTAAGTGAAGTGGCTCCTTCATCTAAAAAGAGAATGTAACCAAAAATAGTGGTTAGTAACTGTCGGGGTGATTAACTTTTATAACAGATCTTGCAAGGGGTAAAACACTTTTCCTGACAATAATTCAGCGTTTTGGTTAAGTTAAATTGTCTCTAACCGTCGTACCCTCTCGGTAAGATGAATCTTGGGAAACCTCAAAAAGAAAGCGGTACTAAGGTACCATTGGCCACAAGTGTCAACTTTTTTGCCCAAACTCCTTACGTTTAGTTAGTTAAATATAATAATGCTATTAAAAGACTGTAAAGCATTAAGTATTACACTGTTCCATGTGGTTGACAAAGCGGCACGTGTCGTCGATCGTTACGCCAGCCTCATCAAGGCCATGACCACCTATCATTCAATCACTCAACATTTCTCTCGTACATCATGACATAACAAAAATGTAACGTATTAGCTTATTCAAAATCCATGAGTTTTGACTTCACAGAAAACGTAGGTACAGAAAAGAGTAACACCTTCAAAGAAACTAAACATTTCAAATTAATTATGGCTGTACGTGGTGTATTACATTTTTGTTCTTTTTTTAACAACATTTAAAGATTTTGTGATCATTTATAAAGTTCTAATTTATACTGATCATTAAATACATGTGGCTAGGGATTGCAATCCCGCAATCCTGGGGATTCCGCGTCAATTTTAGTAAAAAAAAAGTAAAAATTTGCCCACCAAGCTTTCTCTAGAAGAAAGAAAAAGACGAAGAAGAACTACAGATACGAGTATACCTATCTGCAGTTATCTAAGAAGCAGGCAGGGCTTACACCGAGCTTTTTATATATATATTTTCCATATATATTTCTATATATATAGATAGATTTGGCGCCAACTTTCAAATTGCGTGGTATCCGCGGATCCCGCATTTGGAGGTGCGGGATACAGCAGGACTAAAATTGACGCGGAATCCCGTAAGACTGCGGGATTGCAATCCCTACATATGGCTAATCCAATGCACAATATTGATTTGTGACTTTATTCTAAAGATTTTTGAAGGGAAAACTTCTTTAGCGGCGTTGTGCACTTTTTGGGATGAGTAAAAAATGTTAAAACTCGCGTCAGGACACGACCTGATCGAAAATTCGTAAGACGGAGCCGAGTTTCTTATGTTTAAAAAAATATAACATTCGAAATTCAAACATTTATGAGCGGCCAGGAGCGCAGAACTTCCAGTGGTACCCCATGTATACATTTAGATATGTTATTACCTGTATAAATATTTTACTTTTAACCTAATTATATATATACAGATGTGTGTGTGTGTGTGTGTGTATGTATATGCAAATACATTGTGTGAAGTTATGTTTTCACTTCTGACGTGCAGTCCTACGACTGACTGTTTTTTTTACTTGTTAACAATGCGTTATATGGGAAAGTGGATGATTAATAGTTTGTTGGCAAATGTTTTGACTTGTATGGGAAAATTAATCCTGAGGTGTCAGTTAACATAGTACATACGCGAATATAGTACCTGCTACTTTATCTAAGTCAGTAGAAAAAGAGACCTGGAGTATTTATTACATTTAAATATCTGGTTCTGTTTACAAAAATTAATTAATAAAACAAATATGAATTATAATTAAATACTTAACGAACTTTACTTACTTCTTCGTTTATATATTTACTTAACGAGGGAAAAGCACAATAGGATTTCTTCTTCTACTTCTAGATCTTATTCAAATAGAGAACTCCCTGATTGGTGAAAATACCTACACCCAACAGAAAACCGCAGCGGAACGGAATTACTAGGCTATTGTTGCGTTCCTGTTATAGAGTATTTTAGATGGAATTCTTCGGATCACGGGTACTGTGAAATATAGGCACTGGTATGGTAGAAAACTAAACGATATTAAAAAAAATACCTTTAGATGCAAACAATACTGAGCACTCCAGTTAGGGAGATACTATGACTTAGAAGAGAGTATTCCTAAAATATTGGGCCAAGGCAAAAACATGAGAAATGTCGGACTATAAGTACTAAAGCTTTGAAGGGATGTAGCCATACAACCCTCAATCCAACCAACAAATAACATAAAAAGGAGTTCTAAACTCTGGCAAAATAAATATAAAGTATACAAAAGGAGAAGCCAGCCAAATATTAAGGCACGTGATGGTCATTCTGGAAAGCGGCTCACGTTGATTGTTGCCAATTTCTTTGTCAACGCCCGGCGATCGCGTAAAGTTCCTGGCACGTGAGCCGAGGACGTGATTCCAAGAACACACTCCAAAAATCTCTCGAGACGAACCGAGAACCTCCAAAATGTAAAAGTTTTGCCGCCCCGACGTCCAAGTGCTCCGTGCTCTTGCATAAACCATAAATAGAATTAAACAAACGTGACTGAGACGGGGAAAACTCCGTGAAAGCTGTTGGAATTGTGATTTAAAAAAAAGGTTTGGAAAGGCTCTTGTTGCTTTAACTTGGGTTGTTAAAATTTTATGGCTGAAATTTGGTATGGTAATAAACATAAATTTTATTGTGTCTGAGGCGTTGAGATCTTTCAAGTTAGGGATCGCACTGTATGTTGATTCACTTAATTGCAATCAATAACTTTTAAGTTTGACGTGAAATCGTACGTAAAGGAGAGTTTGGAAGTAAAACCTTTTTTTTTGGAAACCCGTGTGGAAACCCGCTCGGGCCGTCACCCCACCGGGGTTTTAGGTAGGGCGATGTGTCGAAATCAAACCGACTAAAACCACACGGTGTGCTGTACTGCGCCTGAAATAGGAGGAATCTGGGAAGAGCTTTTATTAACGCCTGCGCCTAGCGTGAGCACCACCTTCGGGTAAAACCTCTCAGCTAGGCGACGTCCAGTCACACGCGCGGTAAGCGCGCCTCCGCCGCCCGGTTCGACAGCAGCGAATTAGGTCCGAGTGGAGATTGTCCTCCCGGGCCCGTTCCGCCACCTCCTTCTGCGAGATGACGTCCTCAAAGAAGGTTGCGACCGCGGTAAAACTTCTGTCTCTACCAGCCATGGAGCGTATGACGGCCGGTAGCGAGAGATCCTCTCCGATGACGGCAGTGAGGGCCCGACGCCGCATCGCCCAAGCAGAGCAAACCGCCAGCGTGTGCTGCTGAGTCCTCACTGCAGTCGCAGTGGTGACAGCCGGGACTCAATTCCTTCCTAGCGACAGAGTGTGGGAACTTCCCGAAGCAGCCGTGCCCGGAAGAACCTGGGTCAGTCAAAAGGAAAGGGTCCCGTGCTGCCGCCCTGCCCACTCGACGATGACCGGCTGGAGCGCCTCCACGGCGGCAACGTTGAGCCCCAGCCGAGACAACCGACGAGCCATTGTGGCTCGGCGAGCGGCCTCACGCCACTCGCGTACCTCTTCGAGCGGAAGCCGACTGCCGCTTCCCGCCCGAAGGAAGTCCAACTACCTAACACAACAGAGCAGTTAAATAGCAATACTTTAATAATGTTCTTTACTCACTCACTCACTCACTTCTTTATATCCTCCAAGGGGTATGTATACAGAGATGTATTATACCCATAATTAGATAACTACATTTTGGTCATACGTAATAGGGGGCGAAGATGTAGCCGTCCAGCCGGCGCCATTCGCTCTCCTAGCCGCTATTGAGTAGCAGGTGTTGGAGCACCAGGATAGGGTTTGCAATGCACAGGTGACACTGTTAGAGTGGCGAGGGTTAGCAGGCATCAGTAACCACATTGCCACCAGGCTAGACATTTGCTTTTTGTCTTTTTTGGTAATACACAAAAATAAAATCATCTTCATCATGTCTAATTAATTGAGACCTCCCTTAAATTTACCTAGGAATCTCACATTAACATAATTTCACGAAAAGTTTGTGAGTTGGTTTATGAAATGAAACCGAATGGGAAGACACTCACCTGCGTAATGTTTTCAGTGAGACAGGTAAAGTTGGATGACTCTTATCATATGACGGTAACGCCGCGAGTGAAATCTTTCGTGTGGAGTGTTGCTTTTCATTCCCCTGTAACCTCATACTATCTCTTGGCCGTGTGCTTGTTTGCCTTAGTGATATGCCATAATAATAATAACTAGAGATCGCCTGTCGTTGGAAATTCGACCATAATTCATTAAGTTTTGCACACGTTTTGTTTTATTTCGATTTTAAGGTCTTTGTTCAGGTTGATGTTGATCTTAGGATATCTCTTCAAGACCTTAAAATCTACAAAACAAAATCAGGACCTAGTAAATTATTCATCTTTGTTCGTTCATAAATTCAAGATCTGACTCCTAAAAATAGACTAATTTATGATTTTTAAACTGTTGTTTTAGCCGCGCAGTGCGTTGAGTGCAGCTGAGGAGATACGTAAAACATTTTAGTTCCAAGCGCAGTGATGGCTTCAACTCGTCAACCTGTTAATAACAAAATTCTATAATAAACTAAGATTAAAACCATATAACAGTAAATGAACCAGGAATTGAAACACAATCAGATCCACAATATCGAATTATGTGCGTAATCTCTATACAATGAAAACTTTATGGCGTCCGGACGCATGCGCATATAATATTTTAAAATTGCTCAAACACGACTCCCCATAAATAAGGAAATCCAGGCTCAAGGTGAGGTGCGTTGTACCACAGGGATCGAAGCAAGATTGCATCCGAGGAGCGACGGGGGGGAAGGGTTCGGAACTGCGCCGGCGCAGGCCATCGACCCGGTCACCGACCGCAGGGCGTGCCCTTCGCGCCTGAATCCATTATTCTATACCTTGTCTCGACCGCTAGAAAGTCCGTTGGACATTAAAAAAAAAAACTATTTCAAATATGTAATGGAATTCTATTGTTGAAAAGCATAGGCGTGTTATGCGACATGACTTTATCGAGAAGGTCAATTATGTACCATCATACGTGTCAGATATGGCCTTCTGGCCTAAGGCTTGACACACAAACGTGTAATTACAAAACTTCCTAGTAAGTACAAATACTTAATAGTTTCCCTATTATACAAGAGAGCTGAAACGGAGAGAGGTGATCGATTTATTTGTACAGTCAATATAGTGGAGTAACTTGTTCTAGCAGAATACTTTATGTAATTTAAACGACAACGGATATTACATGGTTACCCAGTTTGGGGTTATAAAATACCAAAAATAAATAAGTTTCTAAAATCAATACGCGGTACCACGACATATAAAAAAAAAGTTCATGTTTCATACATCCTCTTCATTAATAAGCCTCTAGGCAAAGTGAATCTTAATAAATGTCCTGAAAATTTTACTGAATATACACGAATCCTACATTTTTGTAAATGGTTTTATTATTGTTTTGACTGGCCTGTTAGTCTAGTGGTTAGTGACCCTGACTGCTAAGCCAGAGGTCGTGGGTTCGATTCCCACCCAGGACAAATAATTGTGTGATGAGCACGATAATTTGTTCTGTGTCTAGGTGTAATTTATATTTAATATGTATGTATTTAGAAATATATAAGTATGTTTATCAGCAGTCTGGTTACCATAGTACAGGCTCTGCCTAGTTTGGGATCAGACGGCCGTGTGTGTGATGTGTGGAGTTATTATTATTATTATTCTCATTGCAGCATTATGAAATGAAATGATAATGATTTATTTACGAAAGTCAGTAGCTACATGTACATTTAGCGTGTTGTTCGAAATGCATTTGAAACTCATGGCCACAGTTTTTCAATAGGCAACAATGTTTTATTAATAGTGGGATGCCACATAATAGTAATAATTAAGATTGTCCCTCCAATGTGATGGTGCAATGCGAGCATCTACTTGGGTAACGTGGAGATCGAATCTGATGTAACCAAAAATAATAAATAAACTACTTACTGAACATTAACTTCGCAGACACTGTCATATTCATTTAAATCTTACAGCCATTCCTTATAGTAGATTGCATTCAGGCAACTTGTTACATATTTTAGACTGATCTGTACAAGTCGTTTTGTCTTCTCAAGGCTACATCTGATGACTGATGGTCTTCCATTTTCCATAGAACTTTCAATGGCGTTTTGTATACAATGCCCCCAATAACTCGATGCTCTAGCGAAGCAGAATGTCCAGTTTTCTCCTCGTCCAACATTTGAACTCAAGTTACAAAACAGACGACGGCGATGAACTTGTGACTATTACGTTATAGTATTGTGATTAGCCAAGCCCCGCTAACATTTCCAAAGAACAACCTTTCTCAGTTGTTCGAACAATTTCTAAGGTATGCAGTGCTATGGAGCTTGTTGTAAGTGCAAGGTATTAGCCTAAACGGTCAAGATCGTGACTCGAATCGTGACCAGCTCACGATCGTAAGTCGACATTATGCAATCTACACGGGAGTACGATTATTACGCTTCGGTGAAATCGAAGCGTTAGTTACAAAAAATATTATTTTCTTTGTTTACTAACTATGATATTCGTCCTGAGGTTATTTCTATACACCTACTTTTTAATACCGAGGGTATTGTAAATTTAGACGGTAGACCCTATATTTTACTTCTAATTAAATTCATTGCGGGTACAAAGAATCTAACTTTCCCTTGATTCGCTGTTTCGTGCTCAAACTTCTCGTGGGTCACACCTATTGATCCCTGTACACAGTAGACAGAGGCCAGGAACACTCCTCCGTGGGATTTTTCTAACTAAATAAATCTCCTGAATATCGGAGAATGTATTACTGAAAAAGATTCCCTATGCACGTGCCAATTTTACATCTGCGCAACTCGTTTCAACGTGCGACACCTGACAAATTGGACATCTAACATCCGGCGAATTCCAAAGAACAGGTGACGTCAGCTTCATTGAGAACTGATGGAGTGCATCATCGTCAGTGCAGTGTGTAGTGTGTTGCCCTAATAGGGGCAACGGTAGTAGGAACTCCTGCCAAATGTGTAGTTGAAGAGCGTTATTATAAACACTGTTGTGTCGGGACAAAAATTATTGTATATTATAGTCATGAAATGAATAATTCATTTAATGACATTATCTCTCGTTGGTGTTCTAACTAATATTTTTAATGCGAATGCAAGTTTGGTTGTTAGTTGTTATTGCTTTAACTAAATTTGCATACATGTTCTCAATGGTCCAGACAAGGACAATGGGCTTATCTTCAACCCAGAAAAAAAAAGGTTCCGAGTAGATAGTCCGAGAAAGTTTCTCAATATATTCTAGTCATACATTTCATACTTATGCAAAGCCGTCTTCTACACACATAAAAGTATTATAAAATAATGATTTGGGAAACCCAATTTCGCACTCTTAAAGCAAAAAGCGTAAAAGTCAGATTTAATTTCCTTTGTTATACAGCGTAACGCTTTGAAACTTCTACCCTGTAACTTTAACTAAGTTACTTTATATTATGTACTAGAGAAGCCACTCAGAACAAAATACATGTTCCGTTTTCAAATCAAATTCACAAGCAGCGCTCGATCGTTTTTGAGTTATAGTTTTCTCCTAAGCGCCGTGATTTTCGTGGCGTTTACGCGTGTTGCCCAACGAACTGCTACAAATATTTGTTTTCACTGCAGGGACCGCAGTTCGCGTTACAAACTATTTCTTCGCGGTGTCTACTCTATACGCTAGTAATAATAACTAAGTGCCTGTCGTACGGTAAGCGGTTACTATTGCTTAATAATTTGCAGCATCACTTATGTCGCAAGCGCGTTGCCACTATAGACGCCGAAATTATTTCTGATGACCGTACACAGCAGTCGAAACAACCATCTCTCAAAATCCCCAGCATGAATGGTCGGAAATGGCCTTAAACTCCATCCGAACACAGTTACATCACCCTTGGTGTTAATCAAAAGTATGTTATGATGTATCAGGACAGTTGTAAGTAGGTATCGGTCGTTGTTATCGTCAAGCGTCCGGCGCGTCACTTCCGTTTCCCGTGCGCCTGCGCCGCTTGTTGGCACGCGTCCAACCTATTCCTGTTGCCATTGGGTATTTAATAGCCGCTACTATTGCTACCACTTGCTAACAGCTTTATCCCTTCTACGTGGAGGTTCACTTAACTTTGTACTCATCTTCTTTGTAGTGTTCTTGTAGTTCAGTTTGTTTATGGTTAAATTGTTTTTTTTTTGTTGGCCAATTCTCAGTAGCGGTACAGTTTGAAAAGGTTTCCGAGTCGACGAAAATTGGTTGTTGAGTGTTTATTTACATCGGTAGGCATAGGCCGCTTAACATCAGTGCCTCTGTTTATTACGTATTTATAACTATTAATTAAAATTTGTATCAAATTTAGGAATAACAAGGCCTGGCTTTCAAAGGAGTGTAGTATCAAATATTTATATGTATACCTAAGCACGAGCCTAACAAATACACGATACTAGTTTACATTAATTGTATTGTAAATAAGTAAAAAGCCGATGGCTATATGGTAAGTGGTGGTAACATGCGGTGTCCAAGATGTTTGTTTTTGTTTGTTTTTTTTTTTTTTTTGTTTGAAAGCCCTATCAAATTTTGCGGAGAGTTCTCCACTCACCAGCCAGAATACATGTATATGTACGGATGAGACACTGCTCCGGTCGGGTTTTAAGTAGTGGTAGTATTATCCGACGTATACTACTGGACATAGGCCTCCTTCAATGACTTCCAAGAAGACCTGTTGAAAGCGGCCTAAGTAGTATCAGGAATTCATTATTGACGCATGGACAGTACTATTTAGACACCTACGTGAATATGATGCAAGGTGTTTATCATGCAACTGCAGCGTCAAAGTGTTCATGTTGAATTTTGAGTGATGTGCGCGTGAATTGAACAAAGAAATCGTTTGCCAACCATTCAATAGGTTTATTTTAGACATTGATGCATTTATTTGTAAGAAAACTCAACTTGTGTTTTATAGAGAACTTTCTAACTAGTCATTGAATATTATTATTACCATAACTAAGCTTTATCGAATAAAAAAACAAATATTTTTTTTGTTATAAAAGAAAAAAAAATATTTAAAAAAATACAACGAACTTCGAAGCATCTAAATCATATACAACTAGAATCACTAAACTAATAACACCTTTTCTTTTTGCGTCGGGAGTTGAAAACACAGAAAAAAAATTTAATTTATTATCTTTTTAAAGGGTTACAAATGTGGGCCACAATGTCACACAAATATTTGTCTCCGGTGGGAAAATGTTCAAGAACCGATTAAAAAAAACGTTCTCCCATTACGTGCATCCTTTGTAAAGTATCAGATGTCAAGAACAGCTGACATTATAACATTTATTCCCACTAGCGCGTCCTTTCCCAACGGTCGTACGGTTATTCCCGCTACGCCTACCTGACTGTACCGTTATGAGGTGGGCGTAATTAGTACGAGTTTTGGACAAACACCGTCTCGTGTACTTACTACAAACAGGAAGGCTACGCTACACTTAATGATTTGTCTGTTTGTGTTTATTTTTAAGTTTGATCTTTTTAACCGACTTCAAAAAGGAAGTTCTCAATACGACTGAATCTTATTTTTTTTCTCTTCGCCATTTGTCATCCGATTTCAATTAAAATATAATTTCAAACCCCAAGTTCTATAGAAGAGATTTAGGGTCGAAAAGTCACATTAAACTCAATATTTTTTTTTTATATTTAAAATAATGACGCGAACGTCTAAAAGTGAAACCATGAATGGGCATCATCCTTTCACACGCGCAATTGAGGACAATACAATATTTGTATGAATAATTATAACGGTCTGAATCCCAAACTAGGCAGAGCCTGTACTATGGTAGTCCAGACTGTTGATAAACATACTTATATATTTCTAAATACATACATATTATAGATAAATTACACCCAAACACAGAACAAATAATAATGCTCATCACACAATAATTTGTCCTGGGTGGGAATCAAACCCACGGCCTCTGGCTCAGCAGTCAGGGTCACTAACCACTAGACCAACAGGCCAGTCGAATAACGGAGATAAGCTTTAGGATATAGGAAAAACTTTGTTTCATAATAAAAGTAGATATGCACTTAAAAAAAATATCATAATTGATGTTTTGCTACTTACAATGCAGGTAATAAACTTACATTGACATAATTTACATACAACTCGTATGTATATGTATACGAGAATACTGTACATGAATGAATGTTGTATATTGAAATCAAACAAGGTTTGAAAAATAACGTCGTTTAAAGTGACCAGTCGGAATTCTAATTAGGCTGTTATAAATCTGCAATGACGCGGTATCTATTCTAGACATAACCTATAAACATATAAAAACTTTTTAACAAAAAATTCAACCGACGAAAGAAGAAAAGAACTGAAAAGCGAAGAATAATGTTTAAACAACCCTTCTTAGCTTAACTAAACTCTTACCCTAATGTAAATACCTAAAATATTTCGAGTCTAGATTCCTTCTCTATTTTTCTACCCCTTGGGTTGATTTTAATTTTTAAATTCAAACAGGGCCAACTTCGTAGTATATCCTATCGAATAAAAAAAGAAATATTGAAATCGGACTATCCTGTTAAAAGTTAAAAATTATGAAAAAAATAAATACCGCTCAAGCGGTATTTATTTTTTTCTTTCGACGAAATGACGAAATAACGGGGAGGTTCTCAAGAACCTCCCCGTTATTTCGTCACTTAATACATAAGCAAAAACAGTTCAGTTACTTTTTCTCCTCTATTGGTAACCGATTTTCTTTATTTTTTTTTTATTGTTGACGTGCTTTAGTGTTAAGAATGAAAAAGAAATGGCGAAAGTTTTTTTTCAAGTAGCCAGTGCCATATATGCCTATGGATGGGGAAATTTGTTCTTTTATTAATGTTACATGGCAAAGTTGTAAGGTAACTTTAAAACCATGACATAAAACAAAAAAAAACTAAGTATACTATTTTTATATTTTTCTTTTATGTAACAGTTTTAACTGTAGTAAAAGCACCTATAGCGTCCTTTATACATAAATTTCAGTCGTCTACAAAATTAGTTTACATGTGTAAAAATATCATTTTAATAATAATTTTCTTCACTAAAAAGTACAACTCCATTCAATGCATCTTCTATCTTGACACTAAAATTTCAATGGCTATTTTGCCATCCTACGTTTTTTTTAATATGAAACCGCTTTTTGAGATATAAAAAGAAAAGAATTGTTAAAATTTGGGCATAATTGACGAAAACAGCAAGAAGTATGCACACAAAAAATGCAGTATTACGGTTAAATCGAGGACCATCCCCTTTTTCAAGTCGGTCAATTATCACAATTAACAAACCCTGCAGTAAGAAATTGTTAAGTTATTAAAAGTCGTCCCAACATTGATAAACGAGGATAGGAGTCGCTTCAACTTACCAAAACTTAATGCGTAAAATAGTTAAATAGCAATTTGAGGCAGATTAAGCTTAAAAATACTTACAAAATACTTTAAACAATTACAAAAAGTTAAAATAATAGTGCCATTAAGCGATGCCTCCTGTGAGGATTGAACTCACGACCCCTGGTTTACGAGACCAGTGCTCTACCACTGAGCTAAAGAGGCGATGAGTACTCTTGCGAAATTATCGTCCACTTACTGTGAATTGATGTACAAGGATAATGATCGCTTTTCGTTTCTTATCTTTTTTAATGATACGGTTTCTGTTCTGTGGATACGGTTGATAATTATCAAACTACCCGATTGATATTTTTTTTGTCCCAATATACGAGTATTTATACTAAAACACGTTTTGTACTCATCACATTTAATAAATACCTTAAAATTAACAGTTTATATCTTGATAATCTGCAAAATAAAAATTTATTTTTATCATTTTGTATCGATACCGGACGTGCGTACGTTACATAAAATCTATTTATTTAAGTCCGAATTGCGACTATAGATTTTTTTGGTCCTACAGCTATGTAGACAAATATAGATTGCGAATATAGTTTTATGAGGTTCTAAAGATGATTTCGGTATTTTAATAAATTAAATCGAGATGGTTACTTTCGAGAAAGTATTCATTTAAACCGATACAACTAATCCAGATATTTGTGAAAAGAAGGAGAGTCCAATTAGTTTACACAACAAGACCGTTCATCCCAACATCTTAACAAGAATAAAATGATAGTGGATTATGATGATGATGAAAGTAATGATGAAAGAGCCTATGTTTGGAAGTTCTACAGACGAGATTAAGATGATGTGATATAAGATAAAAAAGTTGTTTACGATGAGAGAACACAAAGTATTGTTCAAGCCCCAAATCACTTCGCTTAAAAACCCAAAGTACTCATTTGTGTACCTACCGTTTCATTCTGAGCGACTTTCGTGAAGTAATTAACACCTTGTAATGTGATAAATAGGTAGTGGATGGAATTGACATCAACAAAGATCGTAAATTACATAATACTTTGTCATTAGTGAACAAAGGGAAAATAGCTATATTTATTTACCTTTCCCGTAAAGTGTAACTGATAATTAACTTACCTAATCTCAGTCGGCACTTCGGCTGTAACAAAAATAAACAAGTTTTAAAATCGCAAAATGATTGCCGAAACCCGGGATCGAACCAGGGACCTTTAGATCTTCAGTCTAACGCTCTCCCAACTGAGCTATTTCGGCCAGTTGAAAGGTACATCAAAATTAAGCATCAGTTTCTGTTGCAAGTGACTTAAAACGAACTTTTTAAAATAATTAATTTAATTTATGCTTTGTAAAACAAAACTAGACATTGTATAAAAGTTGCGTTATATCTAAGAATGTTGAAAGGAAAATGCAGGTGCCTTATGTACCCATGTTAAACTCTCGTTAATTTGTTTTGAGACAGGAAGCGCCATCTACATTTTTACATAAGAACAAAGCATTTACAAAAAAAGAAGTAGGTATAGAGATAAGACTAAAAATAAAGGTGGCGCTATAATCATTTATTTTATTTGGTTGGTCTTCAAGAATGCAGTGGGTTTATTCAGCCTGCATGGAATGCTTTCCTCTGCCAGTTGTATGTCTTATATCTTTAATGTTTCTTTAAAGTGAATTAATATTTTTATATTATTCTATAGCTACTTTAAAAGCTTAACCAGAACCCAGTTGAGTCTTGTTATTCATTGTTTAAAACTCTTAAATAGCTGTATAAATTAAAACTTCAAGTTTTATAACATTTAGTAACCTTGGGTAAAGTTTTGAAGCATATGAGGGCAAATGGTATTTTTAATGAAATTATTATAGGATGCTTAGATTTTATTTTCTTAGGGGTAACTTACCAGGATCTACGGATGCCAGCACTTCTACCTGGACAGCTTTATCAACAGCTACTTTCCCCACATCATCCAAAACTACACCGCACTTTTTAAACAAACTACTTCGGATTCTCATTAGTTTTTCTGTTTCATGGTATGCATGAATCTCCTTCTGTAATAAATTGTTAAATTTAATTGTCACAGTACATTAGTATAGAAATAATTATTTTATTAATTATATTCTTTCTCAGAAAACATAATATACCTTCAGTTCCTTCAACCTCGAATGAGATCTGCTGGATAAACATTCCCTTAGATGCGTCTCAGACCACTTCTCCCGACCGTTAGCACGCAAAACTGAGGGCGCTGAGACGGGCACACGAAAATTCGAGGGTTTCTTATTTAACTGCTTAGGATTAGAAATAGAGCGCGATTTCGCAGGGTCTAAGGACTTTATAGTCTTACGAGGCTTCACGACAAACGTTTTACTGACTTTGTTACTGCTCGATTCTGGCACAAAATCGTTCAAAACTGTTGGAAGTTCAATGAAAACATTAGAACTCACGTTTGAAACAGATGGTTTCGCGCCAACTCGCACTGATGATGGTATATCATGGCGCGTAACAAATGAACTCGACTTTGAAGTAGACCGAGTCTGATTAATAACACGAGGCATAACCCTATCATACCTATTCTTAGGATTTTTATTTAATACATCCATTTTTGAACCTAATACTTTTCCACGAATCGAGTTGTTTTGCTTACAAATTTGACAGTTTACTTTTTAAATGCGATATCTTTTCCCACCTGTCGTTTAGTTCGCTATACATTCAGGTCTTTTGGCAAATTGGAATATTATACGTAATATAGCTAAAAAATATAAGCAAAAAGTCAAGGAATGACGTTTATTCCCTAATCCTAGTTTATTCGAACATAAGCTATATTATATTTTCCAGGCCAGACGCAGTATGATGAAATGGCTACTAGGACAGGAAATATTAGAATAATACAAAAGATATCTACATCCTGCCAGTGGAATCATCCATGATCTTGTCCTCTAATTTTAACTTTATTTTATATTTATTTAATAACTTTTTTGCAAGTAAGTGCCTGGGTACAGTAGGTACATAGTATACCGTACGCCTTACGATAGTTGCTGCATAGGGTGTGCTATATATTTGTACTACTCTGTGGACATGCGGTGCGGTGCGGTACTTGCCAGTTGCCACAGAATACAATGTTGACAGTGTATTAATAGATAGTTAAAACTTCCCAGCAACAGCCAGTTTGAATTACAGGTATGCCGATGCGACTCTGTCTTGCTCGAGTACGCTCCCCAATCCATCCATATAAAAAGCGTTTTCCGACCTTCTTAGCTAGCTTTTCCTTACAGTATATTCCGAATTTTCCTATCATTCATTTCCAAGTACCCAGATGATGGCAATAGGCTTGCCCCCTAGGCTAGGCCTAGGCAAAATGTGAGTGCTTAATATTTCGCTTCTGCCTACTCTTTCTGGGATACCGAGTGACTGAAGGCACATACATCTGTCAGGGTTGCCAACTATACTTTATAAATAACTTATTTTAGTATAGTTTCGATAAATATACTTTACTCATACCAAATACTTTACTTCCAACCTTTACTACACTATATATAACAAAATATTTATACAGGTAACGTTTGAACTACTTATTGATATGAATTAGTTAAAATAAACACACTTTCGTGTCAGGTGTTAGGGGTAGCTGACCTGATGGGTTACTTGTGTATGTACTTGCCCTATGTCTGTGCTAGCTGGCTGATCAGGGGTCAGGACACCTACTTAACCGGCCAAGCTATAACCCGTCGAACTGCAGGTAATATTAGGAGCAAGAAGAAGTGCCTACGCTAGGCCTGCCCAGACCCCGACGTTCACCAACCTACATACAGGTAATCCAATACCTTCCCCCCTCTAGCTATAATACCTCTATGGTATAATTACCGTATTTAATATATACTAACGTAAAAGTTTGGTAAAAGTTTATGTTCTATATAGCCATCTATCTCTCTACGATAAATTACGTGTATGTAACTGGAACGTGAGATTAATTAATTCCAACAGCTTGACAATTTTTTTTTTTTCATGTTTTAGGGGACAAACGAGCAGACGAGTCACCTGATGGTAAATGACTACCGCCGCCCATGGGCACCTGCAACTCAAGAGTCACAAGTGCGTTTAAGGGAAGGGAAGGGATAAGGCCTCCGGGATCCTCACTCACTCGGCAAAAAGCAATGAAAATATTTGTAATTTTTTATCCCTAATTCACTAAAATAAATAAATTAATGCTTTCTTCAGCATTTTATTTACAAACTAATCTCTTAGGCTGGAAAAACACACTCCAATTCCTTTACTAAATTTATAACTTTAATCCTTGTATCCGCCCACATTTAAAATTAATTGATTAGGTAGATAGAATCGGGTCATGCAGTACATAGTTGGTTGATCTAAATATGGAACAAAGATGCACTCTATTAAAAAAACATTTAGACTAGATTCATCATTTACATGAATAAGGTAAGAGTTAAAATCACAATAAGTTCGGTGAGAATTCTGACAGGATATTAGGTAATAGGATGTCAAAAGGATTGTGTTCAGAAACAAAGATGTTTCCTTTTGGTTATCCCTGGACTGAGCACTCATAATAGACAAGCCTTAGGCTTTGAAGGCCTTAGTGGGTTTCATTTCTATGAACCACATCAACTTCTTGTTTACAACACATCTCAACATTATTAAAATTTCTCTGCTTCTCTATCTGTTCATCTCAGTAAAATATTTTCAGCATATTTTATTATATTCAATAAGTTATGTACACAGTATTTAGTCTTTGAATATAAAAAAGCATGTCTTGATCAAAAATTATTATTTGAAATGATTTTAATAAGCAGTAACACTATTACATAAGTATATTTCTAGTAAATTATTTTCCAACAAGTTCATTATGCTTAACATCATATATATTTTTGGCTTCACCCTGGTATTCATCACATATGGCACTTATTTGTTTTGTAACATTATGGACAAGGTCCTCAGAAATATTGGATTGTTTCTTTAATTTTTTCAGGAACTCATTTTGAACCTCCTTCACAGAATCTCTACATTTTATATACAGAGCCTTAGCATTCTTTGCTAATGCTTCTCTGTGTTCTTTTGTCACTTTAGGCACAGGAACATACAATGTAGTACCATCTTGCTGGGGATTAAGGTTTAGTCCAGAACCCTGTATGGCTTTTAGAGCATTTGGTATAGCTTGTGGGAAAGAACCAAAGTTTATAACCATAGTCTTGGGGTTCTTTCTAATAATTTGAGCAAGTTCTTGTAATTCATAATCTTTTCCTTCAAATTTTATACGTAGTGTCTCTATAGAACCAGTCGTTGAGCGGAGCGACAAGTTTTTAGCAAATTCTTCTTTCATTTTGTCTATAGCCGAGTTACATCGGTCTCTCATTTTCTCAACAGGAACAAGTTCTGATATAACGGCTTCGTTGATCTCAACCTTCGCACCTTTACCCTTTTTATCTTTTCCTTTGTCTTTGCTCTTTGCATAGTTTCGAACTGCTGTAAAAGACAGTGAGTTCGCACCAACAACTCTTTCTGGTCTGTTAAGTTTATAAGTAATCGTTTTAAAATAATTTATGAATAGCGGCGACGTTAGCCGCTGCAACATTCTTGTACCCATCTTGTACGAAGTGGTACAGGGCAGCTTGTTTTTCTTACTTTAGGTGCCTTTATGCCTTCCAACCTCCTATCAATCTACATTTACATTTGAGTTCAGCGACCTTTATTTTCATTCTGACATTGCGTTTAATTATTCCACCTAAGAGCAAAATTGCGCTTAAACATTTTTCCACAGTGTATATTTATATATTTATTTAAATTAAACTTTCCCCACAAAACATTATAATATAATCGTAAAAACTTAATTAACGTGTTGAGGACTCCAGTTCAGAGATAAAAGAAGAAGACCAGATGGGAAATATAGTTACGTGACCTGAAGCCAAATGTGAAGGCAAACACATCTGTCAACAAATAATATTGTTCTGATTTTGTCAATAATGCCCACATTGATTTACAATAATAATAAAATAATTGGAATTATTTTTCTCATTCAACATCAACATGTTTTTCTTTCAATTTCTTATGTGATAGGAGAATAAGTATGTATAATTAAATCTCCTTAGATTTAAGTCACATCTACCTTATCTAAAGGATCAGATATATAACATAATATAGTACTTTTAAAGAAATTGTAAATAAAAGTAACCACCATAAATTAACTATCAAACTTCTGACCCTATTATAAGAGGTTTCAGAACGTACAGGTCAATAATAAGTTCTGTTTACTTTTCTTTCGATACATTTTTCAGCTTTTCACAAGAGTACCCGTGTAAGGTATTTTTGGTACATAAAACTGCTGCAATCTCTGAGTCAGAAGAAGTTTTTCACATACCATGTTCTCAAGTCCATGTAAAAGGACTGTAACATGTTTGCATAATGCATTTATTCCACTTCCAGCAGGCATTCACAGTGTGATGCTTCAGAATTTCCATTTTTTTAAATTCTATAGACATACTCTATGCTTTTTTTTGTTGACGAGATGGAAGATCCTACATTGATGGCGGAGGACCGCCTTGGGGAGGTGAAGAGGTCTGTCGGACTCTTACTGACTAAAAACTATCCCAGTGTTCCACTACTTGCCTTTGATCAGGGGAGCGAGAATCGCTATTGCTTTCTTCCGCAACCCCCGACAGGCATTGACCCGTTTCACCCTAGACGGGTCCCGTCACCCGGTACGACCATCATCCATCGGCTGCACTCCTCTGAGATCGCGCGCGGAACACTGCACGCTGCCTCTCGGGTCTGTATCTGTTCGGACGACGAATTCCCCAAAAATTCGCCGCCCGCAGGCCGTTTCCTAAGGTGGCCGGAGGTCATTAAACGCCCTCCGGCGCCCGTTGCATCTGCTGCGGGCAGAGAGAGTCGTACTCCGCTCTCCCTCCCGTTCCACCGCTTCCTTTGCGGACATAATATCACCTCCTCACAGAAAGTTCCATGCACTCTCGCTCCGAACCATGGCCAGAACTACAGTTGGGAGCGAGAGAATACCCGCAGCACCGACTGTCACGACGAGATCACGGCACTGGTTAGCCCAGGCTGGGCATTCTTCAGTCATCGGAGGGGATCTCTCGCTACCGACCGTCATACGCTTCATGGCCGGTAGCAACAGAAATTTTACCGCGGTCGCGACCTTCTGTCAGGAAGTCATCTCACAGAAGGAGGCGGCGGAGAGGGTCCGGAAGGACAACCTCCACTCGGACTCAATTCGCCGCCGGCAAACCGGGCGGTGGAGGCGCGTTTACCAGCGCCTCATGCTCTGAGTGTGGCCTCGGGTGGATGGGAATGGTTTTCCCCTCCACCCGCTACAGTGCCCCCCCGCTACAGTGCCCCCCTGCTACAGTGCCCCCCCGCTACAGTGCCCCCCCGCGAGGAGGCGTCGTCTGCGTGTGCCTGGACGTCGCCTAATTGATAGGTTTGTACCTGAAGGTGGTGCCCGCACTTTTGCGGGCAGGCGCTAGGAGGGTTCCGGGTGTCTTAATAAAAGCTGTTCCCGGATCCCTCCTACTTAAGGCGCAGTACGGCACACCGTGTGGTTTTAGTCGGTTCGATTCCTACACACCGCCCCACCGAAAACCCCGGTGGGGTGACGGCCCGAGGGGGTTTCCACAAGCACAAAAAAAAAAGAGGCTGGGCATTCTGACAGTGTGTGCAGCGCCGTTTTGTCGGGGCAGTTATCACAATGGTGGCACCGTGACGTCGGCTCCTGGCCGATCCGATACAGGTACTTGCCGAAGCAACCGTGTCCGGAAAACACCTGCGTCATCCGGAAGGTGAGGGCCCCATGCCCTCTCTCCAGCCATTCTCGTAGGACGGGTCTTACCGCCGCTATAGCGGTGTGCCCCGCACTGGGTCGGGCAAGTCGTTGCTCCCACTCCACCACCAGGATCTGGCGGTGCTAGTCCCAGTGTGTCTCTTCTTCGCAAGGCACTGGTCGTACGTCCTGATCTAGCGCATCCTTGCGCCACCAGTACTGCAGCGCATGGAGTACCGCGTCCAAATCCCAGGGCGCGGGACCTGGCAAATAGGCTAGCCGCCTCGAAGGAGATCGTACGGTACCCCCTTATCACCCTGAAGTCCTGATGTCTACTTTATACTGAAGATTCTTTATAGACTTCCTGCAATAGCCTTTAATGAAGGTATTGTCATTAACAACAGAAGATCTTGCTTTCAGTAAATGTAATCTTTTTTCTGAGTGCTGGAAAAAAAAAGTAATTATGATAAAATAATTAAAAGTTTGGGAAGTTATTCATACATTAAGACATCTTTAACTTTCTCTACTGATACCTACTAGCATAAATAATGTATTTTTATTGTTTTGTCTAAGGGTGGCATAATCGTATCACTGTTAATATCTCGATATGATTATTTTGATGGTAGCTGCATTTTGGGATATTCCTCATCTATTCAGGACGACCAAAAATTAAATCTGAAACGTCAATATGACACTAACTGAATATCACGAAATTGTAAAGATTTCGTGATATTCAGTTAGTGTCACATAGGACACATTCACTGTAATTAGGACTATCAATGATAACTATCTAAAGAACCAGTTGTTCTACAAGTATTGTTGATACGAATATAGCTACGAATAAGGTTTAATTGGTGAATTACAAAACAAAAATAAAAACCTTTCGACAAGGTCCGCTTTTTTACCACGTAATGAAGTATCTCGTTTTTTGAGATCATCTTTTAATTCCTTCATTCGCCAGTTAGAAAACATAATGTAGTAAACAGTATAACACTTAAAAATAATGTTTAAGGAAGGTCTGTAAGTCACAAAATAAAGAATTTATACGAATATCTGCAATCAATACCAATACTATCAAAACCAATGACAACAACAACGAAAAGGAAACAAAACAACCTACGCTAGCCCCATTTGCGATTAGCTTTAACCGGCCAACCCATAGGTGTAGCTTTTTGAAATTTACGAAAAAATGGCGATAAAAATGTAATTTTTATTACACTGAACTCTTTTTACAAACGTAAATTATCACGAGTGAAATGAGACAAATATTTTTTTTGTTATTAGGTTTTTATTTGCATGCTATTTAAATAATTAGAAATTATTTATGCTATTAAAGGCATATCGTCGCTTCTTCAGCTTCTTCTTTTGTCCATGTTTAGGACTGGAAGACTAGGTATCGGTAGTATCGGTATCTGTGGTCATGAATAAAAATTTTAAAAAAAATTCAATGTTAGTTGACAGAAGTCCAGGCAAAAATGTCTATATTTCAAACCATAATAAATACAGGAAAAAGACAATTTTACAGAAATTTACTTAAGTCGTCACAAGTATCATGTAAATGTTTTAATGCCCGTAAATCTTCAGGTATGTAAGGCAACATCGTATCGAGATAATTTGTTGTAAAGGTTGTTTGGAGGTTATGTATTTATTTTAGATGTTCCAAGGAAGTTCATGTCATTTGACGAAGTTACGGCGCAGAGAAGAACAGAAGCGAGACAGAGTATTGTAGTGCAAGTCAATTCAGAAGCCTCGTTTAATGAACTGTATGGTTACTGTTCTAAATATGCTACCATCAAAGGAGTACATCATTATAAAAATTCATCAGGAGAGGTAACTTACTTTAAAACTGGACTAGTTCTTTTTAAAAAACATCAGTAAATTCATACAGTATATGTATATGTTCTTCCAGCATTTCATGCTCATTGAATTTGATTCCGAGGATAACATGAATGAATTGCTCCGATCATGTGGTGCACACCATAAAGATTTAGATGTAATGGCCCTCAAGTCACCATTCTTATGGTTTAGAGCTGCTATAGGTAAAAAAGAAGAAAATTCTGTACCAAAAGCAACACTGTCATCTCTGAATGGCAGTTCCTTGGTGGATGAAGATATGCTGCTGCAAGATATGATGAAATGTTCTACGGTATCAGACCAAGTCCAGTTGCTATATGATAGAACTTTATTAAATGATTTCGGGACCAGGTTAAGATACATAGTGGCAAGGCAGGTTAGTTCTTATACAATTTTTGTAAGTTTATCTTACACTATATTCTCCAACAAACAGGTACTTTACCATTATATATTTATACCATTTATAACATAGCATGAATATGTATACATATCCGTGGCTGGCGTGAACACATTGATATGTCGACTTGCATGTTTTTTTTATGAGCATAATACCTCCTACCCACTAGGAATTCATATGAAAAAAGTTTTCAGTTTCAAATATACATAAATTTTGGAGTAATCGACTTTGGAAACATGTTGACATTTCGCATTTTAACGTGTCTAACTTGACAAAACCTCATGTCAAATTAACGATTCACATGATTTTGTGAAAGAACTTAGTATCAACTTACACTTGGTCACCAAAATAAACATTTGTTCCTTGAAATTTCAACATATACATATAACATCAAAACTTAAAAATGGCCACCCTGAAAAATAGCAATTTTAGACATGTCAACATATTCACGCCAGCCGCGGATATAATCATAGCATAAATACAAGAAATGAACCTGAATTGATACCTGCTTCATCACTTTCCATCAGGTAAGTTGGAAGACAAACACCTAAACCTGTTATAATTTAAATTTAAAAGCATACATTTGATGTTTATTCCACATCAAAATTTCTGGATATAAAAAAGTCTAAATTATGATCAATGCATGACTTGAACCATGTCTTCATAGAGATTGATAGAATGAAATTGTTATAATAGTTTAGACCATGTGGCAAGTAGTTGGAAAAGGAATACCGTTTCACAGATCAGTCAGGCGAAATGTGTTTCTTTCAATAAAGATAATTAGCTATCAACCCCAAATGAGGAGTAATAAAAGAAAGCAACCGTAACTGATGTGGATATTTTTGATGCTGTTGCTATCTGGAATCACCTACCTTACATTTACAACAATTTTTGCTACAATGAATTGCTGACCCTATTTACCTAATTAATGGTAAATAAATAATAAAAAGCTAATAAATTTGTTTGTTTTATAAAAATCGATTCTTTCTTCAATATAAATTAAATCATTTACGTTCAATCAATCAATCAGCCTATCATAGTCCACTGCTGGACATATGCCTCTCTCAATGCGCTCCACAGCAACTGGTCCAATTGGATAAATATTTTGATATTTGCAACAATTTGAATTAATTATTCAGAAAATATTTTTTAATGCAATTCTATCATCACTACATCTCTAGTTACTTCAAATACCAAACGTCACCATACTCATGCTATGTTATAGACTTATTACAACAGCAGTACCAGGTTTAAACCATTATGATCTGTTTATAGAAGTATAAGTGGCAATGGTGTGTCAACATGGATTACTCAAACATATGTTTTCAGCTAGAATGTGTACTTCAAAGTTTGTATTCAAACATAGCAGTAAGGCCATTTGGTTCAACAGTTAATGGCTTTGGCAAGATGGGCTGTGACCTGGATCTTGTGTTAACTAATCTTGTCTCCGAGGATATGGTGAGTTTAGCTTAGAGTAGGAAATTCTGTAAGTTGTATTCATATTTATTTATGTATATGATTGTTCTCGCTTGTATATTACAGAGTTGTCTGAATAGTTTTGGGCTATACAACAACCTTTTATCAGGAAGTGAAGCGATCTGACCGATCAGTTTTCACAACCATAATAGAGTGTGTTAATGCAAGCGAAGCCTTGTGCAAAAGCTACTCTTTAATAAATATGAATTATTTTCATGAACTTGGCCACTCATTTTTTCAATCCACAACAGCACAATAATCACACTCGCTAATCACACTCGCTTTGATTATTTAGACTTTCTCCAGGTGGTTTAATAACACATGAATCCATAAATATGAAAAACACTATATTTGTGATACAGAACTCTGATCCCAAGCTCGACATACAAATGACTACTTAATTAAACACAAAAGAGACAACAGTTTTTATCACATATTAAATAAAAAGTCGTAATTGCGTTACTTGATTTACCACTAGTATGGTATTTTTAATAAATATTAGTAACATACAAAATTATGTCCTTCATGGTTTTCAGAATAATCTTTCTCGGCGTCTGGTGTACCAAGACAAGAAGTGCGAAGGTGGGCGAAGTCCATGGCAACGTCACATGGAAAGTGTTGGGGAGTTGCTCGAACTGCGGGTGCCGGGCGCCGCCAGGGTCCAGCGGATCCTGCACGCCAGGGTGCCCATTCTTAAGTTTTCACACGAGTATACCGATCTCGAATGTGATCTTTGTTACAATAATATGTGAGTACCTACACTGAGATCATCCTAAATAAGTTAAGCCCTTCCCAGGGTTCAAGGTACTTCTATATTCCCATCATAATGTTACGAATAACCCGCCGTCTATTGGCGACTGTGGGAAGTAGAGAGCTACAATTAAAATAAAGATACACGCCATCTGCTGATACATCACAGAACTAAGTAGTGAACCATTACTGGAACATACTAGGATGTATTAGAGGGTTCTATTGTGGTGTAGAGTTTACCAGAAAGATCGCGATTTTTCTGGAAATAACTTTTAGCTATATATAAACATTGCATTGCGGAGTTAGTTTAGTTTCAAGTGAGTTGTCAAGTGAATAACAAGTTTAAAATGTGAAGTGCAAGTGAATTAAGAAGTGTCATAGTGATAATTAATTGTAATTGGTTAGATGCCTATGCTCAAAATAAATTATTTCGCCAAGTGTCGCAATAAAATAACTTAAAATACTGTGATAATTGTCGTCCAGTTTTCTTTTAACGTTCTTCATTTAGTTCATAATAGTTATGTTAACATTAAAAGTAAATGTTTTGACAATACTAAGGCGTGACGTCACGCCTCAGTATTTCATACAAAAATGTACGGACGCTACCGTTCTGACGTTTACTAAAAAGATACTGATTTGACTTGACAGTCATCTACCCTATTGTGTTGTTGTTTGTTTCCCTGTGTACTTTGTAATTTATTCAAATAAATTGTGTCTATTTTGGTAATAATTTGGTATAATTCTCTAATCCCGAACCTCAGCTCGTAACAATAATAAGCGGTTCAGCGTTTTGCCGTGAAAATCAAGCAGACAGACATTAGAGTTACATTCGCGTTTATAATAATTGTATTTAAATTTTTTTCGTGGCTAAGTGCTAACCGACTAGGTTAGCACATTACAAAGTTAAGTAATACTAGCCAGGTCAATCTAGGATGGGTGATCATTCTTATCACATTGAGACCCCTCCGTGCTTCGGAGAGCACGTTAAAACGTCGGTCCCGGGTGCATTACAAACATCTGTGACATTCGTTCCGAGTAGTTGGAGCCCTAAAAAGTCCGACAACCTGGTCTAACTAAAGAACTTCGATATCGCCTTGTACTTGGGTTGTGGAGGTCTGATGGAAGTCGCTTCACGTACAATATTAAAGTTCGGCCGTATCGTAGTTAGACTGAAAGCCGACCCCAACTTAGTTGGGAAAAGGCGCGGAGGATATAATAATTGTTTTTAAACTTTCGCGACTTTGATACATATGAGATGTGTGACTCGGGACTTAATCGCGGATTTCCGCTATTATTCTATCCGCGGACGATCGGTGCAATTCGATCAAAACGTCGGGTAACCCTCTTGGTTACCCGACGTTTCGATCGAATTGTACCTTTTAAATATTATCGCGATTAAGTCTTTCGCATTTATAATAATAGTAGGGATTACACTATTATTAATTACATTTATACATCCATTCAGTAGCAAACTGCTCCATTGACATTGATAATAAATTTCCCAATATGTACATTCACAGGTCTGGTGTGTACATGTCAGAACTGCTCTGGCAGTTCGGAGCCCTAGACCCTCGGGTCCGCCCCCTGACATTTGCAGTGCGCCGCTGGTCCAAGGCGGTGGGGCTGACGAACCCCCACCCTGGCAGGTGGATCACCAACTTCTCCCTCACCCTGATGGTGCTGTTCTTCCTCCAGCAGAAGTCTGCAGATGGCTGCGTGCTGCCACCTTTAAAAGATTTAGTTAAGAGAGCTGGTGCGTATAAACTAACATGAAGTAATATAATGTATTTATTACTATGATGTAGGTTCAATAATGCACAAAATTAAAAACCTGAGAAACATACATTCGGTTCCTAGCCCATCGAAGGATCAAAATCTATCCTGCCCTACTTGCCCCCCTTAAATCCTACTGTAGTGCATGACGTAGGTTGTGACGTATAATGTTACAGATCGGAAGTTCATAAATTCCTAGCATTCCTTTAAGTGAATAATATTGTGATGTCATACATACGTACGTACGTCATACTACGTATGATAACCTAGATTAATTCTTATAAGCTATAAGCTCATGTATTCCATCAGAAAATATAGTCATAGTTATTCTACAGTTCTAACAAGAAGTGGTTTCATTTTAATTAGAGATAATCTCCACTACTTCACTAAATGTAATAGTTCTTGTTTTCGAACATTTGTGAACTTCGTAAACTAGGAAGTCAGGGCGATAGGCTATTCTCTAGTCCGTTGCATATGACGGAGATCCCTGTGCACAAATAGATTCCTGAATTTAAAATATATATGCAAAGATCTGAGATAGAAAACTTGTCTTACGAGAGAATCCTGTACCTGCACCTGTATAATTCTCGATATTTAAGTACATGTGCTTAAACGATTGTATATACGAAAAAATCCTGGAGTTAGGTTATGGAATATATAAAATCACGCTCATACAATCCGAGCAGTAATTGTACAAACATGAGGTGGGTGAATCTATGACGTGCCTTGCACGTTGATCTGTACTGTTATTAGTAGTCAGTTGTAATATTACTAGTTTTATAAAGATGAGGTCAAATTTTAGGGTCTAATAATTTTATGAAAATTTGATACAGAAATCTTCTTTGGAACTGAAAAATTAAACTTGAAAATTGACAGATAAAGCTAATATGTCGTATGTGAGAGGGCTGACATGAATGAAACTATAGGCACTTAATACCAAGGATGTTGATGGAATGTCCAGATTTTACTAAAAACGTCTGCATAAAAAAATAAAAAACAAATCATTGAAATTTACATGAAAATTCATTATGGGTTTTTTAGAAATGTGCACCTACACCAGGAAAAGCATTCTCCGAAGAAAAAAATCTTTTAATTTATTTTCAAATATTTTATTTTTCAAGTTAAATCAACTATTTGTCAGCTACACCTAACGCTCCTAAAATTTGACCACACCTTTTTGTAACACCTAGTACATAAATAAAGATTCAACTATGAATTATTATATTTTCAGGTAAAGAAGACGTGAGAATAGCAGACGAAAATCTCAACTGTACATTCCTTCGAGACCTGAACAAGTTGCCAGTAGACTGTTACTCACAGAAAAAGGCGAGCTTGGAGTCTCTACTTCTGCAATTCTTTGAGTTCTACTCACAGTTTGAGTTTCAGGACAAAGCGATTTCTGTCAACGAAGGTACAGCTGTGAGAAAGCCAAACAGTCTGCCGTTGTACATCGTCAATCCTTTAGAACAAGCGTTGAATGTCAGCAGAAACGTCAGCTTTGAAGAATGCGAACGTCTCAAATTAGAGGTCAGAAATGCCGCCTGGCAACTCGAAGGTTATGAAGGGCTGAAAGAAGATGACTGGGGACTCATAAGTTTGATAGAAAAGAAAACCACACGGAGTCTAAAAAAGTTACTCCGCGTAGGAAATTCTCACAGACTAGTATCAGTTAAAGACTTGTTTGATGACACGGAGGAGGTTGTATCTGAAGATAACTTGAGGAGTAAACTACAAGGACTGACGCCAAAGAGTGGTAGTCAGGTCGATAAGAGTGTAAAAGAGATGAAAAATATACTAAGTAATGTGAAAGATAAGAAAGAAAATAGAATGAAATTTAAAAACAATCAAGTGGCAAGTCAAGTGCACAGGATACACAGAGAGAAGATAGTTTGAGATATTTTAGTTACTGAATGTTTGTAATGTATATGTTTATATTGCCTTTACCAAGATCGCTGGGTAGACTGAACACTTTGTGACTGAAAAAATCTTATTTAATAGAAAGCATAGATAATACGAAGTAAAAACAGCGGGTCTCAATTGTGTCCAGTGCCAGAAGTAAATTTGACCTTTGATTTCCCGTGTTTCGTTTCATTTATACTGAAGGTAGGAGACAAATTATCTTGAAGACTTTGGAAACTACCGATGATCGATAAATACCGATATTTGGGATACAACATTGACTAGGGCGTACGTTATTTTAATAACACTTGCTGATCACAGTGTTTTGAAACAATAACGCCATTGAGGCCCATAGACCTTATTTTTTACTATATACCAACCTCAAATATTTAAAAATCCTAACTAATACCTATTATAAGTGCGAGAGTGAGTTTGTTTGTAACGTCTGTCACGCCTTAACTGCTCAACTAAGCATCATGAAATTAAGAATATATAATATAATGTGGCCAGGAGTACAGAAAACCAAATAGGGTGTCTTCCATCCCGAAAAAAAATACTTCCCGAGGGATAACTAAATTGATTGACAAAATCTAAACTAACGCGAGCGAATCCGCGGAAAAAACTAGTTGACGATAAAAGGGTGTTAGTGTTTCGTTGTAATTGGGTGTCGCAATAAAATAACTAAAAATACTGTAAAAATTGTCGTCAAGTTTCATTTTAACGTTTTTAATTTAGATGATTGTTAAATTAACATTAAAAGTAAATGATTTGACAATGATAATGCGTGACGTCACGCCTTATCATACAAAATATACGAAAGCTACTGTTTTGACGTTTACTAAAAAGATACTGATTTGACTTGACAGTCATCTACCCTATTCTGTAAGTTAGTGGGCGTTAATATATTCAACATAGAAGTGTAAGATAGTAACGTATCTTCACATATTCTCAGCACTGAGGCTACACGACGCAAGGAGGAATTTGAAATAAAAAAGGATTTTGCTTTTTCTGGAAAATAATTTTTCTTTCTTTTTCACTAGTATTTTTATTTCTAACAACAAATTATTATAAATTTTCATGTCAATTTCAATGACTTTATTTTTTTATGCGGACAATTTTAGAAAGATCTGGTTTCCATTAACATAACAGAATTAAATACCTATAGTTACAGTCATGTCAGCCCTCTCACTTATGAAATATTAGCTTTATCGATCAATTTTCAAGTTGAATTTATCAGTTTCAAAATAGGATTTCTGTATTAAAAATGACAAATTTCTCTAAAATAGTAAGCGCTTTTTCATTTTTTTACAGGGACCCTAAAAAAATATGAGCCCACCTTTCAGTACGCCCTGTATGTAGACCTGTTATGGTACGTAAGTCTATACTTACAATGACACTTCAAGTATTATTCGTTCGTATTAGTTCTAATAGTCCAAATTAGACCCCACCTGTCTGGTGGGGTCTAATTAGTCTAATCTCTAGTATATTCTATTGTGCAAACGCTACTGTGCTACCCCAATTTTGAGGATGTGTACTAGTCACGAACTATAGACATTTAAATATATAGGTATCGTAGCTACCGCCGTATCAGCCGTATCAATGACACGGGGCCCCCGGGCTACAGAGGCCCCTAACGTGTGTAAGCAAAAATTAGTAAAATGTTATCCACAATGTCACTTAATCTTGTGCTTCCCGGGAAAAAAACATAAAAAAAAAACTGTCATACGTGCGTCTAGAGTTTTCACTTCAGAAATGACAAAAGTCAAAAAAAGCAATCTCTTTTATTCCCGTGCGCCCAAAAGTTGGCAACATCCTACATCGGTTATTGCGGGGTTCCCCCGTTTAAAGTATTTTTGTTTCTTTTGTGAGAAATCTTTACCCTTCATTTGGGCCCCCCAACAAATTTTGATACAGGGCCCCAAGGCACGCTACACCACTGTATCTAAGATACCTAATTATATTTGGATTAAAACATTTTACATGAAACACGACGGGGAATTCGTGACTAGAAAATATAATTAGTGAAAAACTTTAAATTTGAATTAAACATGATCTTTTTGTAGTTAAATTGATATTTTTATTATCAGCGAGTACAAGTTACCTGATCAATTCTAATAAGCTATAATATCAGCAATTTAATTTACTAGTACGTAATTCTCCAAACTTTTTGTTTATTTTGGTTGAAAACTTCTTCGATCTCTTTACCTTTTTCCCTTCTGTGGATTAGTCCCTAGTGCAATTATCCTTTAGACTCGTATCTTCAGCTCCCCTCAGGTCTTAACCGCCTATATATTCGGGCTAGGTAGGATCTAACTTCCATAGTGCCTTTCTTTCTTAGCCCTTTTCTGGGATTACAAAGTGGCAAATGCAAGAAAGTGCATAAAAGTTGTATGTTCTATGGCGCTGGTGCTAATGTACGAAATCTTTTTCAGAAAAGAATTATGAAATAAATAATGCATCATAAATTAGAAACGTGTAAATTTTACTGATACGGACTCCTTATCATTTCGTCGCAGTCGTAGAAAAACGGCAGATTTGATTTTTGTACGATCTTTTGTTTTTGACATAAACCTACTAAAAACATTACGCTCGTTCCACTAGGATCCCCCAAGCCAGTACCCCAGGGGACTGTACAACACTCGCTATTCCACTTCGATCCCCTGCGCTGGGGACTCGACAAGTATTAAAAAATATATATCTTTTTTAGTCCCCTTTTAACTTTTTGTTTCTTAGCGGTGAACGCACAAGCTTGTGTTTGGTTAAATCGGACTAATTTTTTATTCCCCTAAGCCATGTCTGTGAAGTAATAAAAGGCTGATAATATTTGTACATTAGCTGAAAAATAAAGTAAGTTTAATTTTTCATTTCAACTTAAAAATTACTCATTATTGTAACGAAATTAAAAATTATTTAAACATTTCTAAGAAATGACCGACTGTGATGTTTCCGTTTAGCAATTCCAGTTGTGCGTCTAAAATTAACTGATCGTTTAGAACATCCTCTGGCCTTTTTGGTTTTAATTTTGGGCGGTACTCCTTTTTTAATTCATTTAAGACATGAACAAGTGTCGGTTTACGCCCAAACTTTTTATTAAGATGGGAATGCCAGTTTTCCGCTACGTTTGTTGTTCTATGTCGTTCACCGAAAACAGACCATCTTTTTACATAGTATTCGTTATTAAACCAGAAGTTCATATATGTTTTAAGTTTTTGGATTTTTGTATTAACAATTAATTCCATTCTTTGTTGTATATATGACCACCCTTCTTGTACTAAATTTGTTGGCAGCAACGGCAATGTTCCACACAGTAAAACCATTCTTCTTGTGACTTTATGTTTTGTTAACCCGAGTTTCGTCCCCTTTTTGTAAACGGCTTTTTTGAAATGGTAATAACACGTCTTGACAACAGCATCAGGGAAATTTTTGTTGAGAGCATTTATAACTGCTAATTCCGTGTCAACTGAAATTTAAATTGGGGCAATTGCGATTTTATTAACTGAAAAAGTATATCATATGCTTTTTCATTTTTTTTCGTCATAAAAGCGTACAATAGTGGAGTAACATTCGTCTCAGTTTCTGTGCTTCCTAAGTCCCCGTGGAGTACATATAATTGAGCGAATTGTGGCGGACATGATTTGAATGTGCCATCAAGAAAAATATGTTTTACATCTTGTAATATTTTCTTTTTTTCATTTGAACAGAAAACCAAATAGCGCTGAAAATCTCTGTTTTTTTGCTGAACATAATCGCATAAAACGAAATCGAGATGGAAATTTGGCACTTCTGTCTGGTCTGCACCACTGCAAGTGTATTTTTGTATAATAATAATAATACTTTATTGCAGACCAAGATAGTCCATAGAATGTTAGTAATACACAGGCACTTAAGAACTAAGTTAGTAACACATAAAAATACTATAACAAACTAAAATAACATTAAAATTGTCCAGTATGTAACCGGCTCCAATGCCCCCATATAGGACTTTCCACATGCTCTGCAACCACCTTCAGGTAACTGTTAGGACTGTCCCTCACTCTTCGCATCAGCGATGCTGCCCTTTTCCTAATTATAGCATGATACCCATCCACTCGCGCTTCTGCAAACATTGCCGACGCACTGCAATAGCGAGGCAGTCCCATCAACATCCTGAAGGCATTGTTGTACTGAACTCGCAGAGCGCTCATGACCCGCCGCGTGCATATCGGCACTCTTATTTCTTAGTTTATATAAACCACTTTTCATTGATTTAAAGGATACCATCCTTCTTCGCAACCAAATTCAGCCCTTTATTTTCTAAAGGATTGAAACATTCCTTGTAAATGGTCGGTATCGGTCTGAATTCTTCACTTGTTGCTTTTTGTCTGCACTGTTATTCCGCCAAGACAATTTCATTTTGCGCTAAGTCCTTCTTACATAATGTAGCATGTTTTGTCTGACGTAGTATTGTATCATCCTGAAGGAAATTATAACAAATATAAATACATAGATATTTTATTTTTAATATTTGAAAACTGTTGGATTAATATTTTAAAACACATACCTACCTTGATTGTTACATAGCCACCACACTTATATTTACTCCAATAACTGCAACGCCATAAAACTGCTTCATTCGTCTTGTATACTTTCTTACGGTGGTATTTGTATCCATCATGTAATAATATTTGACCTCTAAGCTGAATTATTTGAAAATTTTCGTTAGACATAGTTTAACAAATTTCAACAACAACTTCAACTTTTGGTTTGTGGCTTTGTGGAAACAAATTTAAGATATAATCAAGTCAATGTCATCGGTCATCGGTCAATGTCAGTAAATGTCAGCGCCTTACCAGCCAGTACCTACATGGTAAAGACCTTATTACGTTAATCGTTGTTTACAACCTGGGGGATCGAAGTGGAATAGTGAGTGCTGTACAATCCCCTGAGGGATCGAAGTGGAATAGCGAGTGTTGTACAGTCCCCTGGGGTACTGGCTTGGGGGATCCTAGTGGAACGAGGGAAACATTATACTTTATCATAAAACAAAACATTTTTCAAAGCTCATACACACAGTAACATTTTCAGATTTAATTAACAGATTACAGTTTTCAAAATATTACGTAAAACATCATTTGAAAACTTTAAAGTGCTCTCGTGTAAGGTTACTATAAATTAAATCCGTCTTTTTTCTACGACGACGATTTATACAAATGCTACATTATATCAAGCTCGGTGAGGACATCTTCAGTAATATAACGAAACACTGAAAAGTTTTGTTTATTAAAACGCGCTAATCTCTGGAACCACCACTCGGATTCGAAAAAATCTTTTGGAATTGGATAGAGTATTCATTGAGGAAGGTAATAGGCTATGTAACATCACGCTGCGACTATTAGGAGCGGAGCAGTGACCATAAACGCAGGTGAAACTGCGGGGAATGGCTAGACGACATTAAATAAAACGTCGAAAAATACTATAATTGAAATTTATTTACTTTGTACAGTTTTGTTTAGTTCCTTATTAGAGATGCGCCGAATAGTGGTTTCACCGAATAACCGAATACCGAATATTATTCGGTTTAACTTTTACCAAACCGAATATTCGGCCGAATTATTCGGTTTACATTGTTTTGCTGCGTATAAATGTTCATTTAAAGTTTAAAAATAAATATTGGTCCCGATTCTATTGTACACTCGACTAAACTAAAACCTGACTTAATTTCTTCATCAAATCAACCTTGTCTTCTTTGTAACAAGGTCTATTTGTTACTGGCATCTATTTTTCAGGGCCACTAAATTTCACTAAAACCTGTCAACTTTATTTCCACGCAGCGAGAGTCCCCGTTTATTCAAATGCCGTATAATTGCCGTATAAAAACTTGTTCAAAACGAACTAAGATGACGTTATTTTAATCGACACCTACGAAGACGCTTACTAAAAATACAGAGCAAAAGAGATGGCATTCAACGGATAGCGGCTCTCGCTACTTGGCATTATAGTTTATTTAAGCGTGTCAGATTTTAGTCGACAAATAAATTGCTTATTTCGATAGCGACATATGTTACCTATTTGTTTAAATTTGAAATAAGACCTTGTTTCGAAGTGTACAAGGTTTACATCTTATATGAAGAAAATTTAGTCAATTTAAATTTAGAGAGTGAAATAACAGGTATTGGTATTGGTATTGGTAAAGGGCTCTGTTTCCGCATTTAGACTCATAGGCGGTCCATTATGCGTTCAGATAGGCTGGCTAGTTGAGCCAGCCTAGCTCCTTCCAGAAGCACAGAAGCCTCCTGGGGCGTTCACAGGCTTCTAGGAGCGACCTCGCTCCTGCGAGGATATTTGCCCGTTGTGTGGCCACTCCCTCGCACTCCAGGACGACGTGGGCGGCCGTTTCCTCCGCATTAAGACAGCCTCTACATAGAGGACTGTTTGTCGCATTGATGGTGAATAGGTGCCGGTTTAGGGCCAAGTGGCCCTAAACCTACAACTATTTTGATCTCAAGTCGGTTAAGACTGAGCAGTCTGCAGGTTAAACGTGGTGAGACCTCCGTCAGCACCAGTCTAGATTGCCTACAGCCGGGCGTATCAGCCCAGCGACCGTTGTGCGCTTCACGGGTTCGTTGCCTTACCCATGAGCGAAGTTGATTGAAGGGAAGTGGCAGCAATATAGTTGGCCCTGCCACTGTCGTTGCAGATCCATTTCTTGCCAGCTCATCTGCGGCATCGTTGCCGAGTGAATTACTATGCCCCCTGATCCATTGAAGGGTTAGCCCATTGCCAGAAGCTAAACGTTCGAGTGTCTGGTGGCATTCGTATATAAGGCCGGAGTTCATGGTGTTGCCCTCCAGGGCTTTCAGGACGGCCATACTGTCTGAGAGTATGCGGATGTTGTACTCCTTTATACCCCTTGACATGACCGCGGTAGCGGCGTAGGTTATCGCAACGCACTCACATTGGAATATGGAGCTGTGTCGGCCTAGCGCCAGTGATATTGTTATATTCAAGTCTTGTGAGAAAACTCCGGCTCCAGTCCCTGTCCCCATCTTAGAACCGTCCGTGTATATCCGGACTTCGTTTATGCCAGATTGATCTCGGTCGCTCTCATGTAGTTGTATTCGGTACCTTCTACCGAAGATATGTTGTTTAGGGATCCTATCGCATGGGGCAGCTATTAGTGGTTGGTATTCCACTAATTGGTTCCATAATTTGGAATGAGGACCTTCTTGGTTGTACCATAGACCTAGGTGTGTGTGTGACCTAGTGAAATAACAGAATTGGTACCATTGTTTTGAGGTTTAAATTAAATGTTGATTTAAGGTTTAAAATAAATGTTGACTATAGGTTAAGAAATAAATATATTTTCTTTGACTTATAATAAAACATAAATCTTACATAGGAAGTCTTGTCTTTTAGTCCTACACCTTGGCTACATGAGTCAAGAAAATAGAAAAGCTTGAACCGAATATATTCGGCAACAAAACCGAATAATTCGGCCGAATACAAATAGTGGAAAAGATGCCGAATACGCCGAATACCGAATACCAAACGAATATTCGGCGCATCTCTATTCCTTATATTATTTTGTAGAGCTTCGCTTTATATCATAATGTTATTGATCTAAAATACTTGTAAATAAAAGATTTTTATGTTTAAATAATAGTATTTTCAATTTTATTCGTTTAAAATCATTCTGTAAATACTCTATGTTTACCTAGCAATCAATTAAACTAACTTTTCATTTACGGTTGAGGCCTGGTTATGGAGGGATGGTCAACTGAAAGTTTTGACTTGCGTATTGTAATCCACTTTTATATATTCCGTGCCTAATGATATGAATAATAAGATGATAAAATAATAAAAAAAAACCCGACTTCAACAAAAAAAACTATTTCATAAAAACTTACATATGGATTTCTCATGGATGCCATTGTCAGAACTGGACCAAATTGAAATGGGACCACACGGGAAGCATCAGCTTTCAAATAAAAATAAAGATTCATCAAAATCGGTTCACAAAGTCGAAAGTTCTGAGGTAACAAACATAAAAAAAGAAAAAAAAAACAGTCGAATTGAGAACCTCCTCCTTTTTTGAAGTCGGTTAAAAACGAACATTCTGTCCAAAATTCAATTTGGCGTTTTAACCCTTTTTATTTAGACGTAAATCACAAGCGATCATCTACATAATTTATTGACAAACAATTGTATTTTAGGATTCAAGGCATCGTTCCTCAAGATTATATCACCCTTAACCATTCTTTTAAAAACCGCAACATTATCGTTACATAATTTGTCAAATGTTCCTCTATATACAGGGTTGTCTACCACAGAAGCTATGTGGTCAACTGGTTTGAGGGTAGTTTGGTAATGACATCTCAGAATTTTGTCTGCGCACGCGTTAGTCCACACAGTTTCTTCTAGAAATATGTTGTATCTTTCATTTTGATCGAAGACGCGACACTAAAATAAAAAGAAATGTTTGCAGTCATTTCGGTTAAAAAAAACTAAGACTAAGGTGAAAGTTTTCGTGTTATTGTAATAATATTGAAGTCACAGGATACTAAATTTTAAATAACAAACAGCTGAACAGACTTTCTTGAATAATAACAAAATCTGTTCATCCGTTTAGGAGCTGTGATGCCACAGACAGACAGACAGACACACATACATACACTAAACTAACACCCCTACTGTTTTTGAATCGGGGGTTAAAAATAATAATAATTAAAATAAATCTTACCTCATCATTGCCATCTTCAGTGACAACGACCGACTTAAAGTCCAATAACGCTATCATTGTGAATAAAGGTACTCTATCTCTTTCCCTTTCTATGTAATCTCTTATATTTTCTGCGCATGCGCTAGGCAAGATCCGTGACGTCACTGTGTGGTATGACGTCACGGTGTCGGTGATTCGTTGGCGGATGGTGTCCTCGTCGTCCTCGAGTAAAGTAATTATTGTGGTCCAGAGTGTCGCTCTAAATTCAACTGAAAATTATAGAACAATAAATACAAGTCATAAAGCATACATACATATTTCACGCCTCATTCTCGTCGGGGGTAGGCAGAGATAATAGAGCGCCATTTAACACGATCCTGACAGAGGTTTGCGCCACTTAAACATTCATCAGACCTTTCACACACACTAGCCGGTTACGGGTGATTTTAACTTGGCCCTTCTCCTGCCGATCTGGACAGTTATACTACCTTCGGGGCCTACATCCTCATCGACCTCAAACCATAGCATTCCTTCCTAAATTCTCGTAACTACATTTTCTAGCCAATACATGATAATCACCAATTTTTATAGATATGTATTTGGTTAAAGTACTAGATTATCGATTTGGTAACTTTAATATTCCTACATTTAATAATTATGTATTTACTCGGGAATTAACGCGATCACGAAATATGTATGACTGAGTCAGCCTGTGACCACGGCCAGTGCAACCTGGTTTTCGACGGGCAATTCAGAGGTATGTAATACCTATTTCGCGGTCGCGTTAATTCCCGTGTAAATACATAATGGAACGCGATAGTTTAAAAGTTAGTATTCCTACCTTAGTTTTGTAATTTATTTGTACAGTGTAAATTAGTTCGCTTTTTGCATGAACAAATTATCACATTTTTCTGCTTTAGATACAATCAATTCAGTTTCGTAAAAAAACAACCAAATGAATGAAGTTTGAAACTAACATTTATGGCCGTAGGAGAATAGTTTGGAAATTAATAATTGAGGGATTTAGAGGTTTAGAAATTATGCGAAAACTGCTTCAACAAGGTGCAGGCGTCCAGTAGGTATATAATGTTTATTTTTTTAAGGGATAGGGGGCAAACGAGCAGACGGGTCACCTGATGGTAAGCGACTACCGCCGCCCATAGGCACCTGCAACTCAAGAGTCGCAGGTGCGTTGCCAGCCTTTGAGGTGGGAGTAGGCGAAGAGGGAGAGTGCGGGTAGGGGGAGAAGAGGGGGAGAGGGAAGAGTTAGGGCCACCGGTAACCTCACTTACTCGGCGAAAAGCAATGCATTGCTTCACTGCCGGTTTTCTGTGAGGCCGTGGTATTACTCCGGTCGAGCCGGCCCATACGTGCCGAGGCATGGCTCTCCCACAGTTAAATGTTGACCTTTTATGGTACGAGAGTCACATAATGTATAGTATACAATGACAGCTCAAGTTATATTGGTCAGCGATATAAAACAAAACAGTTAAAACTTAATGAATTATAGTCGTATACCTTTATAAAAAGAGATACTTACATGTTTGTTCTTCGCTCAATCCAGTCGTATCTAAGTTTAGCAGTGTTTTTAAATTCCTCTCAATAAACCGGACCACCACACTCCTAGTATTCTCATTGTGATCAGACGAACTGTGCTCGAAAACACACCTGATTATAATTAACATTTCGTTAGCACAAATATTGTTATCCTTTAGTTGATTCGTTACGTAATTTAACAAACTTTCTAAATACATGTGTGTCAACTTTTCGGGTTCGTCTCGAACACATTCCAACAAATGGTCCAAGACAGATTCTGTGACACGCAATTCTCTCTTGATTCTTGCTTCAATTATAAACCTCTGCGTATCACTTTCTAATATTAAAATTTTCAAGCTCTTCTGTCGACATTCTAAATATTTATTGTTGAATACTTTACACAGTACTTGTACATATTTGTCGTTTCTCTTCAAAGTATCAAGAATCGTTTTATTTGCTAAAGATGTTAAACGTTCTTGAAACTTGCACTTGTCTTCGTCCAAATTGTCGTGTAGAATGAGGAGATAGTTCAGAGCAGATAGTACTACTTCATAAGTCGAGTGCTGTAGAGTTTTGATAATTAGGTTACAGCTTTTTACGATATCTTTGTTTAGTAATATGAAGTAGAGGTAGGTGGCATTAGAGAGGAATATTTCTCGTCCAGCGGTTACTGCGGGATTTTGATTATAGAATATGGCTACCTCTAATCTCATTAATATTCTGGGGATAGTTTCCTCTCGCAACAGAGACGGTAATCTGAAAAAGTACATATAAATGGTAGTAGTTTTTTTAACGTGTGACGCTTGACACGGAAGGGTTGCTTTACTCTTTGTTGACGGGTCCCGTCGGCTCCGAAACTAGTCCGGCATTCCGGAAAGACACACGTGAGTAAAACTGTATTTCTTTAATAAATATGCACCTTATTCCAATCCACCCTAGTCTCCTCCCCTCGCATTCTTACTGAGCACGGACAACTAACTGCACCATTCTGCCGTGGCGTGGTAATTAAGCAGCAGTAAGTCAATCGGATCGTTATATTTACGGAATTGCCTCACCAACGTGACCCGAATTCGAGCAAAAATGTACTGTTTACAGAGATGTAATTTATGTGAAATGCAAATACAAAATACATATTTTTAGTTAGTATAGCATTAGCATTGTAAATAGGTACTCTTATTCAAAATGTATTTTCTATTTTATTGGAAATACTTTAAACAAAAGTATTTGGTATTTGTAAAATGCTAAATGGTTGTTACTTTTTTAATTCAGATTTCCTATTTTATTCAATTTCACCTAAAATATGAATCAACCCTTCCAGGTGCCTTTTTTTTGTGCGTGTGGGTAACCCCCTCGGGCCGTCACCCCACCGGGGTTTTAGGTTTGGCGGTGTGTCGGAATCGAACCGACTAAAACCACACGGTGTGCCGTACTGCGCCTTAAGTAGGAGGGATCCGGGAACAGCTTTTATTAAGACATCCGGAACCCTTCCAGGTGACTTACCTAAGTCAGTTAATTTCAACAGGCTGTTGGAGTTTTTTAGTGGATACCATGTGTTTTTTTTTATATTTTAACGCCTATTCAACTTTTATAATTATATAAAAAAAAAAGTCTAACCGACTTCAATGCGCCTTAATCATGGTATATTCAAATAAGCCGTGTTGTTCACCCCTTGATTTCGTAACCTTAGAAGTGGGATATTTCTTCAAATATTTAAATGGATCCAACCTTAAGAACCAATTCAATTAAAATAATTATTGGAATTACACGAAAAATTCAGTCGAATTGAAAACCTCCTTTTTTGAAGTCAGTTAAAACTATTGTTGTTTATCGTTTGAATATTGTAGTGTTTCCAGGTTTATTGTAGTACAGACCTCGAATACATATAATAGGATTCAGTTTTTTTCTTTTTTTCTTCGAATGTTGGAAGCTCTTATTGTAGATGTACAACTATTAACTGTTTTACCAAAAATGATGTCCAGGAAAACGAGTAATAAAAATTGCAGAAGAATACGAATTACCAAGAAATGAATAGAATAATTTAACATGATTACGAGGGCTTATATCTACCTAGATTGTACACGAGGGATAAACGAACACATTATTATTAATATTACTATGCCTAATATGGAAAGTATTTTACTTAAATAAGCTAGGTATTTTGAAAATACGTATTTTGCATTTTGTATAAATACTTTTATTTAAAACTGTTTTGTACTTATTTGAAATATAAAAACGACAAAGTACATATATGTATTTTGCATTTAAATACTTTTAATAAAAATCATTTTAAGTTATTATTATTTACTAGTGGGAATATCAGGATAAAAAGCCTATGTGGTAATCCAGGTGTCCAGCTATCTACATACCAAGTTTCATCGCAATCGGTTCAGTAGTTTTTGCGTGAAAGAGCAACAAACATCCATACATCCTCACAAATTTTCAAGTTGATAATATTAGTAGGATCAAAATAACTTTTCAAAAAAGAACTCACCTCCATGAAACTAGATTGAGCACCTTCGTATACTCATCTGTGATCAGGTAACAAGGAGTCAGGCTCATGGGCTGCTCTAATATCCAAAGC
Organism: Euplagia quadripunctaria; assembly: GCA_963859945.1. Classification (NCBI taxonomy): domain Eukaryota; kingdom Metazoa; phylum Arthropoda; class Insecta; order Lepidoptera; family Erebidae; genus Euplagia; species Euplagia quadripunctaria. Next base: position 21,928,272 of record OY982573.1, on the reverse strand, counting down.
GTGTGCTCCACGCAGAGAGGCAGAGTGTCCTTCTCACAGAAGTGCGGGAGCTGCAGTCCTTCGGGCCTGCTCTCCAGCAGTTGGACCAGCTGCAGGAGTATGCCGTGACAGTAGTTGCGCTTAATCCAAGGCATGAGGAGGGCGAACATTGATTGTATGTGGGGAAAATACCTGTTAACATAATTATATCGACCTTGCAGTAAACATTATCATCCCCAGCCCAGCCGTGGGACGTCCACTGCGGAACGTAGTGTAATGTTACCACACTTTTGCTATTTTAATAATATTATTATTTCAAATTATTATTATTATTTTAAATTACAATTCAAAATAAACCTTATAAATAAATTTACACAAATGGAAAACCAAAAGGCGTATATTACTACAAGCTTTTATTTGGTTTCACTTGTCCCGTTGTCTGTCTGTAATCAAATCTTGCAAGTTAAATTTGACACACTTCGCTTGACAATGCGTGACTCGTTTGATTCATAGTAAATCCCAAATCATAAATTCTAAAAAGTTAAAAATAAAAATAAAGAATTTAAAAAAAAAACAAGCTTTTATTACTTGTTAATAAAAAGAACTAAAAGGTTAAAAATACATTATTATTGTATTTTTCTAAACATTGTCGTGTGATAAAGGCAATGGCTAGAATATAAAGGGCCAACCCAGGTAATTAATTTAATAATTTCAAAATAAGATTTCTATATTGAAAATCAAGAATATTGAATTTTTGAAAATGAATTTTTGAATTGAATGATTTGAATAAAGAATTTTATGAAAAATTTGAAAATGGTTAGCTCTTTACTTAATTTACGACGTCTACTATACGACCCCAAACTATGACCACACTGTTCTGTAACAACAACATCCCAACATTGACGGTTGAGCCTAGTCGGATTCTTCCTTTTTTGTCGCCGGGATTTGAGAACCGATCCTTAACCTATCTCTCACTGACACAAAGATATGGAAAAAAAAATGTAATGATATGCCCAATCCGGCCGGGTCCGTCCGGATCCGGCCGGATTGGGCATATCATTACATTTTTTTTTTGGTTGGTGCAAAAAAGAAGCGTATAAAAGAGGTTTCAGAAAGTTAACATACATGTTATAAAAAAAAACGGTTTATTTATTTATTTGGGAAAATAAACAGTTTTAAGTGTATATCTGTGTCTATACATAGACAATCAGCTTATCTTTTCTGTTACATGCCAATAATTAAAATCTAGTATTTAATATAATTAGATAAATTTCAGTGTTCGTATTAATAATGTTACTTTCTATTAAGTTCAATCTTTCTAGAGTTCACGCATGACGCCAGTAAAAATTATCTTGTACCTAATTGACGTTGCATTACATATTTTAAGTTCGTTATATTACTTAAATTTAACTTAATCAACCATGATCACCTTAGATTTAAATAATTATGAAATTTTATCTTAAATAATTATTTGAGATAACGTTACTTAAATAATTATTGTTGGTAGTTATAACGATTTTAAATCGTAGCAAACAAATAGTGTTACTCGTGTAATTTCCCAATCGGCTTCTTAGACAATTACAAAATAATAGCCAGTGGCTAAAAAGGCCCTTTTCAACTTCCAGACTTGTCGGTTGTTGACTCGCAATTCTAATGTGGAATAAGGTCGGGCGCGTGGGAGGTGCGGTAGTGATTGCACAAGTGACAATCTGCGAGAATCCTTCCAAAAATTGGAGTCGTTTAGTTTTTTCCGGATTTGATGACACGTAAAATGGCACCGAATCCGGTTGATCTCTAATGATGAATGATGCCGGATTGCCGGATCCGGTTCTCTGGATTGCAATCCCTATATGGAAGAAAAAGTAGTATATACTAACATGTCAGGTGAGATGAGCGGCGCCATGGCGCGGGCGGCGAGCTGCCGCGCCGCCAGCCCGGAGCTGCGCGCACACGCCAACACGTGCGGGACGAACGACACCAACTACACACACAAACATCGTACTATCACATACCAATATCTCTACTCCGCTGTAATTATATACCACTAGCTTTTGTAAAAATAATCTTCCCATACCTCAGGAACTCTTTTTTCTGAATGAATCCCTATGCTCTTTGCTGTATCCCTGACAACGTATGCAAAATTACAGAATGATCGAAATAAACGGTGCGGCATTAAATACGAACAAACAAACATTGATTTTTATGTACCACATAGAGTGGCACACCGAACACCGAATACGACTACCTATATATCTATATATATAAAAATCTATATTTCGAATATCTCGGAAACGAATACCGATTTGGATCAAATTTTGTAATAAGATGAGGTTGCTTTTTAACTTGTTCACATTCACCGTTCAATCGATTTTTATCCTGACTAGGAAAAGAAAAATCTCGTCATGTTGCAGAAAACAAATGAAACTAATTTCTTTTAATGGCAAAAATAACTTTAAAATGTCATTAACATGTCATCATTGTTTATTGTCGAGTGCTGTCAAAGTGTAAGTGGGTCTATTTTTGAATTTGTGAGGGTTTTGTGTTAAAATGCCAAGAAACTAATCAGGGCCGTGAGAGAAAAGTCGTTAGGTATGTGCGGAAAGATAACCGGCGTGGCATTTATGCGAACTAATAATATGATTTTGACATGGTAACTCAACTCAGACAACTCTCAAAAGTGTCAAATGTCGAACTTGTCTTCGTGTCGATATTGTCGTATTGTTTTCTTGTGATTTTAGTAGTAATAAATCATGTCGAACAGAGGTAAAAACCGCTACATAGTTCTACAAGGGGCATGCCAACGGGGTTACCAACGAGAAAAAGCGGCAACACAGCCTATTATTGACTTGCAAAAAGTCACTGAACGTTTAACATTTTTATCGTTGCCTAGATTATTATTAAGAATTTTATGTGCAATGTAGAACCTCAGACATCGAAAATGTGTATGATTTATATAAACATGTGTTAATCTTATGAATTTATGGTAACCAATTTTTTTTGTACTAGGCTTAAGGAATTTTGATACATTGTATTTTCATTACACTAAGTTTCATATTTTTTCAGGTCTCAGTAGAGATACTAATGTGTCTAAAATAAAAAAGAAGGATCCACAAATACATTAATAACGGCGTGTGGTGCACACCAGGAGAAAAACGCAAAGGCAGACCAAAAACTATTCTTATTATCTTGATGATTTTGACAGGTGTGCCATCCGAACTGAAATTCGTCAATTTCATACTGTACGGAAAGAGATACCAACTCTGAGGAAGCTGCATCGTGTTTTAAGGCAAGATTGATGGTGGTGGACGGGAAGAATTACTGCTTTTCGTGAAATATTAAAAGAACTGGGATATAAATGTAAACTAATATGAAACAAAACGAAAAATTCTCATTGAGAGACATGATATTGTGGCGTGGCGTGCTAAATATATGCGAGTAATGAATCGTTTGAGAGAAACTGGAAAGCCAGTTGTAAATTTAAATAAAACTTATATTCACACTGCACATGAAGTTAATAAATGTTGGCAAGGTCCCAATAAACCTGGTGTATCGAAAGCGTTTTTTTCAGTGAAAGATTATTGTATGATTTTAAGCTAGCGGATTTTGTGAACCCGAGTGCTTGTGTAGTGGTTGTGGGTGGAATACACTCGTCTCTGCTATCTTCCGGAGGGTAATAGAACACCACCTACCTCGAAAGACCGATGACGCAGGTCAGGAGGCGTAATCCAGGCGTGCGCGGCACCTTAATGAGTCCACAGTCACCACACTGCTATAAAATGTTTATGGTAGCACAAAAACACGGTCTTCAAATGAGGGTCAAAAGGAACGTCCGTTCGCCTCCATGTAATATAGCTACTACACGCGGCGCCAGCGCCGCGGTCGTGGAGCGAGTTCGGTGGTGAATTACCAAACTACCCTCCATTCAACAACAGAAATCGAACAATTATAGTGAATGCTAGTACCAGGGAAGGATTTGTTGAAAATTGTTTGCTTGCTTTTAAAACAAAAAGTATTTCTTATAATAGTCATTTTGGCACAACATAAAAAATAAAAGAAACAGTACATCAAATATTCCACCACAGATGCACTTAAATAATAAAATAGCCGATAGTGGATCTGATATAGTAAACCTATTCGCAAGTCATTTTTCTTCTATTTATACTGATTCAACCAATTTAAATTCTAAATTAGAAGTTTTAGACAAAATAAATAGTCTGGACATATCAAAAGGTGCTGGCCCCGGCTCTATCTCCCCCATGTTCATTAAACTTGCGGCAAAGCTCTCGCGTGTCCATTGAGCATTCTGTTCAACCGGTCTTTTGATTTGGGAGTCTTCCCAGATTAATGGAAAAAAGCCCGTATAGTACCTATATTTAAAAAAGGTGATCCTAGTGACATAAAAAACTATAGACCAATTTTCATTTTATCCTGCTTCTCAAAATTATTTGAACGTCTCATATGTCCGATACTTATATATCCATCCACTCATGGTAGATAAACTACGACTCAATGGCATCCATGGTTCTTTGTTAAGGTGGTTTGCATCTTACCTCTTAAATCGTACTCAATTTGTCGCTCTTAGGGGCTATGAATCACAGAACTTTTACGCGCGCTCAGGTGTACCACAGGGCTCCCCACCTGGGCCCCATTCTATTTTTAATATTTGTAAACGTCATCACAAACCAAATTAAACACTGCCATAGCTTGCTTTTGCAGACGACTTAAAAGTATATAGGAAAATTATTTGCGCAGAAGATAGTCATCTCATCCAGAGCGATTTAGAAAATATTGAAACCTGGTGCATGTCTAATAGTATGACTCTAAACGCCCAGAAATGCCATCATATAAATTTTTCTAAAAAGAAAATATCTCTTCCCACTACTTACAAGCTGTGTGATAAGACGTTATCGAAAGTGAATGTAATGCGAGATCTCGGCATTATAGTTGATAGCACTCTTAGCTTTAAACCACATATTAATCACATAGTCAAAAAGTCAGCTCAAATGTGTGGTTTCATTAAACGTAACACTCGGGGTTTCAGGCATCCAAAAACAAGAATAATTTTATATAACGCCCTGGCTAGTAGATTAGTCGAATATGGCAGTATTGCCTAGAACCCATTTTATGCAGTCCATTCGCAAAGACTGGAGAGCGAAAGAGCTTTTACTAAACATCTTGCTTACATTTCACAAGATATCACCCATCGCTGTCCCTATGAACACCGTTTAAAATATTTCAAAATGAATACCCTTCGAAACCGTCGCCGCACCAAAGATCTCGTATTTCTTCACAAAATAGCGAATGGAGTAATAAAATGTAGTGACCTAACGAAGTGCATCCTCTATTCCGCTCCATCAAAACCTCCGAGACATTCCAATAATAGAAAATTCCACATTCCCATACGAAAAACCAACTTAGGTCTCAACGCACCTCTGACTAGAATGTGTAGAGAATACAACTGCATTTGCACATATCAAAATGTAGATATTCATGCCCCCCTACACAAATTCAAAAGTGCTATAGCAGAAATAACCTTATCTCGTTCTCTATATTACACTTTTTTGCTTGTTTTTGATTTTGTTTTTAATGTTGTTTATCATTGTATTGTTATTTTTTGTTTGTTTTTAATTTTGTTTGTCACTGTATTGTCTGTAGATGTAACTTCGATTCTAATTAGACTTAGTTTTAATTTTAACTTACCTTGTATTTTTAAGTTTTTGTTCACATTTATTATATATAAGTATGTTTGAATAATTAATGAATTATAGATAAATGTTAAATGGTAAATGCTGTGTGTACCTGTAATGGGCATACATACCAGATCTTAATATTATCACTTATTTTGCTGTTGGTATATTAAAATATTTTTTTTTTATCGGATTATCACCATGATATGAAATCGTGACAATTTTACCAAATGGGTAAAAGAAAGCCTTTTGCCAATCCTGCATTAACCGTCTGTTATTGTGTTAGATAATGCATTCTGTCACAGTGGGAGGGGGTTCATAAGCTTCGTGACGTCACATGTCAAAACGTAAAGTATTAAACACAAAAAAATCATTACCTGTAAAGGAAAGACTACATATGCTACTATACTTTTACTAAAAAAATAATTTTAGAACTGCTTTCTTCAATTCTGGGTGTAAAATTGCAAAATATGTGACGTCACACCAGGGAGGCGGGGGGTCCCACAAATGTGACCACCTGTGACAAGGATGGGGGGGGGGGATCCAAATAGGCTTGCCCGCTATTACGTGAGTAGGGCCAAATTATAGTTGGCAAAGTGTGGGTGTTTAATCACCTCTGCCTCTTCGGTGATGCAGGCGTGAATGTATGTATTTATGTATGTACTTATTATATGAAAAAATATTATTTTTACCTTCAGATTGGAGACAGTTCCTTCAAGAGACGAAGGGTACAACCTGCCGAGCAGCAACAGCACCGGGTACAGAGACGGCCGCAGCAGTTGCGGGCTCTCGCTTGAATGTACTTCTTGCAGTTTCGCCTGCACACACAACACTACATTGACATACCACTACAGGGTACTTGACTATTGAGTCAATTCAGTATCACTTTAACCCCCGACGCACAATACGGGTGTTATAAATATGACGTGTTTGTGTATCTGTTTGTGGCATCATAGCATTTCCTGACATTTCGAAGACTCATTAGTGCGAGTCTGATTCCCGTACCGAGGGTAGGCAAACAAACTTGTATGTAGATAGTACGTCCGTCTCGGGAATAAATTCTCGAAGATTTTTGCCCGTCAAAACACTTAAAACAAACTTAACTCAGATTGCTCATAGCGATAAGGCCACAAATTCTACATAACCACTTTGTGTTTTTTTTAAGCAATACGTCGTATATTGTTCAATATAGATTATTCTAACTTTGCGGTTTTAAGAATGCTTTCCCATACATCGATGTTTCATAAAGTTAACCTTCACACGGCAATGTATAAGTTTGTAATCAACGTAATATAACAACAAATTAACGACTTTTGGATTTTTTTCTTTACTTGTGCTGTCAGACCTTGCTTATTACCAAATTTCATGATTCTAGGTCAATGAGAAGTACCCTATAGGTTTTGATTTACCTGCGAAATGTTCAAATTTGGTCAAATATAAAGCCTAAATGTCCATATCTTTTGATTGCGTTGACTTAGAAGCTTGATTTTTTACAGCTTCAAGGGACCGCATATTTGATATTAATTTCAACTTGATGCGTCCACGGGTTCCTGAGGAAAAGGGTCTGACAGACAGACGGACAACAAAGTGATCCTATAAGGATTCCTTTTTGGCCTTTTGAGGAACGGAATCCTAAAAATATCGAGATTTTAACAGGCGTGTGGAATTACTATCAAGGGTAAGAATTTTTTGAAATCTAGACAGGCGATAGTTGTAAAGTTAATATTAGTATGTCTGACCAGCATAAAGTCGTAGAGCTGCGGGTACCGAAGGAAGAAGATCCGGCCCGTCATGGTGTTCCTGAGGGACAGAGCCCCCGGCCCGCGCGCCCGCGGCACGCCGAACACGCGCACCACCAGCGCGCTCAGCAACAGCGTGGACGAGTTGCGCTCCTGGACACACACACGGTCATAACTCCACATACACATATTGTTTCATTAACTTCATTTAGTTTAAACATTATATTTTAAGAGGAGTGAAACATTTAGACGCCGATTCGATAATCGATTATGCACGAGAATTGAGAGTAAAAATTATGAGTTACGTCACGTTTATACACATTTCCTTCCACAAGAGAGATGAAAGATATAATGTAGAGGGAATTAGAAAGAGATAGGCGTATATTTTTAAGTAGTTTCACAGCTATTACGTATACGCTGCTGCACGCTTACTTATCTCTATATAGAGATAAGTAAGAGTCAGCAGATTACATTAGATACATAAATATAAAAAACAAAAAGTGTGTGTGTACTTATGTACGCACGTAAGAAGTTATTCGTCTTTGGCGTAACAAGATAAAAATCTTTCTAAAAGTTTTATCCTTCGCGTTATCCTACGCTTGTAGAAAAAAACGACACTAATAACGGAAAAAAGGTATCTAATATATTGAAAGTTTTATTATAACGCATTATCTAGTTAAATAAAGTCTATTTAAATATCATAATAAATAATACATACCGTCAACTAACCTCAAATTCTACAAACGTACTCAAAGTAATAAGTAAAAACCATTTCTATCACTTAATCACAGTAAATTATCTTTAAATCAATAAATTGTTAATAAATATCTCGTCGTGTGTAGAGAACTGACCGTACTCACCGCCCACGTGTCCCCCTCGAACCCTACAGCGCGATCAAGAGCCCCCCTACGTGCAGGGCCACGCTCTCGTCGTGTGTAGAGAACTGACCGTACTCACCGCCCACGTGTCCCCCTCGAACCCTACAGCGCGATCAAGAGCCCCCCTACGTGCAGGGCCACGCTCTCGTCGTGTGTAGAGAACTGACCGTACTCACCGCCCACGTGTCCCCCTCGAACCCTACAGCGCGATCAAGAGCCCCTCTACGTGCAGGGCCACGCTCTCGTCGTGTGTAGAGAACTGACCGTACTCACCGCCCACGTGTCCCCCTCGAACCCTACAGCGCGATCAAGAGCCCCTCTACGTGCAGGGCCACGCTCTCGTCGTGTGTAGAGAACTGACCGTACTCACCGCCCACGTGTCCCCCTCGAACCCTACAGCGCGATCAAGAGCCCCTCTACGTGCAGGGCCACGCTCTCGTCGTGTGTAGAGAACTGACCGTACTCACCGCCCACGTGTCCCCCTCGAACCCTACAGCGCGATCAAGAGCCCCTCTACGTGCAGGGCCACGCTCTCGTCGTGTGTAGAGAACTGACCGTACTCACCGCCCACGTGTCCCCCTCGAACCCTACAGCGCGATCAAGAGCCCCTCTACGTGCAGGGCCACGCTCTCGTCGTGTGTAGAGAACTGACCGTACTCACCGCCCACGTGTCCCCCTCGAACCCTACAGCGCGATCAAGAGCCCCTCTACGTGCAGGGCCACGCTCTCGTCGTGTGTAGAGAACTGACCGTACTCAACGCCCACGTGTCCCTCTCGAACCTCTCCAGCGCGAACAAGAGCTCTTTCGCACGTGCAGGGCCACGTTCTCGTCGTGAGTAAAGAACTGTCCGTACTCACCGCCCACGTGTCCCCCTCGAACCCCTGCAGCGCGACCATGAGCCCGTCCCCCACGTACGGGGCCACGCTCTCGTCCAGCGCCGAGTTGCGGAACAGCGCGCGCAGGATGTTGAGAGCGTGCGAGCGCGACTCCACGCACGCGCCGGAGCGCGCCACGGCCAGCAGCGACGACATGCACGCGTGGAAGCACTTCGGGTTACTCTGCACTTGCAGCTCGGTTGTTACTAGAGCCTGGAATTATAATCATCGATTAAGTCTCCTGGGAAAAAATCTAAAGCAAGTCTAACCCTAAAATATTTACAGTAGGATTATAATTATTATTATCTAATTAATTGATGTTATCGTTGTTTTCCATTTAAAGTTTATTTTGTTCAGTACCCCATTATAAAGTGGAAGTTCCTCCTTGTTTCTACGTCCTCTAGCCACGGTGGCGCCACCTTAATACACACTGTTTGAGTGTTGAGTTTTAACGATATCTTCTCTGGCACAGGTCTACTATAAGGTTCGATAGATGGCGTTATGTCGATAGTCTGAATCGCGCTAATCTTTCGTTTCCGCCGATATCATAGGCCGACGAACATTTGTAAGTCAACGATTCCACACCCGCATTAAACATTTAGTTACATTGGTCCAGTGTTTTATTGTGGTTCACACCCAGCAGTTATTTTTTTATGATAAACGAGCAGACGGGTCACCTGATGGTCAATGACAACCGCCGCCCATGGACACCTGCAACTCGAGAGTCGCAAGTGCGTAGCCGACCTTTAAGGTAGGAGTTGGGGAGGGAAGCCTCCGGTAAACTCATTCACTCGGCCAAAAGCAATGCATTGCTTCACTGGCGGTTTTCTGTGAGGCCGCGGTATCACTCTGATCGAGCCGGCCCATACGTGCCGAAGCGTGGGTCTCCCACGATAAAAACAATCTGATCAATCGTTTAGAAAAGCATAGAGGACAAACATACACACGTTCAATTTTAAGATAGAAAATAAATGAAGTGAGTGGAGTGACTAGCCTGTATCATGAAGGGTAGGCCGGCACTCCTCCTGGTGGCACACAGCGCCTGTCTCTTGTCCCCACTGGCGATAGCTTGTGTGAGCTCCTCCAGCCATGTGGGGGGGAGGGAGTGCAACTCGGGGTTACGGCACCGCCATAGTCTGAGCGTTTACGATAACGACGGTTCAAATTAATTACTTGACTGTCCTCATAAAAATACACTTTACATAAAAAGTTTAAAAATTAGATTAGTCATTATTTTCTTATCTTCTCCTCAAAGTTATTATTAAATATTAGTTACCGCGCTAGAAGTTTAGTGAAGCCCACGTAGGCCTGCTCGAAGGCCCCCCGGTGCTTGGTCTCGGCCAGGAGACTGGTGAAGTGTTCTCCCATCTGCGACAGTTGGCCAACACTGAGGGTACCCTCCGTGCTGTCCTCGCCCGCGATGCTCAGTCGTGAAGATATTAAACCAAGGAGGAGGGACACCTGCATATATTGCATCATTATTCTCCTTTCATATGATTCATTAAATAGGGTTTTTTACTCTACGAATGTAATGATCAAAAACATCATATTAAGATAGTTTAGGTAATAGGAAACCACTCCCACTTCTAAAGTCACTCCTACTTTCCGTTTCAGTCGAAAAAAGCAAAAAGAGAAGAAAAATACCCTGCCACACATCCACACTATCACTGACACATAAACAGCATGCAGCATACACAATACCAGGATTACATTGCTAATGGGCCATAACATTAGGGATAAGTAAATTTGTTTCTGTTCTTTTTGTTGATCAAAAAGGTGATAAATGAGTTTTAGAAAAGTCTATGGTTTTTAGGTCCCTAATCGGCGGTGGTATAGAATTCCAGCATCGCATTGCTGCATACTTACAACTGCCACGGAATGCAACTGTCCTGTGTCCAGGAATACTCAGTTCTTTGGCTGAGGGTCTGATGGAGTATGAGAAGTGGTTATTTTTCCAGTCAATTTTTTCATAGAAAAAGGTAGAGGTGTGTTTGTAAGCTACTCCATACAGGAAGAATTGTTATAGAGAATGTTTAGCTTATAGAAACAATGTTTGATGTTTATATGTAAACATATTTTTTTACATTGTTTATATGTGCTTCAAATCGTAATTCAGAGTTCATCAGTAGTTCCCATTATTTTCCCATTTATGATAATTGCTGGGTCAGCATGCACTATAGTCTGGATTTGCCCTTTACTACCCAATTACTAAGATTTAAAACTAAGGAGTGTTCTCAAGGCCACCTAACTACTCTTTGTAGGTCTTCATTAATCCATCCCATGTGACCTGATTTCACTAGGTTTAAGAGACAAAAAAAAAAAATTATTGAGTGTCATCTGCATACATATGGTATCAGCAATTAAGGAAGCAATCAGTCATGTCAGCTGTGTATAATAAAAATAAAAGTGGGCCCAATATTAAACCTTGTGAAACTCCCCTTGTCACAATAAGAAGAAATGACGGCATAACTGATCCATTCTTTTTATGTACTTCTCTATCTTTTAAGTTACTAGTTCCTAACTGTTGAGTAACTGTGAAAACATTATTTTGTTACTGAAGTAAATCCATAATCTGCTAACTTGGACAGTAGTTGGGATGTATCAATGGCATCAAAAGCGCGGGAGTAGTCCAGTAAGGCAAGTATTGTCCCTTCTCCACAGTCCTTACCTTCCAATATAGTACATCAACGGTACAATTGATCGGTATGACGATATGATCAATCCAATATGATGATAGATTTTATTTATATTATTATAAATATTCCCTGAGAAATATACAGATCTTTCGTTATAATGCAACATTTGCTTGATGTTTGAGTTCTAGGTATTTTTTTTTGGTGATATATGATTATTAGAGCTTTGTCCCGCAACCTAAAAGTGAGTTTGATAGTATCATTTATACGAATCGATTATACAAACATACATACTTCTTTGACCGACCTCCACGCGCACAACAGAACCATTTGCGCAGAAACTTGTCTACCGTCGTCCAACATCACTCCGCTGTAACACGGAAAATATTGTACTTTAAAATTATACATACATAACATATCATGCCTGTATCTCCGGAGGCGTATTTAAGACTTAACCCCTTAACTAAATAGATTTCACTCACGTAAGGGGGCGTCCATTAAATACGTGAGGTGTTTAGGGGGGGAGGGTGTCTAGCCAAATCTCACTCAATCTCACGTGGGGGAGAGGGGGGCCTCGGCAGATATCACGTAATTTCTTTTCTTCAAGAAACAGTGTAAAATTGCGAGAAAACTGGGTTAAATTAAATAAGAAATATTTCTCCACTAAAATAGTATATAATGTAAAATGTAAATAGTATAATAATGTAAAGTAGTAGGGAGAGTCTCCCTACTACTTTACATGGAGGACTACAACCGCAGTTGCTCCTACTACAATTTATTTTCCGTGAAAGTATGCATTTTGAAAAATGTCACGTGAGATTAGGGTGTGGGGGGAGGGGGTCGAGCAAAATCTCACGACATCTCACCAGGGGGAGAGGTGGGGTTGAAAAATCGCTAATATCACCTCACGTAATTAATGGATACCCCGTAATAGGGAGCAAACTTATTGCCGTCAACCGTGCACTTGGGAATTAGAGTGTGGATATATTAGGGTTACAGGTATTAGGAGTATTTTGAAAGCGAAGGTAGGTAAGAAGAAATGGCAATGGAAGGAACTGTACTTGTACGGATATTGCTTAAACACTTATTTATATATAGATTAAAATCTTACCCTGAATTGCCATCATCAGTGACCACAACCCCTGTCATGTCCATGGGCAGGTGACCTTCAGGCGAGGAATTGTTCACCACCGAAGACACACCATCGTTCACTTCCATGCATGTCGTTATTATATCGCTGACTAGTGATGTCCACAGAGGATCCGATGATATTGATCTGAAAAAAAATTAGAGTGCGTATTTACACGATTTCTTTTATGACTAGCTGACCTGATTGACTTTGCACTGTACAATTTATCATAATTTATCGTTTGATAATTAGTTTTTGTTTTGTTTATTACTATATAATACTAGAATGTTTAATTTATGTTAATTTTACATAAAATGATAATTTCAGAACGACTGTTTTCATTTATTCAGTTTGGGGTGTAAAATTGCAAAACACCAGGGAGATTATCCCACAAATGTGACGCCTGTGGCAAAGACGGGAGGTAAAAAAAGACATGAAATTCGTGTGACGTAATTTATGTACCACCAGACTGTACGACACTAGCTCTGCTGAAGACTGTAGACTGTGGGGACTTGGTATAAACTCACCCAGGGTGGATGAGGGCCATGACATGCGCGATACAGTGCAGCAGGCCGTACATGGGCCCGCCCCGCGCCGCCAGCACCACGCTCCACCGACACACGACGAGCTCTTCCCGCACGAGAGACAACAGCTGTACCACCAGACTGTACGACACTAGCTCTGCTGAAGACTGTAGACTGTAGGGACTTGGTATAAACTCACCCAGGGTGGATGAGGGCCATGACATGCGCGATACAGTGCAGCAGGCCGTACATGGGCCCGCCCCGCGCCGCCAGCACCACGCTCCGCCGACACACGACGAGCTCGTCCCGCACGAGAGACAACAGCTGTACCACCAGACTGTACGACACTAGCTCTGCTGAAGACTGTAGACTGTGGGGACTTGGTATAAACTCACCCAGGGTGGATGAGGGCCATGACATGCGCGATACAGTGCAGCAGGCCGTACATGGGCCCGCCCCGCGCCGCCAGCACCACGCTCCGCCGACACACGACGAGCTCGTCCCGCACGAGAGACAACAGCTGTACCACCAGACTGTACGACACTAGCTCTGCTGAAGACTGTAGACTGTGGGGACTTGGTATAAACTCACCCAGGGTGGATGAGGGCCATGACATGCGCGATACAGTGCAGCAGGCCGTACATGGGCCCGCCCCGCGCCGCCAGCACCACGCTCCGCCGACACACGACGAGCTCGTCCCGCACGAGAGACAACAGCTGTACCACCAGACTGTACGACACTAGCTCTGCTGAAGACTGTAGACTGTGGGGACTTGGTATAAACTCACCCAGGGTGGATGAGGGCCATGACATGCGCGATACAGTGCAGCAGGCCGTACATGGGCCCGCCCCGCGCCGCCAGCACCACGCTCCACCGACACACGACGAGCTCTTCCCGCACGAGAGACAACAGCTGTACCACCAGACTGTACGACACTAGCTCTGCTGAAGACTGTAGACTGTAGGGACTTGGTATAAACTCACCCAGGGTGGATGAGGGCCATGACATGCGCGATACAGTGCAGCAGGCCGTACATGGGCCCGCCCCGCGCCGCCAGCACCACGCTCCGCCGACACACGACGAGCTCGTCCCGCACGAGAGACAACAGCTGTACCACCAGACTGTACGACACTAGCTCTGCTGAAGACTGTAGACTGTGGGGACTTGGTATAAACTCACCCAGGGTGGATGAGGGCCATGACATGCGCGATACAGTGCAGCAGGCCGTACATGGGCCCGCCCCGCGCCGCCAGCACCACGCTCCGCCGACACACGACGAGCTCGTCCCGCACGAGAGACAACAGCTGTACCACCAGACTGTACGACACTAGCTCTGCTGAAGACTGTAGACTGTGGGGACTTGGTATAAACTCACCCAGGGTGGATGAGGGCCATGACATGCGCGATACAGTGCAGCAGGCCGTACATGGGCCCGCCCCGCGCCGCCAGCACCACGCTCCGCCGACACACGACGAGCTCGTCCCGCACGAGAGACAACAGCTGTACCACCAGACTGTACGACACTAGCTCTGCTGAAGACTGTAGACTGTGGGGACTTGGTATAAACTCACCCAGGGTGGATGAGGGCCATGACATGCGCGATACAGTGCAGCAGGCCGTACATGGGCCCGCCCCGCGCCGCCAGCACCACACTCCGCCGACACACGACGAGCTCGTCCCGTACGAGAGACAACAGCTGTACCACCAGACTGTACGACACTAGCTCTCCTGAAGACTGTAGACTGTGGGGACTTGGTATAAACTCACCCAGGGTGGATGAGGGCCATGACATGCGCGATACAGTGCAGCAGGCCGTACATGGGCCCGCCCCGCGCCGCCAGCACCACGCTCCGCCGACACACGACGAGCTCGTCCCGCACGAGAGACAACAGCTGTACCACCAGACTGTACGACACTAGCTCTGCTGAAGACTGTAGACTGTGGGGACTTGGTATAAACTCACCCAGGGTGGATGAGGGCCATGACATGCGCGATACAGTGCAGCAGGCCGTACATGGGCCCGCCCCGCGCCGCCAGCACCACGCTCCGCCGACACACGACGAGCTCTTCCCGCACGAGAGACAACAGCTGTACCACCAGACTGTACGACACTAGCTCTGCTGAAGACTGTAGACTGTGGGGACTTGGTATAAACTCACCCAGGGTGGATGAGGGCCATGACATGCGCGATACAGTGCAGCAGGCCGTACATGGGCCCGCCCCGCGCCGCCAGCACCACGCTCCGCCGACACACGACGAGCTCGTCCCGCACGAGAGACAACAGCTGTACCACCAGACTGTACGACACTAGCTCTGCTGAAGACTGTAGACTGTGGGGACTTGGTATAAACTCACCCAGGGTGGATGAGGGCCATGACATGCGCGATACAGTGCAGCAGGCCGTACATGGGCCCGCCCCGCGCCGCCAGCACCACGCTCCGCCGACACACGACGAGCTCGTCCCGCACGAGAGACAACAGCTGTACCACCAGACTGTACGACACTAGCTCTGCTGAAGACTGTAGACTGTGGGGACTTGGTATAAACTCACCCAGGGTGGATGAGGGCCATGACATGCGCGATACAGTGCAGCAGGCCGTACATGGGCCCGCCCCGCGCCGCCAGCACCACGCTCCGCCGACACACGACGAGCTCGTCCCGCACGAGAGACAACAGCTGTACCACCAGACTGTACGACACTAGCTCTGCTGAAGACTGTAGACTGTGGGGACTTGGTATAAACTCACCCAGGGTGGATGAGGGCCATGACATGCGCGATACAGTGCAGCAGGCCGTACATGGGCCCGCCCCGCGCCGCCAGCACCACGCTCCGCCGACACACGACGAGCTCGTCCCGCACGAGAGACAACAGCTGTACCACCAGACTGTACGACACTAGCTCTGCTGAAGACTGTAGACTGTGGGGACTTGGTATAAACTCACCCAGGGTGGATGAGGGCCATGACATGCGCGATACAGTGCAGCAGGCCGTACATGGGCCCGCCCCGCGCCGCCAGCACCACGCTCCGCCGACACACGACGAGCTCGTCCCGCACGAGAGACAACAGCTGTACCACCAGACTGTACGACACTAGCTCTGCTGAAGACTGTAGACTGTGGGGACTTGGTATAAACTCACCCAGGGTGGATGAGGGCCATGACATGCGCGATACAGTGCAGCAGGCCGTACATGGGCCCGCCCCGCGCCGCCAGCACCACGCTCCGCCGACACACGACGAGCTCGTCCCGCACGAGAGACAACAGCTGTACCACCAGACTGTACGACACTAGCTCTGCTGAAGACTGTAGACTGTGGGGACTTGGTATAAACTCACCCAGGGTGGATGAGGGCCATGACATGCGCGATACAGTGCAGCAGGCCGTACATGGGCCCGCCCCGCGCCGCCAGCACCACGCTCCGCCGACACACGACGAGCTCGTCCCGCACGAGAGACAACAGCTGTACCACCAGACTGTACGACACTGGCTCTGCTGAAGCACTGGTTATAGAAATAAACTGAAATCAAATCAATGTCAATAAACGAACGCTTAAGCCGATCGTACCTCTCTCTGGCTTATTCCCGCGCTCTCGCTTGCACGCTCGGCTCAGGGGGAACGTGACAATGAGTCATGCTTTTTCGTGCGTATAGCCGGCTTTCATCGATTTATCAGACGTTATCACGTCAAAAAACAAAATCATTGACATAAAAATTGATAACACAAACTCAACTTGTATTTTGGCTGAACCTGTGTCGAAATAAGAGTTCTCATGTTGACTTGTATACATGCTAATTCTGAGTTTAAGACGGGCGTTCCATTAGTATTTTTCAACAAAGAAATATTAAGTTTTAATTTCAAAGTTTAGAATAGTCTTACCTCTGTTCGTTTTGAAGTATATTTTCTGGTAGTCTGCGCCTTAATAAATCTAACTTATAAGCCGCCGACACGCAATCAGTTGGCTTCAAGGACGACGCTTGTTCAAAAATGTCCTTTAAATCGATGCTGATAGAGTAGGTATTATTCTGAAAGAATGGAACACAAAAATATCAAGGCATAGGCCTTAAACCTCAAGTTGATACTTAGCTAAATATCTCCAAAATAATTTGGGTCAGAGGAATGTTTTGGAACCAAGTTCCTTTTTTTATTATAGGGGGCAAACGAGCAGACGAGTCAACTGATGATAAGTGACTACCGTGCACCATGTGCGCCGTGCGTGTACCATGGACACCTGCAACTCAAGAGTCACAAGTGCACGTTACACATCAGCCGCTCGGCGGATGAGAGCTAGACGAAAACAGTGTAATTGCAACGAAAAATGCTGAACGCTGTTTAGTGTGATCTCCCTTTTTCTCATAAACTTAGGATTTTACTTACTTTGATGTTGGTTGTATACCAATTATCCATATATTAGTTCAGGCAATTTTCACAGATGGCGCAATTTTAATTTCTAGTTTTTACAATATTTACTATATTTTAATACAATTTGTTTGTTAAGCGAAAGGAACTTCATTCATTCATTTTATTATACATGAATAGATCGACAATCAATCTATACATAAATACAAATGACAAAGTACTGTACGACATTCTTTTACATAAACTACACGGTTCTGGTATTCGCGGTCCAGTTTACACATGGTTTAAGTCATATTTGGAAAATAGATCACAAATAGTTCAAATTGACTATTTCGATTCCAGCACAAATGAGGTTAAAATGGTACGATCTGAAAAAGGAGCATAAAATGTTCAATTCCACAGGGCAGCGTGTTAGGTTGTGTGCTATTTCTGATATACATCAACGACTTGCCCAAAGTACTAAATAAGGGACAAACATTGCCCGTCTTATTCGCTGATGATATGTCAATATTGATCACTTATGACAAAACCAAAAATCCAACACCAATACTTCAGGAAACTCTAGACACAATAAATCACTGGCTCAGGGACCATAACTTAGAAATCAACTTTAGCAAAACAAAAACTATCCAATTTAGATCATATAAAAACGCCCCCATAAACATTGACACAACATACAATACCACACAATTAGAAACCGTAGATACATTCAAATTACTCGGTATAACTATAGACACACACATCAACTGGAAAGCACACATTGAACATATTAAAAACAAACTATCTCGATTCACATACGCTCTATTCCAACTAAAATGCAGCACAAACGAAAAAACCGCACTGTCAGCATACTACGCATACGCATACTCCTGGTTAAGATACGGCATTATGTTGTGGGGAAATAGTGTACACTTTCAGGATTTATTTATACTGCAAAAGAAATGTATCAGAATTATCGGTCAAATTGGAAATCGTGACAGTTGTCGGCCCTACTTCATTAGATATAACATCCTCACACTACCATCATTATACATATTTAACATTTGCATATTTGTACCAAGGAACATGAATCATTTCACAAAAGTAAAAGACAATCACAATTTACACACGCCACAGAGACAGACTATACCTACCACCATCAAGAATTAAAATGCTAAACCAAAGTCCCTACTACATGGCTGTAAAAATATACAACAAATTACCTATCCACATAAAAACTGAAACTACAGTTACACTATTTACTAAAAAACTAAAAGCATTCTTAACTGAAAAATGCTTCTATTCAGTTAAAGAATACATTGAAGCAAAACACAAATAACTAATTACATATCTTTTACACAAATTATTTAATTAATATACCCAAACATTAAGTTAACAAAAATTAAAAAAAAAAAGGAAAAAACGGCTTCGTTAAGAATGTGTCGATGTAAAATGGCATAAATCGCTTCTTAGTACACTACGCCGGTATAGTAAGTTAATGGTTTTTGCAAGATTTAATATTTTTTTATTATGCATTCATTAATGTAATTTTTCTTTAATGCTTGTATTTAATAATCCTTTTTGTATATTTTCTCTCAAATTTGCAATGCCCGTAAAAGGCTACTAAGTTAGACAAATTATTATAATAAGTCCATTTATGTACACTTGGTTGGCAAATAAAGATTGATTTGATTTGATTTGAAATAGGCAAAGCCATAACTGTTGAATAAGTGTGGGACCGAGTGTGACCGGCACGTCACGTGAGGATTTGATTCCCGTTTAATACAAATATTTGTACATGCGTTGGTGTGGGTGTTTCTTTAGTGTATAATAACTAGCAGTTTGATATTTCAACATTACAAACAGACATTTCAATTTTGTTTATTTCTATGTATTTATTTACTAGTACGAGCTATTTTTAAGTTGGGTCTAGAATATTAAATTTTTCCCAAAATATTACTATTTTTGTTACTTTTTCTGATATCCTTAAGTCTTAAATTGTTGCTATAATTCACTTGAAAATGAAGGTTAGAGCAACTTACGACATCCTACAATTGAGTGGCATATGACTATACGAATGTGAAATAATTGATAAAGAAACTGTAGTCATTGAAATGCTATAATTATTTATGATAATGAGAACATATTTTGGATAACATTTAAAAAACCGATAACAGGAATTATTTAAAAAAACATTCATTATTTTAACTAACACTGATAACGGTCGGTCACATTCATTACAACTTTTAACTCATACAAATGTCAGTATTTTTGTGTTAATATGAAGAGTATACAATTACTACAACAGTATTACATCAAGGATTGTGACATTAAAAAAGACACAACGGGACGAATAGATCGCAAAGATACACGGCAATTGGCTAAAAAATCCTTGTGCTCAGTTTAAACTATAGGTATTGTTATAGCAAAGTTCGCTAAAAAGTCTTTCTCTACACACGGTGTAGAACCAAAGAAGAATATATATAAAACCTACAAGGAACTAAGAAGAACAATGAAGAAGGTGCCGAAGTCATAGTGACCGAAACAATCAACAAAAAAAAAAACAATTATGTAAACAATCTATTTTCATCAATATGTTTTCGATAGACTTTATATACACATATATTGTATATTTCACGTATGCAATCACATCAGTTCTGTGTAGTGTGAGTTTAGTTATAACATACTTTGCGAAAGAGGATTTTCGCAAATATAACTATTACTACATGTACCAAATAGTATTGAATTGCGTAGCATTTCTCTGTGTGCTTCTAATGTTCGCTTTAAATGATGTTGAATCGCGTGACGTAATACTTTTTATATACTTTGCTATAATATTCGCCTCTGGATGTTGGAGTTTGTTCACAGTATTGTTAGCTCATGTTTATATTACATTAGGATGCACAAAAACAATACCAAATGAAGAAAAAATTATGTCGTACCTTTGGAAATTTACTGTAAACACATTTGTAATTATATTATCATTCGTTCAATTTATATTCGATATAGAATTAACGCAGATGCAAACACTAATTGTGATTGTTTTATTAGAATTTGAGACAATTCTTTTTGTGAACTTTATAAAAATGGTCAACGAAATAAGGAAGAAAAATATTAAAATATTTTTTATTTTATCTGTGAACAGTTTACCGATAATCTGTGACTTTTTAATGGTGATTTATGGTTTATTATTGACGATTGATTTGCCGATGGAGTATTTGCTCATTCCTTGTGAAGTGATGGTGTTTTTAGAGACTCTGTTGGTATTGTGTAAGAGAAACGCATCGGATTGGAAGTTGTACACCAGTGGGGAAAACAACAACCACATAGAAATGACATGAATTTGTATATACTCTGTTGTTACTTTTTCAAAATAAAAATAAAATGAATTAAAAAAGAAAAAACATATTAAATCAAAGTGCAAGACAGAGAGGTCGCAGCATATAAATTGATTTGCATTGTGAATTATAAACATAGTAATAAATTTTGATTTATTGTATTCGTTACTCATTTACCTATTATATGACATCGTCACACGTCATCGTGAGAACTCTCCGCACGCACCCCTACCACTGCCCAGCACTGCGCGCGAGGACTCGCCCTCTTGCTCCAGCCTGCCTTCAAGACGAAGCTAAGTACTCCTGCATTCACCACCGCCGGAACAGCGACCAAGACCTCTCTCCTCTTAAGACCTTACGTCCCTGAGTTTTATGTAATTGCTCTAAAGTAACTGTTCATATCTGCACTTCGTAGCTTTAGCATCAATATAGATTGTAAAAGTGTTCTACGTGTGTAATTTCTCTCTCAACTTAACTCCGACCCCCCGGGAAACCACGTGCTGACCACGAGGTCCCCCCACAACGTTACACCATTCATACCTATCAGTCCTGAAATAATTTCACATCGGGCAAAATGGCGAGAGGGGCGGTTGGGTTGAAAATCTCTATGATAACCACTCTGGTCTACGAAAGAGGCTTTTTCTTTGGGAGAGGCTTTGTTTCTCCCAGGACTCAAAGTGCAAATAGTCAACATTTTGGACCGTTTTTTTACTATTTTGTGAGCAGAAGGAACAATGGAGAAACGACAAAGGGGCTGAATGGCCTCGCTGTATCAAGTTTTTTGTCGTTCGACCCAAACAGAAACGGGGATTTCCAAACTATAATCTATTTCTGTGCGAAGGTAACCTATTTTCAACAATCGGATATGTTTGTTATCCTACTAATATTATAAACGTAAAAGTTTGTGACTATGTATGGATGGATGGATGTTTGTTACTTTTTCACGCAAAAACTACTGAACCGATTGCGATGAAACTTGGTATGTAGATAGCTGGAGATCTGGATTAACATATATGCTACTGTTTATCCCGATATTCTCACGGGATCGGGACTTACGCGGGTGAAACGACGCAGCTAGTTTACCATAGTTGTGTAAAAAATCAATTATTGTAAGTACCTTGAGCAGGTCAAGTGGACACCCGTCCAACACTTCCAGAGCTAAGGCCTTGTTGTTCTCGTAGCTATCTTCGAGGTGGAGAAGCAGCTTTTCCACATAATCTGGAGTCCACACTCTAAACAAAGAAACGACAAATAAATGATAAACTAAATTTAAAAGACCATATTTTATCTTCATTCAGACTACATTCCCAAAATAGGTGCGCAAGTGGTCTTGTACTACTATCATACTCATCTCTTTGGGTACTGCAAGGCAAGATCGACTTACTTTCTAGACTAAAATAATAGTTATAACACGACTTAATTATGTATTTAAACGGGAATGAACGCGAGCACGAAAAGGTATTACATACCTCTGAATTGTCTGACCTTTGACTGACTGACTCAGGCAATTCAGAGATGGTTCCGGATGTCTTGATAAAAGCTGTTCCCGGATCCCTGCTACTTAAGGCGCAGTACAGCACACCGTGTGGTTTTAGTCGGTTCGATTCCGACATACCGCCCCAACTAAAACCCCGGTGGGGTGACGGCCCGAGGGGGTTTCCACACGCACAAAAAAAAATGGCAATTCAGAGATATGTAAAACCTTTTCGTGATCGCGTTAATTCCCGTTTAAATACATAATTATATCATGGAACGCGAAAGTTTTAAAAGTTAGTATAACACGACTGTTGTCAAATCCTGCATTTCAAATAATATCAATATCGTCTATGGTAAGTCAGTGTGTCAAAATATTTCCATGCTTCATTGTAAATAGTATTCTTTATCAAAAATTTCAATCAATCAATGAGCCTATTGCACTCTGTACTCCGCCTTCCGCGTCTAATCTATCCCGGCTACGATCCTCAATCACTCTATCTGGCTATCAAAGATTTACTTTAGACTCTAAAGGATATCAAAAGAGAAACTCTACTGTCGAGATTGACACTGAATATACCAGCTGTTGGTCACCGTATACGCACCCAGTACATCCCTCCGAGTGCAGTCGACGAGTCCAAACCAGCAGCTGCAGGGCCACGCACCGGCGGCTGTAGTTGGTCCCCGGTAACAAACTGTCGAAGCACTGCTGACGGAGCTGGTCCACGAAGCGCAAGTAATATTCGACCTTATTGTTGACACTGTTCGGTTCTCTTTGTCTTTTGATTACTTTGTAGCTTTCTTCTAAACGTTTCATGAACTGCAAGAAGATAATAGGTAAGTGTGTGTTTAATTGCTATTCAAAAAAGTAATGATGAAGTTGTAGGAGGTAAGTTTAACCGAGTTCAAAATTCAAAATTATTTATTACAAGTAACCCCTAAGATTCTATGGAGAAGAACAGGCAAGAAACTCCAAGGACACTCTTTTTCAAAAAGTTTTTACAAATTTCTGGTTACATTGCTTTTAAGCGTAAATGAAATGCGAGGACATATGTTAATACCTATTATTCTAAAATATAAATAGACGTACTAATTACTACTATACATATTTAAGTAATAGGAGTCCGGAGATGACCAGCTCCAACCAACGGCACCCGTTCACGAACATGACGCACACGCGCCAGCCATCGCACAGTTCAACCATATTGAAGGGAGCCGAACGCCCCGACACATACGCCACCATCGGCAGGACTTCTAGGCGAGCATGACATACTCATATAAAATATCGTTGGGACTATAGGAATGAATATGCTTTTAAAATACCTTTTTCATGCAGGACAGAGTGAGTTGCCTGAAGTTCGGCGCTTGAGCATTGATGTTGTACTTCAAGTACCACAACACGAAGGCCAGGTCACCTGCCGTGAACTCCTCCGTGCTCTTCGGAGACTCCACTATCAATGACAGAGAAAGAATACGCGTCTGAAATATCACATACAAAGATATTTAAAAAATTGTTAAAAAGTTAAACTTACAAAAAAACCGCTACAAAATTCAACTTTTTTTAATAAAGGTACGGCGCTGTCTAGATCCAAACTACGCAGAACTTATACTACGGACTCTAGAACTTAGAAAAATATACATAGATACATTTTTAATAATTATAAATACATACATACTATACATAGAAAACACACAGACCACGTTGTGGAAGAGCCATGCTTCGGCACGTATGGGCCGGCTCGACCGGACCAACCACGGCCTCACAGAAAACCGGCAGTGAAGCAATGTGGCATTGTTTTTCGGTGCGTCAATGAGGTTGCCGGAGGCCCTAACCCTTCCTTATCCCCCTCTTCCTCCTTCCCCTATCCCCACCCTAAGGGCCGGCAACGCACTCACGCACGACTCTTGAGTTGCAGGTACCCATGGGCGGCGGTAGTTATTTACCATCAGGTGATCTGTCTGCTCGTTTGCACCCTATATCATAAAAAAAGTATGTTCATCAGCAACCTGGTTACCATAGTACAGGTTCTGGGTTCAGACATCTGATGTTGATGTTTTGGTGTGTGGGTGTCTAAAGGAAAGAAAAAAAACAATATGCCATTCACCCTTAACCGCAACAAAATAATTACTAGGGGTGACACTTTGTCTTGACCACAGAAAATAGTGTCACTTTAAAACCCGGACAATACTACATTTTAAGAAATCCTCATTTGTGATTACGGAAACAGATAATGTGGTATCATAAGTACCTCATCAACAGCATCAATCGCAGCTTGCCTCAGGACATCGTAACTAATAACACCCCTCCATTCGTCTTCCCCGTCGGAAACTGGTAGCTTATCGCTGACACCAGACTTTCGCGTCACCGACAGAAGCATCAGTATGCACTTCAAATCCATGGGTTTGCTCGTGGTTTCATTGGATTGTTTTATATATGGTATTCTGTGAAGAAAATAAATAGAATTGTAGTGTCATCCTAACTTTCCTTTGTATCTTTTGTACCCTTACAGACTTAAGTCACAGTTACAGTAATTCTCACTATTATTCACTTGTACTATTCGCTATTCTCACTTGTCAACTCGAAGTATCGCTTAACTAGAACTGAATCCATACAGCAATGCAACTTCCTTTATCCTTATATAATTCGAACGTTATCTCATAGAGAGTTCGTGAACTTTCCCGAAAACTCGAAACCCCTCTGGAATCTTCTAGGACATTCTATAAATAGACTATTAGTTCCGTTATTCGCCAAAAGATGGCGTGCGTTTCAATTTAGGTAATCGCAACCGTCTATAATTTTCTCTACTCGTTAACAGATGGCACCCGCGCGTCAATTTAGGCTTTCGTAACAATAATATAAAAATGGTTGTGGAGCGTAAACTTTTAATTTTATTTATTACTACCTCTTGTCCGCGGTTTTGCTCGCGTTAATGTACACCCTATGTAATTTCATCTAATAATGTGTATGCAAAATTTCATGATGATCAGTTAAGTAGCTAAGGCGTTAAAGCGTAACAAACAAACAAAGTCATTTTCGTTTTCGCATTTATAATATTAAGTAAAGATTATATCGCAAAGAGAAACACCTGTACATACATATTGTTACGAGCCGGGGTCCGGGATTAGAACATCCACAAATTTGCGACAAAATAGACACAATTTATTTAAATAATTCTCAATGACAGTTAAAAGTCACATTTACAGTAATTCCCATTAGTACTCACTTGTACTATTCGCTATTCTACGCACTTGTTAGCTCGCAGTATCGCTTAACTAGAATTGAATGTCCTTATGCAATTTCCTTATATAGTTCTAAAAACATCTCATAGAAAGTTCGTGTACTTTCCTGAAAGATCTCGTACTATCTATCTGGCTCGCCCGCTGTTGGAACTTCTAGATCTCAGTAGAACATTCTATTGATAGACTATTCGTTTCGTTATCCGCTAAAAGATGGCGCTATGCGTCTGAATTTGGTTCCGTTATTTGTTAATAAATGGCGCCACCGTCTCAATTTGGCGACCACAACAACATGTTTTATGCATGGTTCTGTTATTGCTAAGAATAAAAAATTGTAATGTATTGATAGACAAACTTTATTTTACCCAGCACTACCTGGATCTGAACTAAAACATACTTATAAAGCTGCTCAAGTATTGTAGCTAAATACAATACATCTTTGAGCAGCTTCTGTGAATTTTGGCAGGCTACAGTGATAGACATCTATGTCAATGGCAATTAAATTAATAAGCCGTACGTAGGTGCAAGTTTAAGCAAGTTCGTCCTCGCCACATGTACGTCACCAGCGGTACGTACGCTTAACCGCTCGTCAAGTTTAAGCATGTTCGTCCTCGCCACATGTACGTCACCAGCGGTACGTACGCTTAGCCGCTCGTCAAGTTTAAGCAAGTTCGTCCTCGCCACATGTGCGTCACCAGCGGTACGTACGCTTAGCCGCTCGTCGGGTACGAGCGGCTATGAATGCCATGCCGATCACGAACAAGCTGGGGTACATTAGACGTTGCAGGCACATGGGTTGTTGATATACTAGTTTAGTTATGTCTTAAAGGTGAGAAAGCTCTTGACAATAGTCATACGTACATGTACTCAATGAGCCGGTGATCCAACTTGACGGCAGTGACGAGCAAGTTCTCTAGAATGTTGATGACGGCGCAGTCGGGCGAGGAGCTGGCCACGTGCCACAGGACGGGGCCCAGCCACGAGGACTGCAGCTCTTCTGTACTGCAAGACCTGGCGTGGGAAGCCACCAGAGTTTCTAGACTCGTTGTTGCCTAACAAAAGAAAAATACATTCATGTTTCCGCGAAGGTAAGCAGAGGTGTATTAAATACCCACACTTTGCCAATAATAATTTAGATCCACTGACGTCATAGGGGGCTAGAAAATTTCCGTCAACAAAAGTGCCCGACTTTGGAAATTAAAGAAAGCGAAAGTCAGGGCAATGAAAGGAAAGGGATATTGCTTATATGTACAGGATGTGACAGAAACGTGTGGTCAAATTTTAGGAGCGTTATGTGTTGCCCACAAATTGTAGAGATTGAAAAAAATGGATTTTGAAATTCTTTACAACAACGTAGTACAAAGTATAAGAGCGTAGGCCACGGGGCGAGTGTTGCCGCAAGTCGCCCCGCTTCGTTCGCCAAGCATATACTCACACGAGCCTGTTTGTGTTGTGAGCTGAGAGTTATCAGCACGTCTTGTATGAGAGTAGGCTACGTGCGCAACACTCGCCCCATACCCAATTCGCCCCAACTATTTCACCAAGCATATACTCAAGCTGGCCTGCATGTGTTGTGCGTTAATAGCACGTCCTGTAAGAGCGTGAGCCACGTGTGTAACACTCGCCCCAATTTATTCACCAAGTATATGCACGCTAGCCTGTATGCGGTGTGAGCTGAGGTCAAGTGTGCAGCACTTGCCCTAAACTCAACTCGCCCCACCTCATTTGCCAAGCAGATACTCACGCTAGCCTGTATGTGTTTTGAGCTGAGAGCTACCAGCACGACCTCAATGAGCGGTGTTCACGCGTGCAACACTCGCCCCAACTCGTTCACTAAGCATATACTCACGCTAGCCTGTATGTGCTGTGAGCTGAGAGCTACCAGCACGTCTTGTATGAGAGTAGGCCAAGTGTGCAACACTCGCTTCGCCCCTAACTCGTTCACTAAGCACGTCACAGTTACGTAGTAGCTCTTACGGGATGTGTCTAGGGACTTTAGGGCTGATAGCAGTTTAGTAAGAGCGGTGTCGTCACCTGCAAAAAATATATCTGATTACTAACTACAAATAAGTGCATTGCAATTTTGATGCGTTTGAATATAAATATGCAATCTCTACAGTGTTTGTTTGACTTTGACACTACTGGGATAATAAAAAAGATGGGAGATATTATTATTATTGTTTTTAAGTGCCTAGTGCCATCTCGGCCATTTCTGGTCTTTTGTAGCGCACTTTTACTTTACAGTTCACTGCTCAGACTTATGGCTTCGAGAAACCTCCAGATCCTATCAGTAGTGATTGTTTGTATTTCCTGCGGTTGCATGATGTGTAACCCTAGGTTAATACTTCGGTACCGCATTAGTGGGCCACAAGAGCATAGAATATGCATTGCAGTTTCTTCTGCCTCTTGACAGAATCTGCATATTGTGTTCTCGCCCAACTTTAGGTTGAACATATGTTTGTTCAGTTTGCAGTGTCCAGCGAGGAATCTTGTTACTGCACAGGTTTTGTATCTTTTGAGCTCCAAAAGCTCTTTGGATAGTTTATTATCATAGCCCTTTATTAAGGCTTTCGAATGTCTTAGACCAGTCGTGGTCTTCCATCTCTTAATAGCCAATGATGTATATTGGGCGTGTGGGAGATAAACTACTACTAAATTGAAAGAATACGTATCAATCGTAAAAAAAAAATGCGTCTAATTCAAAACCTCCTTTTTGTATTTTCTGGTTAAAAATCCTAGTTTAGCAATAGTTTTTTATGTGATAAAAAAAAAAGTTCTTTCTTGATACTGCTGGCTGGCAATGCAAAGTGATTAATAAAACCGTAATATAAACCAGTTAATACACGAACAGTTCCTGTTCAACAAGAGCATAAAATAATGACCTTCTCTGTCCAACTTTGCGCAATAGTTGACCACAATGGCCAACATCTGCGCAGTTAGATGCCTCACGCTGTCCATGTAGTGCTCCAGGTGCGACCACGCGAACAGCACCAGAGAGTCCACTATCTTCAGCCCCGTGGCTCTGTCCGCCATTTTCTCAAGACATTTACTCATTTGATGAACGGTGCGCGCGACGCCAAGAATCATTGTCGATTCCAGTGAACTCCTGAAATAGGGTAATTTCTTATAGATTAAATATATAAATCCTCTTAAAATGAAGAAAAATTGTATTCATTACTTTTTTCAAGTTTGTTTATAGAAATGACGTCACAAGTTTGTATTATGTTTTTAACTACCTTAAAAAAAGTAGGTTCCTTATTCGATCCGTATATCTGTTTGTATGTCCGCGATTTTCTTTAAAAGTAAACGACCAATTTTCATGATTGTTTCACTAACGTATTTTACTTATCTTTAGGAAAGTTTTAGCAGTTTACCGAGTAGTTACTACATAACAAAAAAATCACTGCCTACAAAAATATCGATAATAATAATAATATCTTTATTTGCTTAAACCTTTTAATTGCCTATCATTTCATCGCATCGATGCAAAAGTGCGACTGTATTGATTTAGCATTGTTACTAACGCTCGTTTGTATTGATACAGTTGCTATCAATACAAACGAGCGACTTTTTACCTAACCCCCGACGCAAAAAGAGGGGTGTTATAAGTTTGACGTCGATGTTTCTGTGTGTGTGTGTCTGTCTGTGGCATCGTAGCTCTCAAACGGATGGACCGATTTCGATGCGGTTTTTTTCATATGAAAGCCAGTTTCCTTGCGGTGGTTCTTAGCTATATTTGGTTAATATCGGTCCAGTAGTGTAAGAATATCAGCTCTTTTCCAAAATTATGTAAGGGATTTTGGAATAGTTGAAGGGATTTTCGAGTCGGGGGTGTTTTAAATTTATGATTATTTCTGTGACTACGTTTTAGTCTGTGGCCGCTTCCGTTAAAGTAACAACAAAGACAACGTGATCTATGTTATGTCGTCGGTCTCGATGGTGTCTATCTTGCAATGTAGAGTGATTTCTGTATCGAAGTTGCATTGCGACAGTTGCGCGTTTATATCGCTACTGAAGCGCGCCTGTATCACTACTGTATCGCTACTGCATCGCTACAAAAAGTCGCCGGTCGGCCTCCCTTACCTGTCGCCGATCTGCAATATTTTACACAGCAAACTAAGGATAGCCGGATTGCCTTCTACATATTCTGTCTCTAGTTCCTCTGCGGACACAACTGTTGCTAAAGCCGAATATAAACATAGTTGGGATGCTTCGGCCTCCAGCAGGCTCAGCAGAGGCTGACTGCAAGTGGAATTATTCAAGACCTGAAAAGAATAGATCTTATGTCATTGAGAG
Organism: Euplagia quadripunctaria; assembly: GCA_963859945.1. NCBI lineage: Eukaryota > Metazoa > Arthropoda > Insecta > Lepidoptera > Erebidae > Euplagia > Euplagia quadripunctaria. Next base: position 21,898,148 of record OY982573.1, on the reverse strand, counting down.
CTCATTGTTCGAAAAACAGAAACCATGTTAATAACTATTTTAAAGTAAAGTAATATGTCAACACAATCCTTCTAAACAATAAATTATAATAAAAAAAATGTGAATAAGCACGCTTTGGTAGCAAAAAGACGATAGTTTTTGATTGTAAAGAAGTGTGGGGTGCTTTTTACTATTTTTTATAATAAGTCTTCTTTTATAAATAGCTACCAATGAACTATTTGTAACATTTCATGTCAATGGGTGGGGGCTGGTCATCTCCGGACTGCTATTACTTAAATATGTATAGTGGTAATTAGCGCGTCTATTTATATTTAAGAATAATAGGTATGTTACATTGTCCTCACATTTCACTTACGCTTATGTATGTAACCAGAAATTTGTAAAAAAACATTTTGAAAAAGAGTGTCCTTGCAGTTTCTTGCCTGTTCTTCTCCATAGGATCTACGTTTTGGAACAGGCAACTAGCTTCACGACTGACTTAGTCTGACTGACTCCTACTCTTAATTGAAATAAATGGTTTTGATTTTGAAGCACCCCACGCGGTTTGCTAACAAAGCTCGTTTTTTTTTTCAAACAATTTTTTTTTGTATTGTACTGTCATCAGTCAATACGTGTGCAAATTTTCAAGTTAATAGGACCTCTTGAAGTTGGTGGACACTACGTTGAAAGATTCCGTAGAGAATAAGAAGGGAAAGGGAAGTGTTGATACGAGTCTTCAGTAACATCTGCGAACACCTCCTTGAATAAGGTAGATTACACAGCGTGCAATCGATAAATCTCACCAACAATACCTACTTAATCCCGCAGCCTAATATTTCTCATTTATATGTTGCTTTTAAATAAATCAAAGTTTATTTTTATTATGTTATTTATTACAAAGCGTATACACAATTTTCGTTTGTCTTTTTTTAGCATTAGGAATATTCCTGTGTTGCGGGGGGCTTCACAAACATTCAAACAACGGACACAAAGAACAACCAGACTCGGGACAACCATTTGTGGACCACACAAATTTTTGTCCCGTGGGATTTGAACCTACAACACTCGGCGCGGCGTAGTGGTGAGGTGACCAATAAGGTGAACCATTGCGCCATTCGTGTCGTGCAGTCATTTAAACTATCATACCAACCTATAATGAAAATAATTGTATTTGATTAATTTGTGAAATAAATATACACCATGAGGAAACTTTGCACAAGTATGGTTGGTTTTTGTAGCTTAGACTACAATTTTCATACAACCAGAGATTACCAGTTCCTAGAACTATTTTTTCTTATTGTTTTTTTATAACTCTTTATGCACGAAAATGAACAATGGCCGACTTAACGCCATAGGTATTCTCTACTTCTCTACCAGTCTAGCTGAGGGTGGTGCAGAAATGGGAAAAATTTAACTAAGCAATTCTAGCACCAATGAAAGAAAGCTTATATCAATTAGGTCTCATGAAAGTAAGATTTGGACCTGGGACTGGGTTTAAGTCCCAAGTCTAAATCTAACAACATTTTACAATAAGAAATAAATGAAATCTCATTTAAATATGTAGAAATTGAACTTAGGTGAAATATACTTTGAAATAAGGAGTAAGGACATGCTACCTAAAAGGACCTTGGAATATAAGTGTGTTTTTGCGTGTTCTAGAACCCACAACTATGATTACTTTAGTTTGAGTCTGGCCTGTTGGTCTAGTGGTTAGTGACCCTGACCGCTATGCTTATAGGTCGTGGGTTCGATTCCCACCTGAGTCTGGGTGTTCTTTGTGTCCGTTGTTTCTATGTTTGTAAAGTCCCCCGCGACACAGGAGTAAATCCTAATGCGGGCGTTGTCTTTTTAAAAAAAAAAGTCTATACAGGGTGTATATGACAATCCCATCAAAAACATAAATGTGAAAATGGGAGCCAAGTTCAATATCTATACTAATATTATAAAGCTGAAGAGTTTGTTTGTTTGTTTGCTTGAACGCGCTTATCTCAGCGACTACTGGTTCGAATTGAAAAATTCTTTTAGTGTCGAATAGCCCATTTATCGAGGAAGGCTATAGGCTATATAACATTACGTTACGGCCAATAGGAGTGGAGTAGTGACCATAAACGCAGGTAAAACTGCGGGGACTACTAATTAAGAATATACGTAGTTATCGACTACGCCGACAAAAGCATTGAGATCTATATTATTGTCAAGTTCTGTAGATAATCCTGAAGATTTGACATAGCTAGTTTTCACATCCAAGTTTTCTTATATTTGGCTAAACAAGTTATCCCCTCTATTTTATACGCAAGTTACTACATAGTACTGTATTTATATTGTAAGTTCAACATTATCTTACTCTTCTAAAAGATGGTGTGCTGTAAAAACTAGCCAAGTCAAATCTTCAGGACTATCTACAGAACTTTTTAGGGAAGGAAGGGGTTTTAATAAATAAACAAAAATTCAAGTATTTATAGTCAAAAGTCGCCTCAAATGGTTCATTTTTCCTGAACTTGGCTTGACATGCAGCCGCATGTCTAGATGGAACACTTACTTAAATCACTGAAAGGGCATGACTCTAGCATGCATTTACAAATAGAATTTTTGAAAAAAAAAAAACAATCTGCTTAAAAGTTATTTTAATTTCAGATTCTCATAAAGAAATTATGCATGTTAAACGGATAGTTTTTTTTCAATAACTCTTTTTGTAACTGCAGGCTCTGGTCATGGCCTTTCAGTGATTTAAGTAAGTGTTCCATTGTCATACACACCTTTTATTGATAGAGTTGTGTAATATATCCTAGAAATAAAAACTCTTTTTTATACATAATTATCTATACTTACATGTATCCAACTGCTGGGTCCATTCTCTATAGTATACATATACAAATACAGAATGCCACATACAGATTTTGTATCCATAGGCACATCATTATCAAACATCAACTCTTCGATACAGATCCCTATTACACTGAAGATAGGGATCAATTTGTCGAGGCTGTCCTTGCTTGCTTTCTGAACAATATGTAATAACAGTCGTAACGCAAGATGGGATAGGTTGAAAATTTCGTTCTTTTCTGTTGGTGATAAGGTTTTGTTTTCACTGAAATTTTTAAGAAATTGTATGATAGTGAATTACATATTAACTAGGAATATAATTTTTTGAAGAGATATCTATATTAATATTTTAGAGTTTGTTTGTTTAGCTGAACATGCTAATCTCAGGAACTACTGGTTTGAATTGAAAAATTCTTTAAGTCTTGGATAGCCTTTTTGTGGAGGAAGACTATGGGCTATATGTCACACTACGACCAATCGGAGCGAAGCAGTGACTTTAAACGCAGGTGAAATTACGGGGACGGATAGTTACTATATAAAAACTAATATTTACAGCAAATTTTTACTGGATCTAGTCTCACGACTGAAAAAGCTCTCCAAGTTACCAGTATTGGCGGTGTGTCTGCACATCCTGGGAGGAATGTATTTTACACATACACTTCCATTATTATAATGTACTCAAAGTAAGCCATACATATCAATTTACACTTTTTAAAGGATTTTTTTTTTGAAATTTTTACAAATTTAATACATTTTTTACATAATATGGCAAAATTTTTTGAAAACTCATATTTATGATATTTTATAATACAAATGGCAGTGACGGTCAAGAATGACATGCAAGAAGACTATTGTGTATTCTAACTAGCCTTCTACAACTTTAGAATAAAAGAATTAGAAATAAGTAGTCACTACCTTCACTGTCTCACAGACAATCATGACTTCAATGTCATGTTAAGTCACAGTACCTATTTAATTTGAAAAATTTGATTAATTCACGCAACAAAATACCTCAATATGTTCACACAGAAGTCCAAACAGTTCTTCAAGTAATCAGCAAGTTCAGTTTCCACAACCCTTACAGCCGCTACACCGGTGTTAAAATTCTCTATACATGATGCAACTTTGCTTACAACATCTACATATTGCCTGTAGTGTGAAGGTTCTGTTGATATATTTGCAGATATTTGTGACGCTAGTACACTTGTAAATGGTTCTTGAATGTTGCTGTTTTTTGTTACATGTCTGGAATGTTATTTTTTAAGTTTGGATACCAGTGTAAGTTCAAAAATTATCAGTAATCAGCGTGGTTAAGGACTACTGAGGCTGCTGTGTTATAATTTCTTAATAAATTATGCTTAGAATTACGCCTGGAAAGTAGTTTTTAATTTTTTACATAATTATTAAACTGTCTTATTCTTATTTCTTTAGTATTACACTTCTCTATGAGAGACATTCACTAATTCAATTAAAATATTTGTATATACAGTGGATTTCCGTTATAACGACATTGAAGGGACTACTTTAATGTAGTCGCTATATCCGGAAGTCGCTATTTCCAAAATAGCAGAAAGTCATCTACATATATTTATATTTATTTATTTATCGAACTATGTATGTTATACACCGTTGTTATTGGAAAAATGTGTTATAGTGCATTGTTAAAGTTTAGTTTTTTGTATGCGCTGTAAGGTGTATTCCATTTTCATAATTTCTTCACCAAACAAACAGTACTTTTGAGCGTTGTCATAGCGCATATTGCATCTCTGGTTGTTGGAATCTCATGTACAACGCTATGTTTATATATTTATAATATTATTATATATTTTTCTTTAACAGTAAATGTACATCTAGGAGCCATATTCACAAGTTTACGAAACACTGTTCACAGAAATTGCTATGTAACTGATTGATAAACTTTGTACATGTGCTAAGTAGGCCTACCAACAAACAAAGCAAGCACATCTGGCCATCTGTAAATGTAAACAAAGGAAAAGAAAGCTTAATAGTTTTATGAATGAGTCTTTGTGCCTTTGCGGACTCAGTCGCAATATGCGCATGGAATTTCTAGGAATTTGTCACAAATGGTTCATAACAACAAGTCGCTATACCCGAAATTGACGCTATATCCGAAGTTGCTATTGGCGAATGAATTTCCTATGAAAGTATGCTTTAAATTCAAGGGTCGTAAGTCTGACGTCGCTATAACCGAAACGTCGTTACAACCGAGGTTACCGTTATTAACGAAATCCACTGTATTTTGTTTTATGTGTAGTTTCTGCAGAGTATTTTAACTACAACATTTATGTGATTTTCAGTAATGTTCGTGTAATCCTCACATATGTGATAAAAGTAATTGTTGTGTAATCACTCCTCAGTAATGACTTTTACGTGTACAAGGATATTTAATGAAATTTAGAATTGTATCATTTTTATGTCTTTTTCAGGTTTCATATTACCTTAATATAAAAGATTTCACTGGATGTTTAGCATCAGCTTGTAGAAACACGACCACCATGAACTTTATAACATCAGTGTCAATCAGATCTTTGTTTATTTCTACAATATTTTTTATAATAGGTAACTGTTCATCTGTGGAGGCGGCATCAACAAATTTTTGAAATAATTCATGATGCTCATCTAAAAATTAAATATTAAATTAAACTACATAATGGTTCATAGGAACATTATTTTGTATTTATTTAAATTCAGATAGAATATAACGCTAATATTCTTTCATACCTGATTTTATAAAACTGGAGCTTATTATGTTTACAGGAGGAAAGCCAATTGACTTTTTTGATTTACTATCGCTACCTCGACTTATTCTTAACGCTAGGCCATTCATGATGTGTGTAAGCGCTTACTTCATAAATATAAGACTATTTTGTTTCAGAAATATAAGAAACATAAATGTTATTAAATATCAGCACTAAGATCAACATAACCTCAAAAGATGATGTTGAAACTGTGTTGTTAACTTTCGTCAAACGTCATCCTGACAGATTGAAAAGAAAACGAATTCTGAAAACTTGTTAATTAATCATTTTTTAAATTGATTAAATAATTATTTGAAATTGTAAAAATAATTTGTGTTTGCTACAAAAATGTGCTACCATAAGGTACCTATATATTATATTATTTATTTATTGTCATACTGTCTGTCACTATTTTTAATCCCTTGGAGACAGATTTATTGCAGGAGGTGACATATGTCTCAAATAGTTCATTTTATTTTCATTATTTGTTGTTACAATTTCATGTGTCTTCCTATTACAGTTCTTCAAGACTTTCAACTTTCATTATTTTATATTTTGTTGTAATAGCGGCAATAGAAATAATACACTCTGTGAATTTTTTTACTATCCTAGATGGACACGGTTACGGAACATGAGATACAGTCCGCTGATAGACAGACGGACGGACAGCAAAGGCTTACTAGTAATAGGGTTCTATTGTCACACTTTGAATACAGAACCCTAAAGACATCGCTCAGTTCAGAACACTTCGTTCTCATTTCTTTATCTTGAAGAATTGGAAAAGGAAACGTGCCTAAAGAAGTTTTCACTTCAAAAATAATTCTGTCGAATTGAGAACCTCCTTGTACGTTTTTAAAGTTGTACGTGTGTAGGTAGGTTTTTAAAGTCGATTACAAAATAATGGGCTATTAGCCTTTAATTTCCTAAAACTCTTTAGAGAAAGGTAATTTTGATGAAATTTTTGAGGATGAATGCACAGAATAGAAACTTTATACCAAAAGCTTTTTTGAAATAAACGTACCTATTCTATCGTGTATCTGATCGCATTTCCTTGTAATTAAAGAAATTGTTTGCAACCTGCCACGTTAATAAATGATTTATAAAAATAAACCAACAAGGGTGCCAGCACGTCAATCGAATTGGCTTTTTCAGAACGATTGCTGAGGTTACAAATGATGATCAACGAAAACTCACCCATTCTATCAGCAATCGATGTGTGTGGTGGCAGTCTAAGGGAGGGCCCCATCGATAAATTAGCCACGGACTTTAGATGCTATAGTTACGCCACTACTTTGGTTGTAGGTACTGTTTGTATCTGGCTGGTTTTAATATCAATAAATATAGGACATTAAGAGAAAGAAAAATAAAAAGTGCGAGCTCACTAAAAGACACCAAATGAATGGTGTACTCATTTGCGATTCACTATTGAAACGTAATGACCCGAACCATTTTTGAAAAGATTGATCACTGGTGATGAAAAGTGGATCACCTACGACAAGAACGTGCGAAAGAAATCATGGTCAAAGGGTAGTGAAGCTCCACAGACTGTAGTGGAACCCGGATTAACACGCAATACTGTGTATATGGTGGGATTGGAAGGGTATCGTTCATTATGAGCTTTTACTGCCATATACAACTAACGAGACTCAAGCAAGAAATTAAGAAAAAACGCCCAAAATTGATCAACAGAAGAGAGTGGTCTTTCATCATGATAACGCCAGACCACACACATCTTTGGCCACTAAGTAAAAATTAAGAGAGCTTGGTTGGGAAGGGTTAATGTATCCACCATATAGTCCTGACCTTACACACTTGAAATTTTCACAGATTTGGGTTTTTTCAAAATTCTTTGGGTAGTGTTAAGTTATGCCGGATGTCTTAATAAAAGCTGTTCCCGGATCCCTCCTATTTTAGGCTCAGTACGGCATACCGTGTCGTTTTAGTCGGCTAGATTCCGACACACCACCCCACTGAATACCCCGGTGGGGTGACGTCTTGAGGAGTTTGCACACGCACAACAAAATAAAAAGTTAACATCAAGAGAGGACTGTCAAAACAACTTGGCGCAGTTTTTTGATCAAAAATTTTCAAAAAACTTTGAAAGAAAATGTCTTGAATTTGTATATTTGTATTTGCTATAGTACGTATATCTTACGCAAGTAATTGTTACACAATACAATAGTTACACACACCAAGCACGCAGTGTCCAATGTTCTTTTTGACTGTCATTCTTTTGTTTTGATTAGAGAGATCTAACGGTTTTGTTGTAACGGGATCAAAAAAAGCCAGTATTATTTGGTAAATGAACCTATAACCTTAGCATAATAATACAGGGTGTATTTGACAATGCGATACTTGCTTACAATTGCGATTATAATAAGAATTTTTGGAAAAAAACTATCTGTTTAAAACTTTTGACCGTTTCAATTTCCAGGTACCAGGTTTACATAAAAGCAGGTGAAATCCATTAAACCTAACTTCAAAAATTATGGTAGTTTTTAAGGATTTCTTCACACTGGATATTAAAAAATTGCGGTATCTTCTGTATACGCTTGTAAAGTAGTCGAATTTTAGCAGGCTAGAAAAATACTTTCTGCTCTCATGCAGAAAAATACTTTTTGCTCTCGTACTGGTAAGTTGGCAAATAAAGCACACCTGAGGTACCCGGCTACCTGTTCCCTTAAATACTCGCAACCATTGCGCGTTGAAAACCCTATCCCCTTGCCAAGGTGCTCTATAGCGGTTATTTATCAAAAGAAATACATTTACGCTATTAGTATTTTGCAGCATTCGTTTCGCGGAGGAATCTGTTTTGTGCTCTGCGCTTGATTCTGCAGAAGACTACTTAACAATGGGAGAGACACTCGATCAAATGTCATATACCATATGGTATATGATCGAAGGAAGAGACGTCTTCTCTTGTACCCAATCCCACACGAGTCAATTTAGTGAACGTTAAAAAAATCTAGTAATGTACGAATATTAAGTTAATACTGTTGTTATCTTTTAGAAACAACAATCAATGAAGTACTTGTTTCACGTAATTATGTATTCAAGGTATCACGCGCAAGTATTATGTTGTACGAAAGCGGAATTTACGACCTAATTATCTTTTAAAAAAAGTATCACCGACTTCAATGTGCTTTTTAGTGGAAAGTAGATGTATTTTGTTTAAATATAATATGGGTAGGCCAACTAAACGCACTGCCCCAATGAGACAGCGAGGTTTCGGAGTAAACGAAAATTTCATCGATGTATACAATTTTTTGATATTTGTTGATTTATCAAGAACCGCTCGACTGATTTCAATAAAATTTTAATGGAACCATCTGGGAAGTATACCCTTTGAAACAAAAAAAGAATTTTCTAAATTGGTTCAGGCATAACGCCAGACCACACACATCTTTGGCCACTAAGTAAAAATTAAGAGAGCTTGGTTGGGAAGGGTTAATGTATCCACCATATAGTCCTGACCTTACACACTTGAAATTTTCACAGATTTGGGTTTTTTCAAAATTCTTTGGGTAGTGTTAAGTTATGCCGGATGTCTTAATAAAAGCTGTTCCCGGATCCCTCCTATTTTAGGCTCAGTACGGCATACCGTGTCGTTTTAGTCGGCTAGATTCCGACACACCACCCCACTGAATACCCCGGTGGGGTGACGTCTTGAGGGGTTTGCACACGCACAACAAAATAAAAAGTTAACATCAAGAGAGGACTGTCAAAACAACTTGGCGCAGTTTTTTGATCAAAAATTTTCAAAAAACTTTGAAAAAAAATGTCTTGAAGTTGTATATAGATACGAAGAAACTTTTCCCCGACGTTATACATATCAAGAAAAAAAATAACCATCTGAACACTGAATCAAAACACAATAACTGAAAAGAAAGTTTATTACATTAACGAAGTAAGTAAGTGGTATTTGCTGAAAGTGGCAGATACAATAATTAAAACCAAACCAAACTTCAATAAAAGAATCATTTATTTCCTTTACCGTTGATTTTTTATTTACATTATTTTCATCTAATAAATAAATAAACTATCATTTATATCACACTAATGACTTATTCAGTCTTGACAACGACCTCTTCGGTCTTCTGTTCCTTCTTTTCTTCTGCAGGGAGAGCATCTTTCTGAACCTCATTCGAAGGTTCGGTTTCACTTATCCTGCTGCCGCTGATGTCGTTATTATCCCCTGAAAATATATAAAAAAAACATTGAATACATTTTGATTTCTTGTAGTTTTTCGACCAAAGCGGAACACACACCGCTACTCCTTATTCCCAAATTACATTAGGTACTTGTTGTACATTAAGAAATGATCTGACAATGAATGATGACGTTAAAGAGACAGCTAAAATAGTAGGTTCATATATTGTACATTTTTCAGTAAATGTGAAAAGATACCGTTATGCCGTAGTAGACTACGACTACGCATTGCACTATAGGTATCTGAAAAGGTTAATCCTACAGAACATGTGAATAAGACTGTTTCTTTTAAATTCTGGAAAAAGTATGATTCCTAACAACTGACATTACTGCCATCTTATAATTTACGATGATTACTTCTGAAATATCCTTTCCACACTTCAGAATTTTCTTAGCTGTTTATAGTTACTTAGATGCTAATTATTTTTAGGATTTTCTAAATTATATAGTACCTACTTGTTTTCTGCCAAGTTATATAAATGAAAGATGTCAAATGGAGGTTAAGGCCTGACTTCTTGAGGTTAAACGTGAAAGCTGGTTTGTGGCAAAGGTGTTAATCATTGTAAAGAGATCATGTGAGTACAATTGCTAAGGAGAAATGCACTTTCTAGATATGAATGTGTTAAAATATTTTGAACTGTTCCCGTATTGGTTTATACCACAACTTCGTATTTCCTACCGGTTTAATTTTATTGCCACTTTTGGGATTCAGTTCAATAAAATTTATGTGGCTTTATTGGTAAGTACCTCCGTATGGTGTTTGTCGTTATTCCAGTATTAAGCAGAGTAATATTTAATCGCTTATTTTTCGTTGTTAAGGTTCTTAAATGTAATATGAACAAGCTGTTGTTACCCGCGACTTTGCGTAAAATTATTTCTATCTATCTCTTGGAAACAGACCTTAACAAACCGTACCCTATGGGCCTGTGCTCCTTTCTATACCCTTGACAACGTGTGTGGTGTAACTACGTAAAAATTCATTATGATCGGTTGAGTAGATGAGGCGTGAAAGAGGAACAAACAAACTCAAATTCGCATCTATAATATTAGCCAGGATTATAGGTACTGGTATTTTAATGTACATCTCTTAAATATACTGACCGTCAGAGACCTATTTAGCTAGCGTGTATTACGTCCAATGATTGCCAGTTCGTTCCACTAGAACAGTTAATAATCACTGACTTAGTTAGCTATAGTACGTATATCTTACGCAAGTAATTGTTACACAATACAATAGTTACACACACCAAGCACGCAGTGTCCAATGTTCTTTTTGACTGTCATTCTTTTGTTTTGATTAGAGAGATCTAACGGTTTTGTTGTAACGGGATCAAAAAAAGCCAGTATTATTTGGTAAATTAACCTATAACCTTAGCATAATAATACAGGGTGTATTTGACAATGCGATACTTGCTTACAATTGCGATTATAATAAGAATTTTTGGAAAAAAACTATCTGTTTAAAACTTTTGACCGTTTCAATTTCCAGGTACCAGGATTTCATAAAAGCAGGTGAAATCCATTAAACCTAACTTCAAAAATTATGGTAGTTTTTAAGGATTTCTTCACACTGGATATTAAAAAATTGCGGTATCTTCTGTATACGCTTGTAAAGTAGTCGAATTTTAGCAGGCTAGAAAAATACTTTCTGCTCTCATGCAGAAAAATACTTTTTGCTCTCGTACTGGTAAGTTGGCAAATAAAGCACACCTGAGGTACCCGGCTACCTGTTCCCTTAAATACTCGCAACCATTGCGCGTTGAAAACCCTATCCCCTTGCCAAGGTGCTCTATAGCGGTTATTTATCAAAAGAAATACATTTACGCTATTAGTATTTTGCAGCATTCGTTTCGCAGAGGAATCTGTTTTGTGCTCTGCGCTTGATTCTGCAGAAGACTACTTAACAATGGGAGAGACACTCGATCAAATGTCATATACCATATGGTATATGATCGAAGGAAGAGACGTCTTCTCTTGTACCCAATCCCACACGAGTCAATTTAGTGAACGTTAAAAAAATCTAGTTATGTACGAATATTAAGTTAATACTGTTGTTATCTTTTAGAAACAACAATCAATGAAGTACTTGTTTCACGTAATTATGTATTCAAGGTATCACGCGCAAGTATTATGTTGTACGAAAGCGGAATTTACGACCTAATTATCTTTTAAAAAAAGTATCACCGACTTCAATGTGCTTTTTAGTGGAAAGTAGATGTATTTTGTTTAAATATAATATGGGTAGGCCAACTAAACGCACTGCCCCAATGAGACAGCGAGGTTTCGGAGTAAACGAAAATTTCATCGATGTATACAATTTTCTGATATTTGTTGATTTATCAAGAACCGCTCGACTGATTTCAATAAAATTTTAATGGAACCATCTGGGAAGTATACCCTTTGAAACAAAAAAGAATTTTCTAAATTGGTTCAGGCATATTCGATTAATCGGTGGACGTACATAAAAAAAATATTCCGACGAATTGAGAACCTCCTTTTTTGAAGTCGGTTAAAAAGTGACTTACAATGAGGTCAATTGTCCTGTCCCAAACGATAAGTAAATAGCCACCGGCTGATAAATTAGCTGTTATTGGGATATAAATGTTCTGATGCTACATTATTTGTAAATGAGTAGTAAATATGTAATCCTACTAATATTATAAACGTGAAAGTTAGTGAGCATGTATAGATGTTTGTTGCTCTTTCACGCAAAAACTACTAAACCAATTGCGATGAAACTCGGTATGTAGATAGCTGGAGACCTGGATGGAGTAGCCTACTTTTTATCCCGATATTCCTACGGCATCGGGTCTTACGCGTGTGAAACCGCAGGGCGCAGCTAGAATGATATATTTATAATACGTTTAAACATACGAAACGAAGCAACTTCACTATAATATCTCAAAAAAGTTTATTTTACTGTATTGTACCTACTTCCGATTCTATTTTCAAGTTTTTAATATTTTTTCTCCGGAGCTTTTATACTATTAGTTTTTTTTCAATTATTATATGGTAAGTAACTTTAAGTTTCTTTAAAAAAATCTTTTTTTTTTTTTTAGTTAGCCTCGCACGTGTCCCACTGCTGGGCAAAGGCCTCCCCCCTACGCTTCCACTCCTCTCGGTCCTCGGCCAATACATAACAGCTTTTAATTTTTGGAGATAGTAAGAAATTATCGTATTAGTAAACACATATACTTTTTTCATAAGAAGAGTTAAACAGTCTAAGTTGATTCCTGTAAAAATCTTGGCCTTTTAATGTTTTTAGTTTCACAAGACATACATTTACGGGTTATTTCCACAAGACGAACACAAAAAAAAAAACACAACACGACGAAGCAAAACATAGAACACAAAGCCCACAAACAGACATAACCCTAGTAATGGATAATACCTGTATATTCGTGCCGAGAGTATTAACAAAATTGTCTATGGCAGTGGAAACAGTCACTGCGGTGCCATTAATGGCGGCAGTAATACTGTTTATCAGTCCGGTCACGAAAGTTCCAAGAGCTGTCACTGCAGAAGAAGTTTAATGACTAGTATTAATAAGTTAATTTGTCTAAAATATTTAGGATTTGGAACGTATTTTCGGTATACATTAAATTTCGTTATTTTTTATGTAGACAAAGTTGTTTGACACCGCCAATTTTTTTAAAAGCTGTGTCTTTATGCCTACCCGATACTGTGTAGCTATCTTTAAAAATCCTTTAAATTGAATTGGTAGATTATTTTTAAAAAATCATTGTCTTTGCTATTAGCAGCTGATTACAATTCGAAATTCAAATTTAGAATGACATCAAATAAATAAAAAAAATGTAAATGAGAAACGTAATATTTAAAATCTAAATATTCAGTTTCTTTTTGCCATTAAATAATAAAATGTACATACAATATATAAAAAAATCTAATATACGTTTTAAAATCATAAATGAACAGTTTAACATAATTAAAAATCATGTTAGATTATTTAATTTTTTTAAAATAATTATCTTGTTATTCCATAGCGATATTATTGAAGATTAATAAATTCATCGCCCTTCCGTGTTCTCATTCTAGTGGTCTAGACGTTTAGATTTTTAACAAACACTACAACTCAAAAGTTAAGACATTCGTGGAAGATACATACAATATATGTAGGTATTCCGTTTTTCTTTGTTTAGTTTTCTATTTTTCTCAGAGAGTTACATAATTATGAATAATTCTTTATCGTGTAAAAAGACAAATCTACTTGAAAGTTCATAAAGATGTGGCAGTAATTGTTATGGTGACCACTGAACCGTTTCTCCGCCTGTGCAGTCAACCAGTCAGCTAAATACATATTCGTTGTGTAAGGATGTAGTACGATTGGCAAAAGAAGAATATTTCGCCATAGCGCACCTCGTTTCAAATAGGATCTTATTTATTTATTTATAGTATTGTTGTTACTCACCAGAGCCATGAGAATGCCCTTTCTTCTTATCTTCACTCATCAGTATCTCTGGCACCGACTTCTCCTTCTCCGTGTCTCTAGGCTTCTCAGGGTTGTTGATGTTCTGAAGTCTCTGCACGGTAGCTGCGATGCCATGGCTTATTGGGTTATTTTGTAATAACTGTCTGATAGGTCCAGGCTGTATAACAGGCGCTGCTTGAGTTACAGGTGCAGCTTGGGTAACACGCGAGGCTTGATCATCTAAGGCAACTGGGTCATTTGGTTTGTCTGTCTGAGTTGATTCACTAGGCTTTGTTTGGGTTCCTGGTGAGGTGGACTGTGACGGTGAAAACGACTGTATACTTTGTAGGAATTGGTAGAATGCGGTTTGAAAACTCTGAAATGTTTGAACAATAGGACCCGATCCGCTTCCGAACCCTCCTAATGGTAAGCTCGGTGCTTGACCTTGAGTCGAATCTGCTTGTACTCCTGTGGGTTGGCCAGCTGTTGGGGTTGCAGGGCTGGTCTGCTGGCCCGGTCTTAAATTATTTACGAAATTGTTGAAACTAGTTGTAAAATTGCCTAATCCGTTTTGAACATTGCTTTGGAAACCATTGATGATATTCATAAGGACATTTCCCGGGCCTGCAGGTGCGGGGTTGGTTGGTGACGGAGATGCACCAGAAGTGGATTGATTTGGTTCCTGTTTTTCATTTTCAGCTCTAACAGAGGACAGTACTTCAACACCATCAGCCAATGACTTTACTCCCTTAGTGAAGTCGTCTTTAATTGTATTAAGACCTGTCTCTATTATTTGGAAGTTGGCTTTAGTTTGTTCCTCATCGGGGCTAACATTGTTGGTGCTGTCAGCATGTAAATAGGTCTGGACCGTTCCATTCAGTTTGTTGATTTGAGAGATGAAACCTTCTCGCAATTTTTGAATGCTATCCTGAATGATCTTGACCTGTTCATTATTTTCGAAGATGTTTTGGATGCCCTCACTAACACCCTGGAATCCTTGCTTCAAAAACACCTGTGCGTCGTTTAAGTTCTTTTTATACGCCTGCGCAAAGTCCTGCTCGGCCGCATAAAACTCGGGGTTTTGTGTTTCGTGCTCTTGTCGTTGTGGTGGTCCGGGATTTCTTAAATCCACTGCTGGCCTGATGATCTCTTCGGACTCGTCACTGGTTCTTAGAGACTGCTCTAGGTTTTGGACTTCCACAGGAATTTCAGCAGGTTTGGTGCGCAACTTGTTGTCTACATCGGTAATAACGTTTGTTTGGTCGATCTGTTCTTGATCACTGGGTGCAATTTCTGGAATCTTGTCTTTTTCTTGCTGCGAGCTGTCGAGTTTTTTCTCGATTATCGCTCGAGTATCGTCGGGTATTGTAGCGGCGCGTGCCGCGATCGCGAACAGGACGAACAGAAGAAACGCGTATAGTCGCATGCTTGGTTGCGCGGTACACTGCGGCAGGTGAGTCGGCTGATTCATTTATACAGGTAAGCTAACGGTACTCGGCGGGCCGCCGACGCATATCCATGTTTACGCTTTCCGTGAGTTCGGTTGCCACTAAATGTGTTTGTCATTATTTGTATTATAATTTTACTTACACAGCGTTAGGTTTCCAGCAATTACTTTTGTTGGTTATTTCCGCTGTTTAGAGACTTAATTTTTTTTGTTATAATTAATTCATGTATAATGTTACTGAAGGCCCTTTAGTTTCAATGTCGGTCTTAATATCCATTCTATAGCCTTAAAAAATCCTAAAGAGTAAATTTGAAAATATCTGAATTATGCATTCTTTTAAGTATAGTATATATACATTTCTAGTTTAGAATAGTATATATTAATTAAATAATTGGTTTAGATGTCGAGTGAGGAGGCAATAACGAGTGTTTTCAAGTTTCAAAAGGAAGCTTTCTAGCTAAAGCACAAGACAGGTTGTTTTACATTTTTATCAACTACACACATGTAATATGTGGGTCCACGCAATTTATTTTGAGAATGTTTTTTTGAATTCATGTCATCTGGCTTAAAACAAAGACTGGTTTTATAGAACTTCTGCGAGCGAATAACCGTCAAAAATTACGTTAGTCAAGTAAACGTACAATGAAGTGACATAAACACCTAGATTCAACTATTTTCTATTTTGGCTTTATTTTTCTAAAAGTAATTGTAAAAAAATAATATATACTTTTACAAAGTCCTAAATCAATTCGCGGTATAAGAACCAGATGAACGTATCCACAAAAAAGTAAAAAATCGTTTTTTTTGTCATAATACGGGTCACAAAGTGCTCCTTTATGAAATGCCAAAACGACGTAATTGTAAATGCAATATTTCACAAATAACAAAATAACTAAGGAACCACAAGGAATTAGGTAAACTCTCGGAGTATTTTTGCTCTTATGTAAAATTAAGAAAATGTAGATACGTTCATCTGGTTCTTATACCGCGAATTCTCATCACCATTGGCATAATGTAAAGACCTTTTTCCTCGAGGTAATAAATAATAAAGTAATATAGCGTATCCTTTAACCAACGACAGTCGCTTTCGTTGTCATTTGCATAAGTAATAAATGCTTTAAACGGTTGTCGAGGCAAAGAACCCCATTAAAACTATTTCACTAATATATCATTATGCTAATTAATAACTTTAGTAAACCGGGCGGGTTAGTAGATTAGGTTTTTTATGTGCAAATCCGAAACTTGTTTTCCTAATTATATATATTTTTTACAGTTAATCTGCAGAATTTGAATATTTTTCCTTTAGTCGAACTTTAAAAATGTTTATAAATACTTGACTTACTTGGCTGTGTAGGTACTTAACTTGGTATGACCATATGCTGGCATTGGAGTTTCGCCGCATACCTAATAATCAGAATTAAATTAATTTATTGCAACAGATAGAAATAAATGTACTGAATCATTATTTTTGATTCATACACAAAATATTTGTTGTCGAATCAAAAGTCCTTGCCTTGAATACAACTTGGGTGATTTTGTAATTTATTTGAAAGCAAACAAAAAATATTATGGCCTCTAAGTTATTGAAATTTTTTAATGTTTTATACATTTTTTTAATAGACTTCAAAAAGGAGGAGGTTCTCAGTTCGACTGTTTTTTTTTGTGAATCGATTTCTCCATTTGTGAACCGACTTCAATAATTTGGTCCCTTTAAAATTTCAAGAAAATATTCCAACTATAAGGGTGTAAAATTAAGGGATAAAGAATACAGTTTATTACAATTTATCATGAATTAGGTGTATTGAAGTCGGTAATTTTATTTAAGTTAATTAACGCACTTATAGAAGCAAGAAATCAGGTATGATTTCTTGCTTCTATGCGTGCAAAGTAACTGGTTGTTTTGTGCTGTGTCTACTACTACATCTACTGTGAAAAATACCTTAACATGGCTGACATGTTAATTTAAAAAAATTACAAATATTTTGTTTTAGCATAAAAATTACAAATAGTTTGTAATTCATTAGTAACATACTAAATGTAGATTTAATTCTGAAGTTAGCCCTACGTTTACTAATACACTAAAAAAAATACATAACGAAGTCCGCATCCTACCATGTAGCAGTGGCGGATTTAACAGCTTTATTACCAGCAGGCTGAAGAAGCTGGAGCCTAGGGCGGCAGATTTTTGAGGCGGTAAATTTGGGACCTACATTATTTTCTATGTCTTGTCCTGGGGTATCGAATTAGATAGACCGACCGGTAGGGGCAGCAAAATTTTAATGGCCTACTGGCGGCAAATGTGTAATTCCGTCGCTACCATATATTTCTATCATTTAACACTGTTTCCACATTTACGTGTTAGTGATTCTTCCAGAGAGACCAAAAACATATCGGACTGGATGCATTATTCTAATTGTCCTAACTACACATTGATGTAAGCGAAGCCGCGGCCAAAAGCCCACTAATAGATCTTAATACAATATTAAAAACAAACCAATAGCCAAGTATACATGGCCACTGTTTATGAGTCGAGCTATTTCTGACCTTAATAGTCTTAATGGAAGCTCAGTTGTTATGGCTT
This sequence comes from Euplagia quadripunctaria, assembly GCA_963859945.1. NCBI lineage: Eukaryota > Metazoa > Arthropoda > Insecta > Lepidoptera > Erebidae > Euplagia > Euplagia quadripunctaria. Next base: position 21,879,921 of record OY982573.1, on the reverse strand, counting down.
TAAATCCATTAATTAATTCCGTTCAAATTCCGTCACGGAAATTCGGATACTTGATGAAGAAAATTGATTCACCCGACTGTCTAACATGTGGCACAATTGACGATGTTCAATATATCCTGATGGAATGTACGGAATTGTGATGCTAGAGGGAAAAAATGGTCTTGAAATTCAAAATAGAAATGCAAAACATGCTCATATTTGAGTATTCTGTCTGCACCTATTTCAGATGCTGCAAGAAGACTATGTATGAAATTTTTAGGAATATCTAATTAATTATTTGTTACAATATGACTGACATGTCTCGGATAAAAGTCCTGTACCTAAATGGATAAAGATAGCGAAAAGAAGAGAAACTTCTGCCACGCCGCCTTATATATGTCGCAAATGACAGAGATGTCTATCATCATTAGTCACAGTATCTTATCTCTTATTTACATACAATAGGTCTCAGTCAGCGTTACATGTCACTCGCTCGAACTCACGAATCACTTCACAGACAAATCGATACTATTACTTTGGGAACGATTATGTAATACGTAAATATTTTTGAACAAACTGCTAGTAGTGTTCCGGTTGTACAATAATAAGTGTGCGATATGTCTTTTGTTCTGCTTATTACAAACAAGCATTTCCGCTCTAGAGTGTGTATCGCTATTTCGAAGTTGTTAGGGACTTTTTAAACATACAATTATCAGGCACAAAGGTCACGCTGATTCAGACCAAACATCTACGAATTACACAAATATTTATCGCGGTGTGTGCTTTGCTTAGGTACATAGCATCAAGTGGCATAATATCAACCCTGTAAACACATAGGTAGGCAGAGAACATTAAGGAACCCTGTGTGCGATTAAATCACCCACATCACGGTGTCAATGGATTGGAAATCAATGAGGGCACCCTAAGTTCAGCAGTGGACGTCTTATGGCTGAAATGATGACGATGATGATGAATGATACTTTTGTAATTGTTTTATTTGCCAGAATTACGGATACTACAATTAAGTACTTACTTTAAACAACATCTTTAGCCAAATATTAAAAACATAAAATATTTTGAACGTCTACTTTGTGGTTTAAGAACTGAAAACATGTTTTTTGTATAAAGTAGGTATATATAGGTTGACTGGCCTGTTGGTCTAGTGGTTAGTGACCCTGACTGCTAAGCCAGAGGTCGTGGGTTCGATTCCCACCCAGGACAAATTATTGTGTGATGAGCACGAAATTTTGTTCTGTGTCTGGGTGTATAATTTATCTATAATATGTATGTATTTAGAAATATAAAAGTATGTTTATCAGCGGTCTGGTTACCATAGTACAGGCTCTACCTGGTTTGGGATCAGACGGCCGTGTGTGAGGCGTGTGAAGTTATTATTATTATTATACCTAAATATGTAAGAGCCCTAAAAGTAATAATAAAAGATTTTTTTTAAGTCTACTAGCTAGTACGTCAGACGTTTCCCTTTCACGATTAAAACTAGATCTCCAAGTCTCAAGACAGGGTAAAGTACAAAAAAAATACTATAAAAATCGGTCAAGTCCTTTAGCAGGAGAAGAATCACTAACATGCAGTGACATTGGAATTTTATATGAAATACGTAATTTTGTGCGTAAAATATTGCTGATTTTACATTACTTTAAAGCTTGGCAATTTTTTACTTTATTCCCTAAACATTTCCACTCTATGTAAAAATTGTTATTGATATACGCACATTACCTCGATTAATTCCTATAACACAAGATTTGAAAGTATTTTGAGATGGCAAAGTAAATTATCATCGCATTAATTTAGGAATAAACTACGTAGTTCGTGTACCCCTTTAGGTCAACGCACTTGAACTCTTAACGACAGAGGAACCAGTATTTTGGAGACATTCGAGATTAATATAACTGGAGATTATTAAAAGGAATTTGTACAAATAAATGGTTATACGGTTTGGAAACAGGCGCTACGAGGAGCAAATATTTGACTGTGCCGACAGCTATTTAGAGTCGACTCACACGGCCCACAAAGGAAAAAAAATGTAGCGATATAACTAAAATAAAGATCTTATTTTTGACTTCACTCTGGACAAAATGGAAAACACACTACAAGCTACTATACCTATATGTCATTGGCTATTATGATACCCATTTAGCGATGTTACGGCCTTTCTAGTAATGTAACACAAAAAATAGCCAGTTGAGGACCCCCTTTTCACGTCGGTTAAGTAGTTGTCGTTTAATTATCACAGGATATTGAGGTAATGCATGACTTACAACTTCCTCTAGAAAACTACTTCTCGCATGCATCAATATTAGTCCATTACAAAAACGTTGTGAATTTGTGGTATAAAGTTGAAATACTGCAATCGATTGGTCGGTTGGTTATTAAAAAAATATTAAAATAACGCTATTAAAAGCGTTCTACAATACCCTTCACTACGTCTATCGTCTGTCTGTTCGCCATAAACTGATAAACCACTTAACGGATTTTCATGCGGTTTTCACCAATAGACAGAGTGATTCATGAGGAAGGTGTAGGTGTATAATTTGTTAAGGTTTTGTGTAAATTGGTGGAAATATGATGATGATTGTTGAAGATGTCTCCACTACCTGTGCGAAGCTAGTAGTATAATAAAACTCGCTGCCCCAACAGACTTCGTTCTGTCAAAAGTTATTAATTGACGTCAAATGTTTGACAGCTGGGGACATGTGTTTTAATTATTATTTGCTCTGTGCTTTGTACAGGAAAAGAAGTGTTGTTTTTACTATTTGCCTCACAATTTTTACATTTTTTCTCTCCATAAGAACCTTTCTTGTGCCTTAACGAAAATTTGAAACAGGAAAATAGCCGAATTGGTCGAGCCATTCTCGAGTTTTGCGCTTAGCAACACATTTGGCGATTCAATTTTATTTATATAGAAGATAATAGATTTTGTTTTTGATATTTCAGTGAATTAACATACATACTTATACACTCACGCCTGTGCCCTCGAAGGAGTAGGGCAAAGGCGTATTGGTGGGGTGGCGGGTGGGTGTTAACACCAATCACACCTACATGTACCAACTTTAGTTTGGTCTCAGTCATGTAGTGGGTTTAAGCCTATTGCCGCCAATTGGGCACTTTGGGAATTAAAGATGGGAAAATTGGGAATATATTGGAAGGGAAATGGACGTAAGAAGTAAAGGCAAAGGAATATTGCTTTTAGAGATAGATTTGGGCAGTGTGGGCAATAGCTAGAGAAGGAAGGGAAGTTAGAGACTCTAAATTATTACTGTAATAACGATTAACTTATGCCTACATTTATTTAGCTACATAAGATAAAAGGAAATACCTACTTTAATTTAACACATGGATTTATTTCATGGACGGTGAATTAAAAAAAAATAAAGAATACTTATCACACATTACTAGTATTCTTGTTAACCCCCCCAACTAAGCTAAATGCTTGTGTTAGGAGTGGGTCCACGTCTGTAGTGTACTGGGTGGGGTTCGAACTCGCAACCACTCGATGACAAGTCTGCCTAAGTCATCAAGTTAAGGCGAACTTGCGATCGAAAAATCAAGGTCATAAGTAACAAAAAGTTAAAGAATTCTGATGGTTATCTTTAGAGATCCTTCTTTTTTGAGGTCGGTTAAAAAAGTTTAATAGAAGCAGGTAGATTATTATTAGTATTTAGTTTTGTGACTAAATGTACACATGAGTTTGGTGAGCTATAACAAACCGTTACACTGCCGGTCACTATTGACAAAATTTATGTGTTTCTTCACAATTTTATGTTTGTTTAAGCACCTGATCACCTAGCCAAAGTGCCAGAATTAAACCGCCTCCTAACAACCGCTTTTTAACTAGCACACAACGGTTCCCCCTCATGTAAATGCTAAAGGTAGCAAGATGACCCAACATCGTTTAGTGTAGACCACAGTACAGGGAAGTTAGAGTATGTTAACTCAGACGAAATATTATTAATAAATATTAATATTTTTTTCGTGGAAGAGCCATGTGTCGGCACGTATGGGCCGGCTCAACCGGTGTGATATCATGGCCTCACAGAAAACCGGCAGTGAAGCAATGTTTCATTGCTTTTCGCCGAGTGAGTGAGGTTACCGGAGGCCCTAACCCTTTCCTCCTACCCCTACTCCGACCTTAAAGGTCGGCAACGCACTTGTGACTGCTGATTTGCAGGTAGTCACTTATCATCAGGTGACCCGTCTGCTAGTTTGCCCCTCTATACCATAAAAAAAAATATTACTTATCTCCGGCAGTCTATATCTAACACTAATTGTCTATATTTAATTAATTTAGGAACCAATACGCTCAAACAAAATACGTGCCTTAATCTTTATCAGCTGTACTCTAAAATGTGTTCAAGAAACGAACAGAAACTTAGTGAAAATCAAATGTATGATTTTATTTTCTAGTCTTTTAGTAAAATTTTTCAAAATATCTCTGCTATTTTAAAATAGATATAAATATTTTGTAACTAAAACTGAGTCGGTTGGAAATCAGAGTTGTAGAGGATCGTAATTTAATAGTTTCATAGGAGTGCTCAGCTGAAAGCGTCTCCTTTTAAAATCCACATCTTTATCAAAATAGTAGTTCACGGAGCCATTGCTCCCAAAGCGAATTGCAACGTGCTATTGCCAATTGAAAAAGCTTATCTGCAGTTTGCAGTCTCTTCATTTTGAAATATTCGAATGGTTGACTTTGATGCTTGCATGGTTTCTTCACCGTACCACAGATAAGATAATAGTTAGTTACCGTACTAGTATAGATAGTATTACCGTGGTACTAGTGAAACTATTTTTTTTTCTCTTATGGCTCACGGTCTAGTGAAACTATGACATAAGTGATAAGGCGTCAGTAAGAATGTCATGGATGTGACGAGCACAGCCCATTACAATTTATACTTACGGGCTTATAGCTACTGCTGATCTGAATGTGATTGCTGACTAACCACACCGCAAACGGTTAGATTTTAGTCGGTTTCATTATTTCTTACTAGCAGTGCCCCGCGGTTTCACCCGCGTAAGTCCCGATCCCGTGGGAATATCGGGATAAAAAGTGGTTTATGCGTGAAAGAGTAACAAACATCCTTCCATCCATCTATCCATCCATACAAACTTTCACATCTATAATATTGGTGGGATTCCTGTTCATGACTCACAAATATTGAGCAATGTAATATGGGGACTTTTCACAAATAATGATTCGTGAAAAGTACCCTTATTGCGATAATAAATAACAGTGTTTCTGTTCTCGTGTTCCTACGAGGTTAGTCTTCGGAAATGGACATAGACCATGGACGCTGCGTAAACTGAAAATGTGACAAATGACTAATCCAATACCTTCTGTCTGTCCTGAAGGAGTTTCATAATTCTGGGTTATTCTCTTGACAATTTATACCTAGGTTATTTATACGTGAAGATGAATTGTAAAGTCAGTTTCTACGGTCTAATATTGATGAGTATTCAGTACTAAGTGTCATACTTGTGGTGGTACCCGTAACCATGGTCTTATAAGTTTATTGTTAACAGTGTAGTAGTGTTGCAAACTCTCAATATATGCATGACCCTAATCTGCTCGACTGATCGTGAATCGCGAAATGAAAGTTCGCATACTGTTTAGTATATCAACAATTTCTTACAATTTAATGTAAATCGTCGGGCCGCGACCCACCAGACATCGATCACTTACCCTGGTTCACAATGTTACAAGGCCATTACACTCGTTCCTCCAGCGTTTTGTTTCTTCCTGCCCTTTTCCCAATTTTACTTGGCCCTAAACCGGCGCCTATGCACCATCAATGCGACAAACAGTCCTCTATGCAGAGGATGACTCAACGCGGAGGAAACGGCCGCCCACGTTATCCTGTAAAGCGAGGGAGTGGCAACGCAACGGGCAAGTATCCTCGCGGGTGCGACGTCACTCTAAGAAGCCTGTGAACGCCCCAGGAGGCTTCTGTGCTTCTAGAATGAGCTAGGCTGGCTCAACTACTCAGCTTAACTGAACGCATATTGGACCGCCTATGAGTCTAAATGCGGAAACAGAGCCCTATACCAATACCCAATTTTATTTGGGGTCTACGCAATGTGTAACATTACCAAGGGTTTTGGCTGGTTTTATGACCGGCCACCTGCCTTCTCATTGACGCAAACCTTTCTGGGAATGTAATCTCTTTCAGACGGATGGAAAACGGGACTGAGACTGCAGTAGCTCTAAGAGGCCGGGGTCTCGTACCCGAATGTCCATCCTGTGATTGGAGAGGCCTCAAGGACAGGGACATCCACTGGCCACAAAGTGTATGGAAGATATTAAAAAACATAGATTTGTGGAATTTATCAAGATTAATACAAACACAAGGAACAGACAAAACAAAACTTGGCGGTCATTATGGAACACAAACAAACAACACATATTAATTTAAGACATTAAATACAAATCATTATTTTAACGACTTCGTTTTTAATTCTTCTTAGAATTAATAACAGAAAATACGGTAAAAAAATAATTGACTTGTAGATGTAATTAAGTAGACATTTTGCTGTGGCCAGATTTATTTTGCAGGTTGGCGCCTCCGCGCCCCTCTATTTAAATGATTACGCTGGCAGAAAGCAAATGTGCTGTTTCACTCGCTCTCGTTTATAAAGTAAGTATGTCTATTTGTAGAACACTTAACTAGTTCTTCTCGGTCAGGTTCATTTATTGCACAACACTAAATGTTTAATACATATCTGAATATAAAACTATGTTTTCGAAACTACTTACGATATACATACTTCTGTTGCTAACCTTTAAATATTATTCAAGTTCAAGTTCAAGGGCGGAAGAGGGAAGGCTCCAATGTGAGGTTCGAAAGAGTTATGAAATTTTTTATATCATAACAATGGCAAACAAGCTTACAAAAGTGAGGCGTACATTAAATGTTTGTGTGATTTTTCTCATTTAAGTGTGTTAGTCTTTATAAGAATACATTCTTGAAACACAAACTTATACTTATGAAGCGGCGATAGCGTAGCAAAAAAAACAGGTTCGAACCTTACCCTGGAGAGGTATTAATAAGAATACCAGGAATGTGGGACCCACGTTGCTAGTATTCTTAAAAAGATAAAAAAAGTTACATCGGAGTTGCCAGTTTTCGTCACATTACTCGGCCTAAGTCAGACACTGCAGGTTGTCGTTAGTGAACTAATGTAAGGCAGTGACTAGTGAATGACCTAGTGATCTCATTTCCTCAAAACAATCTGGTGAAAGATGCTCTTAACAGTATTGTGAGTGTAGAAGTATTGAACTTGACAAGGCCTTGTATTCCGTGTGATATTTTTATCTATACAGAAATAGGCACAGACGACAGTTCTGTTTCCGTTTGACTGGCCTGTTGGTCTAGTGGTTAGTGACCCTGACTGCTAAGCCAGAGGTCGTGGTGGTTCGATTCCCACCCAGGACAAATAATTGTGTGATGAGCATGATCATTTGTTCTGTGTATAATATGTACGTATTTAGAAATATATAAGCATGTTTATCAGCAGTCTGGTTACCATAGTACAGGCTCTGCCTAGCTTGGGATCAGACGGCCGTGTGTGAGGCGTGTGAAGTTATTATTATATTATTATTATTATTATGTACGGTTTTCTCCTCTATTTAGCTATCGACGAGCATTAGCCAATAACAAACATATCGGAAATAGTTATAGCCCTACCTTCGACGGAGCTTCATTGTTATGAATTAAACGAATGACGATGAGCAGATTTCGACATCGGGGCGACTAATTATTTATAACTACTAGTTATTTATAACTACTAGTTATTTATAACTTACTTTAACTTTTATGACTGACTGTTTTTCTTTTGTTTTTGGTTTTAGAGGACTCGTGTGTGTTTGTTGTTTGAATGCTTGTAAAGTCCCGAGACAGGATTATTCCTGGTGCGGGAGCTGTCGTTTTTTTTTAAATCTAAACTATTATTATAAAGCTAAAGAGTTTGTTTGTTTGGTTGAACGCGCTTATCTGAGGAACTCAGTAGTTCCTGAGATTAGCGCATTATAAGCAACAATGGACACAAAAATAATTAAAAAAATAAAATTAAAAAAAATATTTTTGTGTTGGATAGTTCATTTATCGGGGAAGGCTATAGGCTATATAACATCACGCTATGACAAATAGAAGCGGAGCATCAATGAAAAATGTTGCAAGTACGGGAAAAATTAATCCTTTTGAGAGCTTCCGTTGCGTGCGATGTGTAAACGGTTAAAGTTACGCCAAAATCGTAAATGGCACAATTGTTCGCCTTTAAAAGTTCTAAAAAAAATTCCCAGGCAGCATATACCCTTTTATGTTATACCCTTTTATTTATGTTATATAACCTTTTTTTATGGTAATCAAATTTGTTCTAAAATAATGCATTTTTTGCGAAGGGGTTTTTTGTAAACACGATAATAATCCTTATTCAAATAAATACGTTATTCATCACAAGTATTTAATTTTGAACAAAATAACCCTTGACATCATTTGATTTCAATTAATATCTTAGGAGATACCATAGTTTTAAAATTACTCTGCAACAAAATAATGATTACGTACAACGTACATGTGCAAGGCGGGCAGTCATAAACGGGAAGGGCGCTGGCCGGTCGTCGGTAGCCCTGCGAGATACCATATTATATACCCACATTTTATGACGCCAGTACTTTTACCCAGCGTTCCTTTATTATTCCTATTCCCGTGACATTTTTACTATAGTTCTACTTTTACTGATCATAGCGTGATGTGCCTAAACTAGAACACTTAGGTACTTAAATCACTGAAAGACACTCTAGCATGCAGTTACAATAAGAATTTTTGAAACAAGAAACCATCCGTTTCCAAGTTATCACCGTTTGAATTGCCAGGTATTTTTATCTCGGTTTCTTATAAAAGCAGGTGGAACGTGTAAAGTTAAAGATATTAAATCGTACGTTTGTCAAAAATTCTTGTTGTTACTGCATGCTAGAGTCATGCCCTTTCAATGATTTAAGTAAATGTTCTATTTTCAAAAACACCCTGCATAAACTTAACTTTTGTGAGAGACTGGAGCCTGATGTGGTTTTGTGCAATTGCACAACCTATAATTACATGTCACCAGGACCCTCCCGCAGTTTACCCAAATAAAACTACAAAAAGTTAATTAATTAAATTAAATTAAATGTGAAATAGTCGGATAACTACCCGACATCTGAGAGCTATCTTGACGTGCACTGCATAAATAGACACAGTTAATAATAATATATTGTGGGATTAAAAACAAATTTTTCTTCACCTCTATGGGGGTAAAATAGGAGTACTTATTCCACATCATTAACGTCATCGGCCTAATAAAGATTGGGTATAGTCTCCAAGAATGAACATTCCCTTGTTGAGCGGCGAGGTGAGTGACCCAGCAAGGTGCACCGTGGTCCCGTTACCAAAGCTCGTAGTTGTTTTTCGTTGGAAACGCTGTTTTTATTTGAAGTCGGTTCTTAAGTATCATTGGCGCTCCGACACCATCTGATGCAGATATTGTTGTAAAACGGAATACAGCGATTTCAGTGCTTCATGTTTTGTCGCTGTATGACTGGAATGAACCTTTAGATAATGCAAAGAAAAAATGGAAATAAATGGAATATTTAAAGGAGATTGTGCATTTTCTATAGTCTTTGTCCACTCATGGATAAAAGCTTATGTGTCTGAGCTTTTATAACGTCCTAGATTTGATAGTTCATATTGTTAAAGAAAAAGCTATAAACTTACTTTTGTACCAAAATGTATATTTAAAGTATATTTCAACATCTAGGGAAAGAAGGTTATGTATTAAATAAAACAATTTTTTTTTTTAAATTATAGTTATGTTCAGATTTATTTGTTAATAAAATGTAATCTAGAAACTGGACAGGTGGATTAAGTGGTTGCCAATGATTGGTAAATCACAAAAATAAAAACAAACTTAAAAATAACAACGAATAAGCGACGATTTTTTAGTCTTATTTAACACTTAATTTCAGGATTATAAAATATTTTTTTAAACATTGATATATGACAGTAACCTTTTATTCAAGCCAATGACAACGACTAAGGAGAAGAAAGAGGATCACGTTACGTCCTCTGCTTAGATGGATTGAAGACCCTGGTCAAAGTGATAGGCATTGAGTGATAACGGAGCTTAATAGAAGTCCTGAAGCGAGGCCTCGGTTCAGCAGTCAACGTTCTAAGAGATGACGATGATGTATGACCAAAGCACTGATAGCCCAGACAACTAACCATTGGAATTTTATGCAGATACGGGAAGTCAGTGTTCAACGGCTCATCTCTATCCGAATTTCATGACCGTATTAGAAATTAATCACTTTCAATGAAGACGGAAGATCTTAAGGAAACCGTCAATCCTGAAATTTATCACAAGCTCCAAGCTCAAGCCTACTTCATGGTAAATTATAATTATCGGTGGTAGTTGCCAGAATATAGCTGTGGCATCCCTTCTCACCAGCTGAAAATAGCACTAGATACGCTGGTACTGTCGTCCAACTGTCGCTTTTGTAGGATGGAGATCAACCCTCATGTGGACACTGCGGAGAAATCTTCTCTATCCTAAATGCCTCCAAAATCAATATGATTCCTGGGGGTTAACCAACAACAGAAAGTCAGTTGTCAAAAGTTTATGTTGAAAATAAAATTAGCTTGAAGCATTGAAAGAAACTGCTTGAAGCGGCTGCCAGCCGTACTCGATGGACCGGTCAGTTGTTCCGTTACGTAGAACAGGTCACAGCCGCTGTTCCGTTTACTACTTATGTCTTTAAGCAAACTTGTTAGCTTCCTAGATGTGGGCATTGACAGTAAGGAATCAATTGCCCTATTTTGCTTGTTGAGTCCGCCTGAAAAAATCATGGTTCTTTTTTGTAAATTGATTTTTCTCGTGTAGGTTAACATGTTTAATATTTTTTTAAATTGACTATTCTGAACTAATTCCGATATTCTATTAATATGCACAGTAAGTATTTATTATGTACCTATACTTTCTATCATAACAGTGTTCTCGCCTCGTCACGTTCAAAATAAGTTTTATTTTATTTTATTTTTTATTTTATTTTATTCAGGACAACAAACAATTGCGCAATAATAGGTTACAAAATGTTCCTTGTTGGTAAAATATTATCTTAATTAATCACGCAACCAGCACCGTTATCAACAAAATAATGTTACAAAGTAATGGTAGCATACTAATGATTCACAAACTAACAGAATTATAAGGTACAGAGATACAAAAAAAAAAACAAAGAAAAGGCTGAAACTAGGTTACATGTTGACGTTTTGTAAAATTGCATTTTTGAATTTTGTAGCTGATAAGTGAAATGTATCTATGTCTATGTCAGTGAAATTAGCATTATATGATTTCATAATTCTCCTTAGTGGGGCTCGTTCTCCAGCGTTAGTTCTGCTTGATTTAGGGGCGAATAGTTTATATGTGTTTCGTATTCTGAAAAGAACTACTAGGGACGCGAATGTAAATTTGGTTCATTAATTCGTTACAATCAAAATGATTGTGACAGATCTTATACAGAAATGTTTGATCGAGGTGAAGCCTACGTAGTTTGAGTGTAGTTAATGAGAACTTCTCCAGCAATATATTATATGAAGACCAAGTATGAAAACATTTGTAATTAACAAATTTTATAAATTTGCGCTGAACTGTCTCTAATTGGTCGCTATATTTATTATAAAATGGGTTCCAAACAAGTGTAGCGTACTCAAGCTGTGATCTTATAAGCGATTTATATAATAGTAAAGTTTTCTGTGTTACAAGTGATAAATTTTCCTAAAATTGTTACTAGTTTCTTTATATATATTATTCATGGGGTCAACAATTCGAACCTTAAGTATGACCACACCTTTCATCTTATACATTGTAGAATAATTTATAGTATCTAACTATATAATATATGTAATTGGTTTTAATTTCACTTACAGCATTACTATAACAAAGTAATATTATAACAAAGGTTTTTGTATTAAACATACCCCTTGTCCCTTGCCATGAAGAGCTGTAAGCGGTGGTAATAAAGACTGTGGGGAGCTACATATGTGGAGGTAATTTGTGTGCAGCGAACACTAGACTCCCCTTCTAAACTCGTGCAACCCTCCTCACTGCAGAAATTTACTGTTCCCTACCTCATTGCTAAAAAAATATACTTGGTAATTGCGAAAATATAAAAGTTTATTAAACTAGTGTTTGCCCAGTGGCAAGCTCAAGATCAAGTTCAAGTTCAGTCAAAGTTCAACCATGATAATAAGAACTGTTATTAAAAAAGTGTTTCTATTTTTTATTGATATCACTAAATGTCGTCAACAGCTACAAAAAAAATTGTTTGACTATTCAGAGCAGGAAAAGATACCTATTACTATTACTGTATGATACATATTGGTATTACTGTTTTGTATGAAAAATTACTATTTCAGATATTTTTTATAATATTTTCACTCGTCAACAGCTAAAAAAAAATCTGTTCAAAAACAAGAGAAAATGGTTCTTTTGTCTTTATTACCTATCAATTTGTCGCGTTGTGTCGAGATTTTTGTACATAATTATGTTGTGTGTGAGTTTTTCTGTTGGAAATTCTCAGTAGCAGCACGGAGGTTTGGAAACGGTAGGCGCTAATTAGCTTGCTCTTGTTACGTAGAAGGAAAATATAGTTGCGTATATAATAAAATACATCTCTGGTTACTCCTTCGTTGATAAACATCCCTGAGGGGGTAAAAAGGCTATTAAAGGAAACAATAAATATCGTAGCTTTGAGAACTGAAGGAGATTCGACCCTGTGTCTGCTTTTAACCGTGGCAAACTGGTGCCGGAGAAATATACGTTTACATGTAAGACTATGTAACATAGCATGGCATACAACATGGCGGGACTCTTGTGACTCAATTGAATATATCACTCATAAAAACGTCTTAGTTAGGCGCTGTAGTATGTTCGACTCTCGTCCTGAAAGTTGGCTTTCTCCAAACAAATTAAGTTGTAAGAAAAAGTTAGCTCAATATTTACAATATTACTTGTGGTAAATGATACGAAAGTCCGGTAAAAGTCATTTACAAAGGCATATAAAGAAAATACCCTTATCGCCTGAGTGTAAACTTTCTTCGCTCTTCAACATTTCATTCCGTTCGGTAACTAAGAAGTGATAAATGGATTAACACCATTTATCCGTTCAGTAACTTGACGCAACAACTTTCTTTACTCTCTTGTTTGTTTTTCTAAAGGTTCACCATTTCTGTAGTTTTTTTAAACAGTAAGTTGACAAACGGTAATTGTACTTGTAAGCCTGCAGTAAAAAATAATATTAGATTGATAGTGCTGTCTATCTTCGGTTTTCCGTTGTCCAGACAGCTCAAATTTAAAATGAAATAAATCTATGGTGTGTATCGTTCAAACTCGAAAAAGCTATAATCGTGATAGATTACGTACGAGTGTGTACAGCACATGGAACGACTATTTATTATATTTCCTCATTTATATGCACAGGCCGACTATCTACATATACCTAGCTATATAAATATCAATGTGTAAATTGGAAAACCTGTCCGAAAAATGGGAAAATTCAGGGTCATCTGAAAGTGTTTTTTTTTTCAAGAAATTTAAAACGAATTACTAAAATTTTAAGGTTTGTCGGGTATGCTGGTACCTGGTACGTAATTTGGAAATGAATTAATATGTATGATGTAGTTGTACTACTTAGTAAATAAATAAATATTGGATAATATGACGGTCATGAGTGAAACTGACAATATACTGTGATATAAGAGTGTATTTGAAAATAGAACACTTACTAACAAATTCAGTACAGTGGTGTTTAGACATTAGACCGAGTTTAGGTCTCCTGTGCTCTACTTTGATCTAATGGATATATTACTTGTATTTTATGGAATACTCTATGAATATTATGGCATTGAAAAGTGCCACTGCCGCTTGTACAAGGATAAAAAATCAGAGAAACATGTGCAACTGTATAATGATGTGGTCATAAAGGGATGTAGGCAACAAACCCGTAAGCCGTCGGTACTCATCTGCACGAAGAATACTGATTAGTTTAAAATTAGAATGACCGATTTTCTCTCTGCTTAGGTTTTGTATACACGAGAGGCACGTTGTCAATGGCAGAGGCAACAGTATACATCGACAGTCGTCGAATCGTCGGTGGCAATCGTCGAGGCTTCGGTGGCAGCCGTCAACAAGTCAACGCCAAAGATCTACGCGATACTCGCTCTACAAATGCAAGCGTTAATGTACGTGGGTCACACTAAAAGTTTTTAGAATAGGCCAGTAATAAAAGCAGCCGATGAACAATTAATTTAAATTTCGAATTAGGAACTCTTTCCGAATCTGTAGGTGTTTAATGATTTCATATGTCATTTGTTGTCAATTTGAAGTGTCTGTCGAGATTGTTATTACGACTTTCGTTGCGGTCTTACTAAACAACAATGTCACGACAGACTTAGATTAGCATTTCATAACGAATCCCCATCTCGTGCCACTGTTTACAACTGGTTTAATGAGTTTAAACATGGTCGAAGCAAACTCACAGATGATTCTCGTTAGGACGTCCTTCTACGGCGACTAATGCAGATAACGTGAGTGCTGTGCTGAAGTGCTAGAAGCTGATAGAATAGATGTCACCCATAGCAACAGATTCGGGCAGCTTTAGGCATTGGTATGAGTCAAGTACAAAAAGTCTTACATGAACATTTAGGCGTCAGAAAGCTTTGTACTAGGTATCTACCTACCTCATACTTTGACGGAAGATCAAAAACGCCGTCGTTTGGATTGGTGCCGCTCAATGCTTGAAAAGTATGACGTAGGTGACTGGAATGCTGTATATGGCATCATCACAAGTGATGAAAGCTTTATATATTGTTATGAACCCGAAACCAAAAAACAATCTGCGCAGTGGATGTTTTCATTCGAAGATTTGCGGACAAAAGTAAAGAATGGCAGAAGTCAAGGGAAAAAAGATGATTGCCTCATTCTTTGGACAGATGGGTCATTTCGTAACAATCATTCTAGAATATAGATTGGTATGTCAGTCACTGTCTACCAGTTGTCTTGGAAAATGTTAGACAGCAGCGCCCAAGAAGCAGGATCCTCTTCCACAACGCTCCAGCTCACTCCTCCCCACAGACTATCGAATATTTGTCTATCGAAGGTGTGGAGCTAGTGAGTCATCCTCTTTACAGTTACGACCTGGCACCTTGTGTCTTTTATTTATTTCCAAAAATAAAAGATAAACTTAGAGGAATTCCTTTTATGAACCTTAAAGATGCCGTCGCTGCGTTTAAAAAAGGCGTGGAAGAGATCTCTAAAGAAGAGTGGGCTCACTGCTTCAGTCAATGGTTCCATCGCATGCAACGGTGCTTAGAAAGGAACGGAGACTGCTTCGAAAAGCAATCAAAATATTAACACTTTCAGTATGGCCCCCGTGGGCGTACGCGTTGACGAGTGCCGTCATCTCTCCGCTGCCGCCGCTCGTGTGTATGAAGCTTTAGATTGAAGCCCTCGACGCAAGGATATAAAAGAAGTATTCAGAGTAGCGTTATGGATGTGTATAACTAGCTATTCACCGCAGCTTTATCCGCATTTATGCTCACTTCTCCGCTTTATAAGGTCATAATGAGATGTTAAATAAATAGTCAATAACCTGCTAGGTAGATGCCTATAGATGCTCAAAATAAATTAAATCGCCAAGTCTTTTAAAATAACTTTAAATAGTGTAAAAATCGTCATCCAGTTTCACTTTAACGTTTTTAATTTATTATAATTGTAAAATTAACATTTAAAGTGAATGATTTGACTCTACCGTTTTGAGGTTTATTAATCATCTACCTGCCCTATTGGGCTATCAAAGAGCAAAAAGAATGTTGACGTATTTGAAAATGCGTAGACCAAAGACCAAAGACCAAAAGAAGAAAGAAAGAAGTTTCTTTATGTTATCGCTTTCAGTGAAGTCCTACTAACTGAGTAGGTTGCCATGTGCAGTGTTGCCAACCCCAAAAACTATTTATCCCTAAAGTCAAAAAACCCTAAAAATGCCACAATTACTAGAAAACTCCCTAAAAAAAAATTGAAACACT
Source organism: Euplagia quadripunctaria (assembly GCA_963859945.1). Lineage (NCBI taxonomy): Eukaryota > Metazoa > Arthropoda > Insecta > Lepidoptera > Erebidae > Euplagia > Euplagia quadripunctaria. The sequence continues at coordinate 21,863,809 of OY982573.1, read as the reverse complement.
GCTTTTCGACACAGCAACACAAAAGGAAAATTAAAATAAAAAAGTTTCGTGAAGTAAATAACGATCAAATATTTGGGAATTATATTCACCACAGAATTGTTATAAAACTTTATGGTTACACAAAGACAATCACCACATATTATGAAACAAAGTCCCCCACCCACTTGAATACAAGTATGGAGTATCCCTAAAAATACCAACAAAAAGTTTTTGTCCCTAAAAAACCCCCTGTATAGATTTTTTCTCCCTAAATTTAGGGAGAAAATCCCCAAGTTAGCATCACTGGCCATGTGCGCTTTAACACTATCAAACTTAGGTAAGTACCTAAAATATCTGCGTAACTTACGTCCGAAGTAAAAATTTTCTTAGCGTTTTCGTAAATTTGCAGGTTAGAGCCCAAATCAGTTTGTACTTTTAATGTACATTCCACGAGTGCTTGCTCGACCAAGTTGCTCTTCTCATCACGTTTACAGAGGTGTAAAATTTAACGCGAAACAGTCTCCCTCTTCATATATTGTTAGTGTTCAAGCTCGCTCTTTTGTGACAAATCCAAATAGTTGACCCACTTTTCTTGGTTTTTATAATAATAACGGTTACCTTTCAGTAACAGTATTCTCCAACCTCTCCCGGTATTAATAAACACAAATTTATTCATTATTGACAATAAAAAACAATGTTTTTACATACATGACACCAATAAACATCCTATTTATTTTTCACAAACATATATTAGACATGTCATTGTTATTTTTCTCTATAAAACCACAGTGAGTTTCTTTCGAAGATATATGGGTAAAACTGTACCGTCCAGTTGGAACAGTGTTCAAAGAGTGATTCACGAGGAAGGTGAATCACTCTGTCTCTAAAATCCGTTCAGTAGTTACTCAGTTTATCACTAACAGACAGACAGACGCGGCGGGGGACTTTGTTTTATAATATGTAGTGATATTGTTGGCGTTAATCAAATAATACTCAAATTTGGCCTTAAATAGTATAATCTTATCTTCATATATTACAAAATTCAACGTGTATTTGCGCTTATAATTCGAAAACCACTAATGTGGCTTAATGAACTCCTTTTAATGTATACTACTAATATATAGTACATCCTACATCACAATGCCATGGCCAATGCTAAAGCTAGGTATAAACTTATTATGTAATAATTATTTATTTAGTTCTTCAGTGCTGTTGGTCTTAGTAGCGTGATCTTCTGTCCTTGTTGCGCGCGTGGGTCGCAAGGCAAAGACCGAATACTGCAGCGACCAACTGAAAAAGAAAAACATAACACTGTTTACTTTTCTGACTAAGAATTTTGTATTTAATTATTTATATTTGGAACAGTTAATTTTTTTCTACCAGAATTTGACATTTAAATCCTGTGTTGCCCCATTTTTAGTCATATTTTGGTATACTTTGGTGTTTTATTTATTGTATACCTACTACTTATTTGGTGTAACGCCTTAAAAATCATTAGTGAATAAATAAAAATATTTTAGTAAATAGTGGAATTTTTAGCTGCAGTTATTTCTCCTATATCTATACTAATATTATATAATTATGCAAAAGTAACTCTTTCTGACTGTCTGTTACGTTATACGTTTAAATCGAACTCAACCAATTTTGATTAACTTTGATAAAGAGACGACCTTGGAAAAGGACATAATGTGTGTATGGTGGACCAATCATTTATCTAGTTTATACTAATAATACGCAGGCCAAGTCGCGGACACCAGCTAGTACCTATACAATAATATAATTTATTTGTGTATATTAAAAAAAAATGGTGCCCATACTAAGTATCTTATATATTTTACTAGCAGTTCCTGCGCGACTTCGCTCGCGTGTACATATTTATATTTTGCGCGAAACCCTAATTCTTTTTCCAAAATAAAAGAATAAGAAGTTACTCCTTATAATACCAGCTATCTGATAATGAAAGTCCTGTGAAAATCGGTCCACCCGCTCCGGAGATTAGCCGAAACAAACAGACAAACAGACAGATAAACAACGTTTTAAAAACTCATTTTTAGGCATAGGAATCGTACAATTAACTGTATGACCTTAAAAAAAAAACTATTATTTTGACATTACAAACAGACATTTCAATTTTATTTATTTGTATATCAATACAAATAAATAAAATTGAAATGTCTGTAAAGGGGCAAGTGGGAGAGATCACATAGCATACTCTGATTATAGGGTCAGCAGGAACAATGGACTTCCAATCTATTTGTATGGTATGTATGGTATTTGTATTTACAAATACAAAAGTCAAAGATGCAGACACAATTGTTTTAAATATAGGTATGATTACCATTTAAATTATTAAGATTTCTAACAATAATTATAATATAACGATCATTCAACATATGACATTGTTATTCCAAAAGATTTCCTGAAAATCAGTGAGTAATTTAGGCGTATCTACACAGGTTCTAGATATAGTTGCGTATCTACTGATAACAAAAACCTTATCTTTCCTTATTTAACTCGTTCGATATACATATCTGATATCCATGTTATATAGATTTAAGCCGTTGAGTGTGTCTGTTACATTCCAGTCACTTTACAGAATATGCCCCACTTAGAATGCTACCGATTAAGTCCAAGAGTATACAATACACACACTTATACAGACACACATATTTTACTAAAATCATTCGAATTACAGAATTATATCTTTCTGATGGAGATGCCAGGAAGACATTTGTCGATTCGCCGAACGGTCAGAGATATACCGTTTTCTTGAAAATCAAATTTGCAGCACATCGGTTTTGAATGAATTACATAAAATCGCGGTATAAGGACCAGATGAACGTATCTACATTTTCTTAATTTTACATGAGAGCTATTCTTCGAAAATGTACCTAGTTCCTTGTAGTTCCTTAGCTATTTTGTTATTTTGTAATTTGTGAAATATTACGTCGTTTTGGCATTTCATAAAGGAGGACTTTGTGACACGTATTATAAAAAAAAACGATTTTTTACTTTTTTTGTAGAGACGTTCTGGTTCTTATACCGCGAAATATACACCCAAAGTATAATAAAAAATGTCAATTAGGAGGTATCAGAATTTCACTGTCGATCTATGATTGATTATTTATTAACTTTCCGCAATACAGTATTTTATTGTACAATTAAAGTCTAAATCCTATCTCATTAATTTTAGATGTGGTATTTTACTATTGACTTACCTCGATGGCAACGACTACGATGGCGACCAACCCTATCGCCATACCAAAGGTGTTGAAGAATTCTTGGACGATTGTGTTACAACCAGAGTAGGCATTGATGATTGAGCATGGTGATGTCTCGCAGCAACTATCAGGTAGACCGAGACTCAAATAAGATATACTGCCTTTCGGGCCGCAGCAATGGAACTGGAATTGAAAATATTAAATGTTGCTTTTCCTTTTTAATTCAAGCAACTGCAAAATTTTGCTTTATCTCTTCTTAGTAAGTGATGTCACAAAGAAATATAGTCGTTTTAGGTCCTTCTCTTTTGAAGTCATTTAAAAAGGCAAAAAGAAACTATTGACAAAAGGTATTCTTTTACTAAACAACCGATTTTAAAGCTACTACTCAGTTAATTTAAACAAACACATCCTATTATTGCTATCGCATATCTAATACGAGGTACAATACTTTCAGAATCTGAACGGTGATGGCGGATTTTGCAATTGCATCGGTACTGAATTGCGTTTCGGTTCCTGATTTCAATCGTTGCAGTAATTTGGTGGTTGCATCGATACTGCATAGCTCTTAGTAAACCTAAATATACCTAACGAACAAGTTTACAAAAAGCAGTCATGTCCCTGGTTGCTGATCCTGTTTGCGACATTTAATTACACTATCTACAAAACTCGCGTGGAGTTGAATGCAGAATTGCAGAGCTCAGAACTGCGCTAGTTGTCACTACACTCGGGTGTGCGAGACGAGGTTTGCAGGCGGCGGGGGGAGATGCTCCCGCTCGTGATTTTTTAGTATATTTGGTATAAACTATTGTTTAATTAACACAGATTTCAGAGTCAAACTGTGTAAATAAGAGGTTTTGTAGGAAACATGACCTATCGGTGTTCTTTGCACCTTCGTCACAGTTTCTTATTGTTACGATGAGTTTGAGGTAATAATAATGAACATAATGGTTGGGTGTTACAAATGAAATGTACAAATAATAATCAAAATATGCAAAAACTTGAGAGAAGAATGGTAAAGACATTTGTGTTAAACATCCATGAGGAAAGGCATTGGTAAGGTGCAAGTGACCACGGACGTCGTTAGTCTCTATACAGTCATCAATAACCATTTACCTATACTTATGTATAATTATTCATTGTTTTTTTTAGCAAAGCATAGATCCTATGGAGAAGAACAAGCAAGAAACTCCAGACACTCTGTTTCAACATGATTTTGTACTAGTAAAAGCAGTGCGGAGGTGACCAGACCCGATCAACAGCACCCGTCCACGAGCATGACGCACGCGTCAGCCATCATCCGGATCGTCTAGCTAAGAATACTAGGAATGTATGATACACGTTACTAGTAGTACTATTTAAAAATAATCATGTCACATGTTTTAACTGACCGTTCTTTCAATATCCTGGAAACTCTCGCGGCTCTTGGTGAAGGCTTCGTTGAGCCAGCCTGGTATCTGTTGTACCACATCTTCCAGCTTCACGAAGATCAGTATAGCTAGTGTCAGTTTGATGACCATCAGGATCAACATGCAGATCGAGTACTGAAAGTATTAACATAATAAAATAATTAATAGTAATAATATCTTGGGACATAGTACACGGTGCTATCTAGACTCAAACCAAACATGGCTACAAATATTTTTACTGAGCGGGAATCGAACCCTTGATCTATGGCGTATATCCGGGTGTTAAGATTTATTCTAGGATTCTGCTGGAAACTATATTCGATCAATTTCATTTACAAGCACAAAATGCGGTGTAGGGTTGCAATAAAATTTCTCTCTAACAACTTTAACGTAAATCTCACATGAGGAACAGGGGTAAAGTCAAGGAACACTTCTTTCTATCTCTGGTACACACTCTATGATGGACATGTAGAAAATGACAATGGCATTAAGTCCGCCCATGTGTCTAATGCATGAAGTCTAAATAAATAAATAATACTCACAGTAACAAGCATACAGTTGCTCTCCCTGATGGCACCGCAGCATCCGAAGAACGCAATGAGGAACACGATGCCGCCCACCACCATCGCGGTGATAGGGGCCACTTGGAAGCTCGCATCTGATATGTCTACAATCGCCTTGATACGAAGCTCAGCTGCAATACCCAGCCCGAGAAGCGTTAGACCAGCTAGCTGAAATATTATATAGTATGATTAATTTTAAGTCAAGTCCACACCCTGTGTACAAAAGAATAAAAAGATCAATTCCCGTGTCGACAGCTGCACTCATTGGCTATGATAGTGAATAATAAAAAGGACTTCCACGGCCAGATTCTACAGAAAAATAGTTTAGCACTGTAACCTATGGCAAAAATATAAACTTCTTAGTTGAATTTAGTTGGCAAATTAGTGTCCAGATTCTGGAAATCAAGGTCCAGAAAATCAGTCCTTGTACGTATCTAAATCTGTAATAATAATCTAATACCAAATCCTACCCTAAAAATATTGAATTGAAGTTATATTATTACTACTATTCAAATCAATCAATCAAATAATATTGATAAAAAATATTGTCGAGTAGAGGAAGTCATAGAGGTTTACGATCACCTAAATTGAGATGCACGTCATCTTTTGACATTGAGTGGAACTAGTAGCCTATTTATATAATGTGCCACATTACATTAGAATATTCCTAAGATCTCTCTATGAAATAACGTTCGCGTATAAAAGGGCAGTTGCATTATGGTACTGGTTGAGTTCTGGTTGAGCGATCCGCGAGTGAACAAGTGAATAGAGAAGTGTAAAGTTAAGTGCGAAGTATAAGTGATAATTTAAATAGTGAGAATTAATTATAGTTGTGTTATTTGTGAATTATTGCAATAAATTGTGTCTATTTTGGTAATAAATTGGTGGATCTTACTAATTCCGAAACTCAGCTCGTAAAAATAATTTACTATTATTGCACTAAAATTTCAATGCGTACATTTTTTATAGTTTTTAGCAAATGACGATTTTCCTGGCGTATGGTAGGATCTGAAAAATAAAGTTGGCAAAACTGGCTGGTACTGTACTAGCCAGCGTTGCTCAACACAATCATGGGGGCAATGATTTATAGAAGTGGTACTTAATATACATATTATACTATTTTAACCGTTTGCCATCAAGTTTACTTGTTTAGCTTGCTTTGTTGTTCATCTTTTAGCTCTCTCATGGTTGTAGGAGCTGGAGTACGGCATCGAATCCACTTCAAGAGATTGTCCCAGACATATTTGATGGGTCCACTTATTTTGTGATCATTCAATATTGACCTAGACAGGTATTTAGTGATAAGTCTCATGGTGTGTTGTCGTACGTTAAAACAAAATTATCTCCAATGGATGTCATAAAAAATCCTCCATAACCCAAGTACTAGGCGATATCGAAGTATTATAAATGTGAAACTTTGGATGGATGGATGGATGTTTGTTACTCTTTAACGCAAAAACTACTCAACCGATTGCGATAAAACTTGGTATTATTTATATATATTAACGCATAGGCTACTTTTTTATCCCGATATTCCGACGCGATCGAGACTTACGCGGGTGAAACCGCTGCTAGTTGGTTATAATACATAAAATATATAGAAAAGTTTTTAAACAAATGTTACAACTTGGAAAATTACTTGATAACGGCTACCTACGTCAATTATATACACATGTATACTGTAAAGGCTGGGCTGTTTACGCTGGAGCAACACGGTGCGGCATTGCCGCATACTACATATTACATACTACATATATATTGTGGCGTGCGTCATTTTGTAGTATGCTACAAAGAACCAACATTTGCGGCAATTGCGGCAACCGAGGCAATATCGTGCCTAGATAATATTCGAAGCATTGTGCTTGAAAATTTTATTGGAGTGTTTTTGTTCTACCTACTTGATCGATCGAGGGGATTAGACACCATAGAGTGGCTGATCAAGTAACTTTAGCAGCAGCCTGTTGGCCTAGTGGTCTAGTGACCCTGACTGCTACGCCATAGGTGGGCTCGATTCCCACCCGAGTCTGGGTGTTCTTTGTGTCCGTTGTTTGTATGTTTGTAAAGTCCCCCGCGACACAGGAGTTATTCCTAATGCGGGAGTTGTCTTAAAAAAAAAAACAAAAAACTAAAGCTTATTTAGTACTAAGCCATGCAGCTAGACTAAGACAACGGAAGAAGAAACGTTGGCGGAAAAAAACTTTATTTCAGAACGACCCACGGATTAGTTTACTAACAAAAATAAAAGCAGATGATGTTGCCTTATTTGTTGACTTTACCAGAATGTGAAATGAGGACTTCGAACATTTACTACAATTAATTACACCATACATTCAAACAAATACAAACAGAACAAGAAACTGTTTTGACGCATCAAAAATGTCGCATGGAATCCATCGTGTTAGGATACAAGCTGCGACAGTCTGCCATATGACGTAAGGTGTCGCCATACCGCACGATTCTTGCCACAATGTGCAACATTTTTAATTATTGTAGCATGCGGCCTTGTGGCATGCGGCAATGCCGCACAGTGTTGCCCCGGCGTAAAGCAGCCATAAGAACGCCTGCGAGACGAAGGTTATTCCATGTTGCTTTCCCGCCAAAAACAAAATCAAAAGACAGCGTGGATTCGAAATTCAAGTCAGTCTCTAAAACTTTATTTTATACTTACTGCTGTCCAATAAAATTAAATGAATTTGGTTATTTGGAAATTAGGTATCATTATTATGTCAGGCGAGGCTAGGGCTTCCTTAAGTGAGTTGGACCCAATTATAAATTAAATTAATTAAATTTGCTCATAAACATGGTAACAATACCTATAGGATCTTATGGTATGTAGCTACAAGGCACAACATGTTTAGCCGCAAGTTGTGTGCAAAATTCATTTATTTATTACAATAAATTGTTGATTTATGCAGAAATAACCATCTTTATTTTAGCTCTGTTCTAATAAATACCTAAGTTAAGTCTTATATTTAAAACATAAACATTTGAACAGTCGCGAGTACATTATTTTATAACATTAATTAATTGGATAACGTTGAAATAAAATAAATAAGGAAATTAAATGTCAGCAGAAATATAAAAATATAATAGTATTGTTGGCTTATCGGCATTCAGACAATTAATATAACACAAAATGCACATTAACATTACCTATATTATAATGTAATTGTGGTTTGTTTTGTTCTTTACAACTGAAAAAGAGTAGTCGGTAAGAGTGGGTGTTGCATACGCCTATGCCTACAGTAGAGCAGTGGCATAACTATACCATCGGAGGCCCGTGGCAAAGTCAACGAATGGGGCCCTCCCTCAAGGTGCCACACACAAAGCGATCGATGATAGAATGGATCAGTTTTCGTTGATCAGCGGTTGTTATCAAGCCAATCGGTCTCCAAAAGCCACCACACCAATGAATCCAAGTCAAATTTGAACATTTTGCAAGTCAATCAAAACTTCCCATTGACCTAGAATCATCAAATTTAGTGAGAAGCAAGGTCCGATAGGAAAAATAAAGGCCAACATCCGAAAGTTGTATTTTTTTTGTTATATCACATAAAAAAAATTGTTTTACCAACTTATATTTTGCGGTTGGAAAGTTGACTTTGTCGTAAATCGATGTATTTGAGAGTACTTTTAGAACTGCAAAGTTAAGTTTGTCTTTCGGAAAAGACGAGCAAAAATCTTCAAGAATTGATTCCCGAGATGGACGTACTATCTACATATAAGTTTGTATGCTTATGGAAACCTCGGTGCGCGAGCAGACTCGCACTGGTCCGATTTTTTTCTTACGGGTGTGTTAAAATCTTGGTAACTAATTAAGCATTTTATTAAAACACCTAACTTAGATGGGATAAATTCAAAACATTTTTTATACATTTTGTAATAAGTGCATTTTGTATTATTGCATGATCGGCCGATGTAGAATCGCATATATTCTGGTTAAGTTTATTAAAATTACCTAGTGTTCATGTATCAAGTGAATACGATTTCAATTACTGTTTTATCAATAGAATGGCGTAAATAGTACAATTAGGCCTTATTTATGACTTATATCCTGTCAATAAATAGGTAAGTGATGGTAGAGATGTCATTTATTTGAAGCAAATAAAAGTATTTTATTCTTCATTGTCACCTTCGTTGTTTTTTTTTTAACAATTAACTTTTGTTAACTTCGAAATAAATAAAATATTTGTAAACAATATCGTCATCATGGTCATTATAGTAATATTAGATACGTGGCCATTTTGTAAATTTTATTCATTTGTGAAAACACCTAGGTTTAGGGGCTAGAACTAAGTGTAACCGTACTTCGGGTTTTAGCCGTAACATATACGTATAATATGGAAGGCGGAGGACCGAATGCTATGGCCACTGGTATTGTACTGGTATTGGGAGAGGCCTATATCCCAAAAGTAGCCTGTGATAAGCTAATTTATTAATTGAAATTTATCCATGGAACTGATGATTTAGAAAGAAAGAAAATACAATTATTCAAGTTAATATAAGTTTTTAGTTTCACTTTTATGCATTAAAAGTAGTTATTAATCTAGAAATGTAACAATTTATGTCGCTAAATACGTTTATTATAGCTTTTTCCTTCTCGTATCTGTTATCTCATGTCTGTATACAATCAATAATGTTATATCAGTAATGGTCACTTATCTCGGTCCTATGGCGAGCTTGCTTCCTATCTTATCACTGATAAGAGTTGTTTTTCAGGTGCGTTCATGTCGTGTGACCTCAAAACGACAAAACGAATGATGCAAGTACAATTTTTAAAGAATACTGGTAACGTGGGCCGGTCTATGAAGGTATTCTTGGTAACCTCTCCAGCTAAAATGCTTGTTAGAAGAAGTTAGAAGTGGGTTCCCTCGGTAGTGCACTGGGTGGGGTTCGAACCAGCAACCACTTCATTGAGTATCCATATCCATTTAAAAATGTTAAGTGCCCACGATGTAAAGAGCGAAGTGAATATAATAAACACCAGTATGCCATTAAGGTAGTCTCGCCGGTAGATAATTTGAAAAAATGCTGAGGAAGACCTTACAATGCTGAGACAACAAAGTTTTTTGGGTGTAATAATTATTTCAGTAAAAAAAGCGGAAAAACAATATTAAATTTTTTCATGGTTTTAACATTTATTCAATAATTTACCTAATTAAAGTGCCTACCGAAACCTATGTGAGAAGGTTAACAGAGTTTATGAAAAACTTGTACAAATGTTTATTTAAACATCATGTTACATTGACATTTTGAGAGAATACGTGAAATTTATGTGAATAATTTAAGAGCATCGCTTCGTGTCTGCTATGCCTTTAAACGGATCTATTGCAGCAACATAAAGGAGGATTTTATAAAGAATAAGAAAATAACTGTAAAAATAAAACTACAAACAGAATATCATTTGGGATAGGTACATGTTTTCATATGGGATCAAGTCTACCCAACGAAAAATAAAAATCATTTTAACTACCTAGTTTACAATCGTAAAAGACATAGCGACACGATAAACGACAAACAGTCGAACCTCCTCTATTTAGAAGTCTGTTTAAATGATTTCGGCTTATCGGCAGATATTTATAATATTTCTATTTTAATTGTAGTGACATGCCTTATTTCAGTCGCTTCATCAACATTTAACAACATCAATTTATTAGGAATATTTCACACAATTCACAATTTCTCACACACATCTGCCATTATTCAGATTCAGACTCGTATCGGAGGCTTAGCCTTCACACAACACACAAAGTGTTGTAAATACAGTATAAAAAGTAATTATCACTCACCGCAAACACCAAATTGGCGAAGAACAGTATATATTTCACGAGAAATTCACCGCACCCCATCGTGTCGTTATTATTTTACAGCAGGTAAGTATTTGATCGCACGAAAGCGTTCACAGTGGTCGGCGAATAGAATACGACTGTGTAGTAAATGTGGGTACTAAAAAACTTGTCGGCGAGATAACGATAACCAACAAATTGAATTTCTGTAATGGCGAATATAGGTAATACTTTTTATTCCTGACGATGATGTAAACGTAATAATCTCTTTCTGTTCATGATGAGTTTTATTGTCTCGAAGGTTTCGGCAGCCATAGACATTCCGCGTAAGGAGGTTGTTTATAGATAATTTCGTTGGTAAATATTATTCTAGTTGTTGGAAAATTGAAACACGAGATGAGTCATGTTTACCAAAGACTGTATTATCTTTCAAGTGGAATATGATTGGTTTACAAGAGAATTTATTTCTATATTTTCTATAACAATTCAGTCTCTAATGAAGTATCTATAAGAATTGCGTTTCATCAAGTCTTCGAGATTTACAGATTTAGACCACTCTTATTTTAATTTCAAAATAAACAACGTTTACAGGGGATTAACTTATTTTATAACATAATCACAAATTAATTATTGTCGCAAACATGGCTTAACATTCTGGATCAGCAGGGAATCCAAAGGATATCGGACTAGAGACAATCCCTATATATGTATGTTTATGACTGGGCTATTGAAAGACTTCATAAGTAGGATTTAGAGATTACAGGTAAGTCGTAGCCTCTTAAATGAAAACGGGTCACAATCGTGTGTAATACATAAGGTTAACTTGTACCAAGCGTGGTACCTACAGCTACGTGTCCACCCGTGACCACGATCGGTGTACGTCGCTCAAAAGTTCAGAATAATAATATTTTTATTACAAGTATTTACACGTTTCAGACCTGATGTATTTTTTTACAAAAGTTTGTAGAACACGTGCATTCTAAAGTCTATAACCGGGTCGAAGTTAGCGGCGAGTTGACCCAAAAATGTTGGTGGGGGGGTTGGGAGGCAGTAAATAAGATAGTATTGTTACCATAATAATTACAACACTGTAATATTAGACTTAATACTATTTTTAGTCATATTATGATAACCCATGAAACGCGGCGGGAGACTATTCGACTGCAACGAAGGTCGTGGTTTTGATTCTCGCTCCGTGGAAATACTAGAATAATAATATTTTGGGACACCACCACTCAGCGCTATCTGGACCCAAACTACCCATAGCTCGTACTGTGGATTCCAGACCAAGGATAAACATTTCTAATATTTTTTTTGTCAATAGCCACTTTCATATCATACGTAGAAACACCCAAACCATAGCAGGTACTCATACATACAAAATAATATTAGCACTGAAAATGCGACCCGATGCAGTCAAATGGTCTACCCGCCACTACATTTCACACCTGTAACAAGTTACTCTAGCTACTCATTTATTATATACTAGCTGTGCCCGCGGCTTCGCCTGCGTGGATATCAGTGTGTGACTATAAGTTTTATTGCAGGAAAATACTGCCTATGAGGCGGTAAACCTGCCCTTCCGACCTTAAAAGTGGGCATGAAGTTTCCTCCCTTAATTTCTTAACTTATTTCATTCCCAAACGCAGTCATCTGAAAGAGACTATTGCACCTAAGTTTTTCAAAAAATGTGCTTAAAATGAACGAATGTCCGTCAAAAGATTTTGTATTGGTAGTTCCTAAATATTGGGAACAGTACACACCGCTCGCTTCATCTATCCATTTTTGTGTGGCAATTAAGGCAAATCTTACTCATTCCTCCAAATTTACAGTAGCTTGGATCGTAACTGAAAGCCGACCTATTACTGTGAGTTAAAATTCTACTGCACGCTCTAAGATGTCATCACTTGTTTTCTTTCTCTTTGTACCGCTGTGAACGGGCGGCCGGTGCTCGATTCGCAACATCCTAAAATTTTGTGCAGCGAAACGTCGTGACCGCTCAATGCTCGATTCCTCACGCATGTTTGCGCGGTCCTAATATTTTGTGCAGGGAGGCGTTGCGGGCGCTCAATGCTCGATTCCCTCACGCGAACCTGTGACGTTCTAACATTTTGTGCACTTATTCGCTGCGACCGTTCGACGCTAGACTCTCCTCCTCCCTTTCAATCGAATGTTAAATTTTTCTTACGGAAAATCACTATTTTGCTCCGCAATCGTCGACCCGTCAGCAGAACGCGCGATCAAGCGCCACTCTGATTTTATACGTATCAACGATTATATATATTTTTCATTATCTCCTTAACAATGGGTCCAAATAAGTTGCTGTAAGTGACAAAGTTTATCTACATAAGATAATCTTGATGATAAAATAACTTTTTGAAGTGAAAAGCACTCTTCAAGCACTTTTGGGTTATGGAAAAAGCACTGAACTCGCTTGTTCGTCACGCTCAGATACATATTTACAAATATATGTTTATAACACGTCGTTGTGCAATTGCGGGATGGGGAAAAAGTATTAGACTCGCATGACCGTCCCGCTCAGATACACATATACTGATGTGTGTTTATAACACACGTCTCATTAGCTCGTGTTGTCTAGACTTAGACGTAGGTTCAGTGTAATAATAACGCACGTTTATTTTAATACAAAGGTCCTATAATTTTCGAATATTATTTATTTTAAAAACTGTACCTAATTTGGATAGCTATATAGTTATTGAGCAATAAAGTAAATTTGATAATGTGGAGAATGTTAAAAATGATATAAGTACAAAACAGTATAGTCTTAGAAAAAAATATCAATAATAAAGTAATATTAAGTGTTGGAATAAATTCTTGCAACATTGAACTCTGCCTGTTTAAACTGTGGTAACTGTGTTACGGATGTACTAATGCTAAGTTTAGCATTAGTACATCCGTAACACAGTTGTTGTTATAGTTATAACAACTATTATATTTCTACCTGTAACAAACAGTCAATAAATTGATTTGATTTGATTAATCATAAGGAGCATAATCGCAATTTATAATTAAAATATATCGATATGACAGAATTTTAGTAAGAAGGCTTCAACTATTAAAATTGAGTTACGTTGAAGCATATAGGTATGTATATTTTATTATCATATAGTAGGTTTACAAAAGTTATTTTGTTTGTCTATTAAATGAACACTTTAGGATGTTAATGAATTCGGTTCTGGCTGGCACTCGCCGGCCGCTACCGCGGCACCCTCGCCTCGTTCGCTCGGCTCGTGCGTTGTGGTCGCAGTTCTAACCTAACATAAACCTAGCATATATGTAGGCTCTGTGGAATGAAATTTGGTTGTGGATACATATGTTATTGGAAGGAAGTTAGAAATCAATTTTGGAAATTCCAATATATTCCGATACTCAAAAAGATTATTTGCTGAGTAGCCATTTTTCTGGTATACAGTAAATTAATTAGTGCAGCTCGGAAGTGCTTTATCTTCTGTTATTTCAGGCTGAAAACTTATAATTACATGTATAAAATATAACATATCTAACTCGCTGATAATATAGGGAAAGAATTTTTAAAATCGGTTCAGTAGTTTCGGAGTCTATCCATTATATCATAAACAAACAAACAGAAAATCAAATCATTCCTCTTTATAATATTTGTGTAGATATTGCACTACAAATATTTACTTAAAGGTATAGGTACTGTATACATGTTTATATTATACACAGATGGCACAATGGTTTAAGTGGTCGCCTCGCCACTATGCCACGCTGAATGTTGTGGGTTCAAATCCCACACGGGACAAAAAAATGTGTAATCCACTTATAGGTGTCCCGAGTCTGGGTGTTCCGTGTGTCCATTGGTGCCTCCTTTCCAAAAAAAAAAGAATGATTGCAATCGGACTACGCATTAATAAAATACAACGAAGTACACATTTTGACCTTATTCCCCCCCCCCTTCTCAAGGAAACCGTCCTAAATTTCGGGATAAAAAGTATCCTATGTCCGACCCCGTAGTATGAACTCAAATGATGCCAAGTTTCATTTGAATCCGTTCAGTAGTTTCAGCGTGATACTCAGCCATGATACAGACAGACAAAAATTAAACAAATTATAGTTTTGGCTTCAGTATCGATTATAGAGTGCACCCCCAAAAAATTTTTCAAAATATCTTCAATGTACAGAATTGGACCTGTTACATTTTTATTATAAGTATAGATGCGATACGCACCGAGTTATTATTACTAATAATAACTCAGTGGCGATACAATGGTTTGGTGATATTGTTTTCCTCAACCAGTGTTCACCCGTGACCATGATCGGTGCCATTCGATTCAAACGTTGGGTGAACAAAACGGGAGGCCATCATTTCGATTTTCAGGTATTTTTATGCACCTGTTTCGTATCTTTATGTGAGCCGGAATCATTGCTCTCGAGTGTATTTACATTTGATCACTGTTATAGTCACCACGATCGGTTCAATTCGATCAAAACTTTGGGTGAAGAAAAAGGTAAATCATCGTACTTTTTTGATGTGAAACATCTATAGCCGCACGTAAAACTGATTTCTGACGTGGCGACGCATGCCGTGGCGACGCGTCGCCACGCTATATGATGGTATATATATACAGTCTATATGCAGTAGTGTGTACGGTGTGGCGACGCGTCGCCATGCGCAATCGACTGTGCGATTCTCTCTTTTGATTCGACTTTTACAAAATAATGTCGATGTTTCACATCTGCCAGGCGTCCCGTGACGGCTCACATTTTTTTTCATTAAGTATACTAGTATCGCCAATAGTCCCGATATATGCATCTAATACGCAAACAAAAAAGTTTAAAACCAATGATTTTCCTCAAATCCCTGATTTGTCATCGATGCAAACTAAAATTAAATGAGTGTACCGGACATTGTATTTACTAATCACAAATATACTAGTTACTAGTGCTTCGTATGTATGCATCTGTATGACACCTCATTCTGATATCTTATCAGTCGTGATCATTGCGTTCGTGGTATTGGTTCACGTAACCAGACCAGATACACCTATTTGATACTGGAAAGGCTTTGCGTCTAAAACCAAAGCAAAGCAAAGGCCTTTTAGATGCAAAACTTTTCTTGGACACTGGCAGATATAACTATTTGCAATATTTGTTATTTATTGTTTTAATATTTTTGACTTTTATCAAAGCTACTTATTGTAATTGTGACATTGTGTTGGTCTATAATTTTTGTGTTAAAAAAAGACTATTTAAAGGAGTTTTAAAGGAACTTAATGAAATAAAGAAATTTGGCTTTGCATTGCTAGGTCACTATTAACTATTATTATCAATACAACATTGCTAACAACATTATTAAATTATTTTTTTATTTTGGAACTACTGAGTTAGTTTTTATGGATTTTTATAGTAACGGAATGAAAAATTCTGAAATAAAAAAATATGTACGATTTAAAATCTTTAACTTTACACATTCCACCTGCGCCACCAAAACGCAGGTAAAAATACCTGGAAGTTTTTTTTCAAAAATATTTTTTGTAACTGCATGCGAGAGGCATGCTTTTTCAGTGATTTCAGTAAGTGAACCACACCTTGTATATAGCGGTAGTGATATATGGAACAGGCGAATCTTCGACAATGCCGGCAACAATGTTTTCTTTTCTAAAATAACAAAAGCATTTAGTTTTTATTAATATAATATTTAATAAATAAATCGTATCAAGAATATACAACTGACACTTAATACTTAAAAAAACAAAGTAAAAATAATAGACATTTTATATGTATATTACAATTATATGTATATTTTTAAAATAAATTATATTCTTGTTATGAAAACCGATATTACGTAGGTAGAGATTAATACTTATCATAATAATTTAAGTTATTATTTTTTATAGCTTAATACAATGTTAGCTTTAAATCTATACTAATGTAATAAAGCTGAAGTGTTTTTATTTGTTTATTTATTTAAACGTGCTAATCTCAGGAACTATCAGTCTAATTTGAAAAAATCTTTTTGTATTGGATAGAGTATTATTTGAGGAAGGTTATAGGCTAGGTAACATCACGCTACAACCCTTAAAAGCGGTGCAGTGACCATAAACATGGATGAAACTGCGGCCTACCTAACAATTAGCCGAGGTACAATTAAGGCGTCACCACACTTCAATTAAATGGAAATGTGAAGAAAATGTTTTAAACTCGGCAATTTCTCGGGTTGACATTAAGCACTTTCATCGAGTGAGTACGTAGGTGTCTCTAAACAAGTTTTAGAATCTCTTGGATTCACCAGTGGAAGTCCACCAATGGAAGAAGCAGTACCATATCACAAGCATAAAGGTATAAAGAATTGGTGTTAGCCTCAAGGATAAGCTCTTTAACTTATACGTATACAAAATGTCGAGTTTTGACGACACAAATTATGAAACATAATTAATGTAATATAAATACATTCGAGAGCAATGATTCAGGGTCCGGTGAAAACTGTAAATTTGTAGAAAAATAATATGGTGTCTTTCTATTTTCGTTTAAGATGAGATTGGTTATTTTTTCTTTCTGTAAATTTTTCTGAATATAATACAAAGTCACAAATAATTTTTATTACTTTCATTTAAGGAGTAGTAGTATCTATTAATTTTCAGGTATCTTCATGTGACCTGAATTTGTATCTTAAGTGATCCGGATTCATTGCTCTCGAGTGTATTTACATTTGCTTCTCGCAGTTTCATTTATCGTCACTGCTCTGTCTTAAGCGTCGTAGCATGATGGTTATTAGCCTACATCCTTCGTCAAGATTTGGGCTATCAAAGTAAAAAGAATTTTTTTAAATGCGACTCGTAGTTTCCGAGATTAGCCCGATTAATCAAAGAAATATTTAAAAATAAGTATTAATATATTTTTTTAATATTAAAAAAAAAATATATATATTATACATTATCTGGGGCCATGGCAGTGCCCCCGCCAAGTCGAGCATAAATTGTATTTACTAACGATCATATTAAGAAAGTTTTTTAAAGTTGATGTCTTCATGGACAGCTGTCCGCAGTCGTCTTGACCCCTCGAGAACATCTGCAGATAAGGTTCTAGCGATACTGAACTTTATCCCCATTTTTGCGTATACTATATGTCAGGCAACTGCTGACTACTGCTTGCAATAACTGAAAAAAAAATTGCATACCTTTACTCAACTGGTTAACTCAACGTATTGTTACGAATAACCCGCGGGCGCCATCTATTGTCGACTATAGGAAGTCATAGAGGGTGATCACCTAAATTGAGATGCACGCCATCTTTTGATAAAACACGGAACTAATAAGGAAATAAATAGAATGTGCCACCATGTATTGGAAACTTCTAGTGTGATTTCGATTTTTCGAAAGATGTCACGATTTCTCTAAAAAATCACGCCCGGATAGCGTAATTGGAAAACATTGTGGAATACAGACAGAGGCTGTTCTGAAACGCTAAATGTTTTCATAACTAATTTAATCCAAATCCATTAACCGTTTCAAATCATCGAATGCTCTGAAATGCACAACGTTTTCAATGTGAAATTATTATTAATTATTGTTTGTTTCTCTGTGAATTATTGCAATAAATTGTGTCTATTTTGGTAATAAGTTGGTTTACATTTCTAATCCCGAACCTCGGCTTGTAACAGTATTAAGGTACAAAAGTCTTACTTTTGTACCCTGACAGGCACAGCACAGTGTTTTTGAAGTGAAAACTTGTTTAGGCACGTTGGGCACTTTTGGTATGGGGAAAAACCACTGAACTCGCGTGACCGTCACGCTCAGATACACACTCGTATATATAGATGTGTGTGTAAGTATATGTAAGTTATGTTTTCCCTTCTGACGTGCAGTCCTACGACTGACAGGTATTTTAAAGGATTAGGCGTTTGTCTTCATACTCACCTGATGGAAGGTGTCGTTGAAGACGAAAATGGCCTACACGCCTATCCAAGAGATACCTATTCACTCCATTCTTAAAGGTTTCATTTAAAATTCGCATTCGTGGGAGAGGTATGCTTGCACGTATGGGCCGGCTCGACCGGAGATATACCACGGCCTCACAGAAAACTGGCAGTGAAGCAATTCTGGCATTGCTTTTCGACGAGTGAGTGAGGTTACCGGAGGCCCTTCCGTCTTCCTCTCTCCCTTCCTCGCCCCTTATCTCCCCCTTCCCTGAAACGTGCGACCTTAAAAGCCGGCAACGCACTTGTGACTCTTGAGTTGCAGGTGCTCATGGGCGGCGGTAGTCATTTACCATCAAGTGACCCATCTGCTCGTTTGCCCCCTATACCATAAAAAAATGCTTACTATATAATCCTAACTAATGTTATAAATGCGAATGTGTGTTTGTTTGTTTATTTGTTAGCTTTCACGCTTTAACTTCTCAACCAATCACCATCACCGATCACGAAATATTGCATACACACTATCAGTTGTACAGAAAAAGATATATCACTTTATCTTGTTTTGATGGATATTTTGCCTTTTTCACGCAAAAACTACTGATTGGATTTTGGTGAAACTTTTACATAATATGGTGTTTAATCAGTATAACACAAAGGCTGTTTCTAAAGATGTTGTATAATTTATACAAAATATAACGATAAGAATCAAAATCACATCTGAAAACTATTTTGGTGTGCACTGCATAAAGATAAAATATTGTGGAATTGTTTCTCTAAAAAGTAACTGGTCATTTTCACCGCTATGTAAATGTATTACTAATGATGTTATGTGACGGGTATTCAATTATCACAACATATTATTTACCAACCTGAGCAACTGCAAGTCCAGCAGCTGTGCCTGCAATTATCCAGTAGATGTTCATAATGAAAGTTTGTGCTTTGTCTACGCACCCTGGATAAGAATCTCTGTCGAAAGAACAAGGAGGTGCTACACAACATCTGTTGGGGAGATCAAGACCTTTGTTCTGATAAGATATCGCGCCGAGTGGGCCGCAGCAGAGATACTGAAATAAATAATTTAGGAAAATCTTTTTATTTACACCTAAGTTAACCAAAATAAGCCCACGGACCGATTGATTTTAAACGGTGCCTATAGGCGGACCCTGGGCGGTAGGTGAGGGCAACTGGCTTCTCTGGCTATTGTTTATTTACGTAGGTACCTAAAGGAGTTTATTAAGTAGCGTTTAAAGTGGTTTATTTTATTATACACTATGTACGTACACCTAATTTTGTCCGTGTGAATTATCCCACTAATCCCGCTAATATTATAAATGTGAAAGTTTGGATAGATGGATGGATGGATGGATGTTTGTTACTCTTTCACGCAAAAACCATTGAACCGATGGCGATGAAACTTGGTATGTAGATAGCTGGAGACCTGGATTAACGTGGGTGAAACCGCGGGGCGCTGCTAGTAAATTATAATTTAGAAAAACTAAAACAACAAGTTAGTAGCGAACCAAATTAAAAAGTAAAAAAGAGTTCTACATCCTGACTCCATTATCAGACTATCGTTACTAAGCCCAATATATCGGACTCGTCAAAATGAATCATATGAGCCCAAACTCAAGGGGTTTACTAGTAGCCACTGAAGAGTGCCACTATCCACCTCCTAGCCCTATCATCATATCAGCTTTAAGATGCCAAATTATAGTATTGACATCCAACATTTGTTTACACAGTTAGAAGTGAAGCCAATAAAAGCGTGTTAACAAGTGCCAGAGATCCAGCTCATGGCCTTCAGCTTGGTTTAGTCCTCCCCCCTTCTCTTCTGTGGCTCAAAACAAGGAAAGAAAAATTTCTATAGTGACTACAAAATCTTTCAAACTGAAATGAAATGCTTAGATGACCGTCTATCTATATAAATACATGAAAGTTACAACGTTTCAAATCGTTCAAGTGATAAGCCCCATTTCAGAGCTCTTTTGGTGAGGAGAATGACTTGAGTTTCTTTAAATGCCTTTTCCTAAGACGGGCCATAAACTTGTCTGTCACTAATGAACCTATTTAAGTTCAGAATAATTATAATATCGTGAAGAATTATGAGACACACCTACAAAGGCATTAGTAATTAAAGCACGCTTTAGTGATTTAAGTATTTGTTTGAGTTCTATTTTAAATAAATCAAATTAATATATCGAATTGTAAATAAAGGTTTGGTTAACTTACTTCGCGATCTAGTATCAGTTCAAGTATCATCCGATGAGCTACTACTAAAAGTACATACAATATAAAAAAAAAACCGTAATAATATTTTAGGACGCAGCGTTATTTAGACCGAAGCCACGATCATTTTTTGTGTGTCAACTGTGGGTCTTAGAACACGGACAAAAATACTTTGATATTTTTTTGTAATTACATTCACATAATATATAGAAACACCCAGCAAAATTTCATGAATACAAATATTTGAACTGAAGGTGAATGGAACCCGGCTGCAGAGCATATGACTGCCTCGTCGGGGTCGCATATGCTCTGCAGCCGTGCTACATCTAAGTCTTCAAATATCATTCAAAGAGTGCGAACAAAAGGTTTTGTATGTGTATAGAATGATACTAATACAATATAAATAATTACGCACCTGTTCTTCAATTTCAGAAAACATCTCCACGTTTTTATGGAAGTTGGCAGAGAAATTTAGTTTCAAGGAATTCAAGAGGTAGTTCTTCTTAAGAAAAATGATTACTGCCAGCAATACCGAACCGGCCATCAGGATTGTCATGGAGAGCGAGTACTGAAAAAGATAGCAATTAACAGAATTAGAGGTTTTTTATTCTTTTTTTGTACACACCAGTCAGACCATGTTATACATAACGTAGCGAGCCTTCCTCTACATTTGAAACCGGGCCGGGCCGGTGTTAGAATTAATAGTTTTCTAGACGTGTTGATTCCGGACCGGGAATAATCACCGCCTCCACTGTTCGACACCGTGCAGAACTAAAGCACAGATTACTAAGTAGTTATTACGCCTAAAGCTCATCGTCCCGTCCATATGATACGAGGTCAACGCAGTCATAAGATATGGCAATTTAAGCCATAGATGAAATCAAAACCTATAGGGTACTTCCCATTCACCTAGAATCATGAAATTTGGTAAGAAGCAAGGTCTCCCAGCACAAATAAAGGAAAAAATCCGAAAGTCGTTAATTTGTTGTTTAATGTGTCTGCCTGTCTGTTTGTCTGTCAAGACCCTTTTCCTCAGAAACCTGTGAAGGCATCAAGTGGTAATTAACATCAAATACTTATGTTAGCGGTCCCTTGCAGCTGTAAAAAAATCAAGCTTCTAAGTCGACGCAATAAAAAGATACGACCATTAAACCTTAGATTTTAACAAATTTGAACATTTCGCAGGTAAATCAAAACCTATAGGGTTCTTGCCTATTGACCTAGAATCATTCTTGAAATTTGGTAAGAAGTAAGGTCTGATAGCATAAGTAAAGGAAAAAATCTGAAAGTAACGACTTCCAGATATTTTGTTATATCACATAAAAATTGTTTTTGTGATTACAAACTTATATTTTGCGGTTGGATTCTTGACTTTGTCGTACATCGCAACCGCAAACTTAAGTTTGTCTTCCTAAAAAGACTGGCAAAAGTCTTAAAGAATTGATTCCCGAGACGGACGTACTATTTACATATAAGTTTGTTTGCTTACGAAACCCTCGGTGCGCGAGTCAGACTCGCACGTGTCCGGTTTTTTTTTAGTCTATACTAAGTTTTGTTTTCCTGACCTTGTTTCTAATCTTTAAATTATGTTTCTCGCTACCTTATTTGCCTTAATTAAAAGCATTCGTAGCAATATCAACAATATTGTATATTTTACTTCGATTATAATAACATGATATATATATACCTATAAGAAGCCAACGGGAAACTATTTAGTTTAATATAAATTCAGAAGGCACAACGCCATTTACAGAATTAGCTTTAATTTGTAAACAATTTTAAATAACACACCATGAATAGGAGAAAATCACGGAAAAAATACATTGAAAAATAGTAGTACAATCGGCCTTATCACATTCTGCGATCTGCAACAGGCAACCTTTGAACGGACTATAAGGTATAGGAACAGGTAATGTGTAGTGCA
This sequence comes from Euplagia quadripunctaria, assembly GCA_963859945.1. Classification (NCBI taxonomy): domain Eukaryota; kingdom Metazoa; phylum Arthropoda; class Insecta; order Lepidoptera; family Erebidae; genus Euplagia; species Euplagia quadripunctaria. Next base: position 21,840,804 of record OY982573.1, on the reverse strand, counting down.
CGTTTGTCTTATCAGTACTTAAATGTACGATCAAAGAAGAACAAAAATAGGTGAATAATGACAATATATTAACTACATAACAATATATTTGTATCATTAAACAAAACAATAATATATACACAACTCTAGAAGTACATAGTATTTACAATAGAAATATACATAATATATAACAAATAGCTACAGGGATAAGTAGTGGTCCTTGACAAGTTTTGGAAAAGTAGTTACTGACTGTGCTCGTCTGATAGCTTCCGGCAATGAATTCCACACACAAATATCGCGTATGTCTGTCGTGAATAAATGGGAAATGTTTCTTGAAGTAGATAGCAGGATTAAACAAGGTATTATTTATTAAAGAGAAGATGTGAGTAATCCAGCGAAGGCGAATATGAAGCATCTTGAGCTTGGTACGCAATTCGGAGATATGATCATATTTGGGCAAGCCAAAAATAAATGTTAAACAGAAATTCTGAAGTCTCTCAAGTTTATCAAGTAGCTGACGTCGGCATGGTTAAGAATTTGAAGATTTGATTGTGCGCGTTCAATTTTAGTAGCATTTGGAAGGAAATTCCGTCAAATAGAAGTTGCAGCGGCAAATTTTTTGTAGGTATATATGAGCATTCCATGACAGGGTTTTTTTTCGATGTATATCCCTAAGTTCTTGCTCCCTAGGTTATTGCCTAGGAATAGTTACATCTTCAAAAGACACTTGTGGTAGTACCGACCAGCCAACTTTTGCGATAAGACTGGCGCTGCTGACAATTGTAACTTGCGTTTTACTAGGGTTACCCTGAGCGCGTACATTGTTGTCCATCTATCTTTGTTATTCAGATCTTTGTTAATGGTGTCATTACTCAGTGGCAGGTCATTGAGATTTGTTTGACAGTAGTTTATCAAGTCGTCTGCTTATAGGTGGTAGGTGATACAGCTAAATTATCATAATTTATTTAAAAAGTAAAGGGTAATTTATTCCTTGTCCTAGAAAGAACCATCCCAACGAACATTTTGAAAGGGTTTTAAGGGGACAACGAGTTAAAACGATACATGAACTTCGTTCTTTTTTAGATGTAGGTAATTACATAAAGTTTATACTCACGATCACCAGCATGACAGTGTTCTCCTTGAGTCCGCCGCAGCATCCGATCATCGAAATCACAACAACAATGTTACCCACCACTATTAAGTAAATGGGAAGGTGTTCGAAGCTAAACTTTGTTATCGTGGTATTGAAGTACGCTAATTGGGCGAGAATCCCCAAAGTTAAAAGCGCCAAACCTGTCAACTAAAAATTAAGATTCCACTTATTTAAACATATATGTATATGTTAGTTACATAATCGTCTCTGAATTCGTTAAAAGAGCATGAAAACAAACCAATTCTATTGGTTGCATTGAGCATTCCACTAATATTATAAATGTGAAAGTTTGGATGGATGGATGGATGTTTGTTACTCTTTCTCGCAAAAACCACTAAACCGATTGCGATGAAACTTGGTATGTAGATAGCTGGAGACTTGGGGCATAGGGCATTTTTATACCGATATTCCCATGGGGTCGGGACTTATGCGAGTGAAACCGCGGGGCGCTGCTGGTATAATATATAGGTAATTAAATAAATTAATAAGTTAAGAGAGGTTTAAACAACTTGACATCAAGTTAATAAACCTCTTTTAATATTAAAATATCTACGCTCTGTATTTCTTCTGGAAACCTCCAGGATCCAGGTTTCTGACAACCGAAATCAACTTGGGAAAGTAAGACTTCTCCCTTCTCGAGAAACGCGTGCGAGCCGCGAGGTCGCCACCTTCTCTGAACCGGTGATCGAGCAAAGGGTTGCTCTTACCCAATCACCAGGTCATTTGGGTGATTTTGCTACCATTCATGTTCTTTTCTGGAGACAGAGTACCACTTGACTGGTTTAAAGTCTGAGAAACATTGTGTCTACTGCTTCCATAAGGATCCAGAGAAATCGAATGCGCCTATCCGAGAAGTTCTTTTGAATAGAGTTTTTCTTCATCGCAGCCCGAAAGAGCCGCCCTTCCCGTCCGTCCGTAGTCAAGGTCTCGGTTTGGACAGAGGGGAGTTCCAGTAAGCCATGTACAAATCCAGACACTTCAAACTGCCCCCTAGTCGTATCGGAAGTCGGTTTTTCAAGGAACGGCCTGCTTGCATGGTGTCACGAAACAGTCCTAACATCTGCGGTAGCACAGAGACTTTAAACGACATTAGGGTTGACTCCTCAGCAGTTCCAACGCATTAGGGTCGACTCTCATCAGTAGTATTTAAATAATACCCAGCTAAAAGTGTAGTAAATCTACTATGGTCTCCCTACTAGTAAAATCAGTGGTTATTTCGGATGTTTAACAGACCATAAAACTGGAATCTCGCTTAACTTCCCTTATTCTCGATGTTATGCAATGGACGAATGGAAAATGGGCGTAGCTACCGCCATATCAGCCGTATCAATTGATACGGGCTACAGAGGCCCCTGAGGCCCGTGTGTAAGCAAAAATTAGTAAAATGTTATCCACAATGTCACTTAATCTCGTGCTTCCCGGGAAAAAAACATTACATAAAACTGTCATACGTGCCTATAGAGTTTTCGCTTCAGAAATGACAAAAGTCAAAAAGCAATCTCTTTTTTTCCCGGGTTAAGCGTGCGCCCAAAAATTGGCAACATCCTACATCGGTTATTGCGGGATTCCCCCGTTTAAAGCCTTTTTGTTTCTTTTGTGAGAAATCTTTACCCTTCATTGGGCCCCCCAAATAATTTTGATACAAGGCACGCTACGCCACTGGAATGGAAATATATAATTTTATAACACATATGTGTGTGCAAACAATTTTGAATGTGTAACATACTAACACAAAAGAGATACCGTCCTACAGGAAAAACAAATAATTACATGTTTAACAAAAACAGCTACAATTATCACATTTATAATTACGGTTGGTATTTATAGATTTTCTAAAGGAAAATAAGTTAGTATAAGTGTATGATTATGTATTTACGCGATCACAAAAACACATTACAAGCAAGCTGCTTTTATGATAGCTGTATGGGTAAACAAGCATTACTTTATAATACAAATAAAATTTCCTAGATGGCGTAATTCGGCATAGAAGAGGGTAAAATAGTGTTTGAAGTCCAGTTTTATTTCTAAAGTGACGTGTGAGTGATTTGTACAGTATTTTATCGAAGCTAAATATGAAAATAATGCAACTTACAGTGTCGAGAGACTGTAGTATAGATGGGTCAATATCCGTTTTAACGTTCTTTGTATTTTTTTGTTAAGAAACGCTGAAAATTCTTAGATTTTTTGAGGTGTTAACTTTGTGACGTCAAAATCATCAAGTGCTTATTTCCGTCTATTTTGAATGGGGCAAGAACGTCATATGCCGATGTTGCCCCAATTCAGATATCTTTAACCTATTTTGTTCATGTAGTCTGTGAGTGTAATGTTCGGTGTACGAGTAGTTTAGCGATGGATAAGAATCCATCCAATCTCGTTTGAAGAGTTGCTGCTGCTAAAAGTAAAACGCAAAGACAATTTTTCCAAGACAAAGAGGCGAATATTGGCACCAGGTTTTGAAGTCATCACTTATGCCGATGTCCTTATGTTAAAAGAAGAGAACAAAGTAGTAAAGAAAATAAAAAAGGAAAAAAAACAGTCGACAAAATATAAAGATGTAATTCTGTTAAGTGATTTATCAAACAATAACTCTCATTTGGGACCTTTTAGCATTTTAATAAAGCTGATTCTTTAATTTTCAAATAAATAATTATTTAAAAATTAGCATTTTTCATTTTATATTTTATGCAATAAAATTGAAAAACCACTGGCAGAATATTGAGGTACACAGTACCACAATTCTGCCAGCGATTTTAAAATTTTCAGTGCGTAATACAAAATTACTATTAGTGATTTCGTTTATTTATAAGTTAAATAGATATCCATTATTATTAGAATTCAATTACGTTTTGCGAATTACGTTTACAATTAAATTGCAACATTTAATGACGTGCTTAAAGTTTTCATTGTTAAATAGAGTCCAAACTAATAAAAGTGCACTAAATACCCATCTAAGTTTATTACCCCTGCCTTCTTCAGTATGTCGGAATAGCCCCCAAATAAGATTTTACGTATAAAACACAAATAAGACTTTATTTTTAATGTATAAAGCTTATAATTGTCTGTATTCCACTAATGCATGTATAGATTATACCATCCTTGAAAAAACTAACGATTTCCAAAAAAATTTTGCTAATTGACGGATTTGCCCCATTTGCAAGGGAAAATCCGTCTAGTGGCCAATTTAAAAAAAGTTTTTTCTAATGTTCAAAATAATATTGAATATGATAACTGTGTTTAAAAGTTGAATACATCCTTAAGTGTCTGATGCCCTAACATTGCCAATAAAACGAAACATTAATCGAATATGGGCCGTCAAACATAAGTTTAAAAAAAACTACGGCGGAATTACTCCCCTGACCTTACTTGGTTAATTTGAAGGTTTCAACTAATCTGCATAGGTATTACTTTTTGTATTTTTGGTGATCCTTTTTCCCCTCGTCTCGTCCCATATAAAAGAAAAAAGAAACTAAAATGGAGTTGGAATAGTTGGGAAACTAAGTTTGTGTTCCAGTCGGTTGTATATTTTTGTATTCACACGGGAATTCGACGATCACGAAAAGGTATTACATACCTCTGAATTGCCTGACGTTTCGACCTGCTTGCACCGGCTGTAGTCACAGGCTGAGTCCTCCTTTTCGTGATCGCATCAATTCCAATTGTGAATACATAATTATATCATGGAAAGCGAAAGTTTAAAAGTTAGTGTATATTGTTGGTTATTTATTCTTTTAATTAATGTATTCATCATAAATCTATTAATAATTAAACTACTTCCAGTACCTACGTGAGAGTTCCACTATCCACCTCCTGGTTTCATCATCAGACCATCCATACCAAGCACAATCTGTTGGGCTGGACAAAACGAATCACATGAGCCCAAACTCGAGGGGTTTACTACTAGCTACTGAAGAGTTCCCACTATCCACCTCCTCGCTTGGATCAGATCAGCTCCGAGATGCCAAATTATAGCATTGTCATTCAAACACAACATACAAAGTTTCATTTCGATACGATAATAAAGTAGGTTAGAATTTAATTCTAAGATTCGTTTACGTAGTCAGTTTGTTACAAGGGAAGCTCATAAAAGTGTGTTAAAAAAGAAATTATTTGTCAGTATGTTCTTACTCACCATAAATATGAAATTGAATAAATGTAGTGCACATTTCAAAAATAATCCTTTATTCTTTTCCATAATTATATTCACTCGAGGAAGATGCGTTCGTTTCAATCAGTTTAAACTATACAATGGCTTGCAACATAACTATACTAATTATTTTTCTATATAAAAGGAAAATACCATAAAGGTTTCATGAAAATTATTAATAGTATATGTATGTGCGTGGGGAGCATGGACTATTATAGAAATCAGAATATACCTTACCTACCTAAGCCACTGAATACGTCATTTGTATTGTCCATTGTATATTATGACGTAGGCCGATCGGTGAATTGGGCCAATCGAGATATGTCTGGGCAGATCATAATATGCCGCTATTTCGTGATGTTGGTTGATTATTTAATTATATGCCGCATCTAAAATTAGGCAGATCAATGAGAGCAAACTTTTGTCGATTTGGCCAACTAGACAAATGGCCACATTGAGATATGGCTGGACTTATCGTAATATAATTCCGTTTTACGAAGGTGGGTAGCGCTATTTTGCGCTCTGTCAGCTGTGTGTTTACGTGTAAGAAAGATGGCGGCGTTACAAGAATAAATAAGTCGGTGCCAGCCAAGTCTAATAGGTAGTAGATAGTCTAATAGGTAGTACTACCTACAATTATCTAGCTACTAACTGCATACATACATTTGATCCTGACTTGATAATAATGGGACCGCCTCGGGAGTATACCCTTTCGAACTAAAAAAGATTTTTTTAATCGGTTCACGATTGGTAAACATATCGATGAACATACACAAAAAAAATACACACAGACGAACATAGTACCTCCTAATTTTTGGAAGTTGGTTAAAAAGTAGAGAATCCATGCTGCGGGATTCCGGAAATTCAAAAAAATTAAATATTATTTTACATAACCGTATTTATTAAGCATGGGCGGCTAAAGCTTTACTATCAAAATTTTATTTTTTTGCTACTAGCTGACCCAACAGACGTTTTCCTGTCGGTTTTCAATAAATTAGTTTGTAATCATTTTTAGTCCATAAAAAAGCACTTTCAGTTCACAAATTAACAACGTACAATTACGGTTATTTTAAAACTGAATTTAGAAAAGTTCATGGAGCCATTCTCAAGTGATGCGCTTAACAACGAACCGTATTTTATTGCTAAGATACATTACTTCGGTCACCCTACCCAAACATGACCGGGCAAATCGTCAAACGTGAAGCTTTCACTGAAATGGTCTCTCATCACCATAATAAATCACGATGTGCCAAAGTAAATCTCGATTAGCCCAATTCAATGATCGGCCTACGACATATATAACTTTTTCTTTCTAATAGGGAAAGACAAAAGACTTTAGTATCTTTTTAACTTTGTTTTTCAACCGGTTTTCCTTTGGTTAGTAAAAAAAATTAATAAAAACTTTTGTGAGTATAGGTATTCATATTTATTTAGGATAGGTATGCATTTTTACTAACGTTTGTATTTTGGGGACGCCCGACTAGTTAATCTCCTGCAACCGACACGTTAGGTCGCTTCACTCCTTAATAAAGGGCCCCCGTCGAGTCCGAAGCTAGTCGGGCATCTCCAAAATACACACGTGAGTAAAACCGTATATCCCAAATAAAAAAAAAAAACTTTTTTTTCGACACTTAGCTTAATTGTGATCTATTTTTTTATTTGCTTCAAAGTTGACAAATGTTAGGTACTTAATAGGGAAACATAGACATTATTAGCGCACATATATAACAACAAACAACCAAGGTTTACCTGGTCGAAAGGGATTAATTGCGATTGCCTATAAGCGCTTTCAATTCCAGCGGTGTCACTCGCAGAAGAGAAATTTCTTGGTTAGTTGGGTGACCAGAGTTATACAAAGTGCATTTTGTTTCTGAAACCACAGAATACATAATAGTACATAATACTAATTACTTAGTACCGAGTAGGTCATTACTTTGATTAAAAGTTAACACCGTGCCAAAAACAAATCCAATAAATACCAAATAATTTTTCAGTCTTCAGATATGAAGAGTGAAAATTGTTCAGAATGTCAACACAATGGCAATATGTACTTAATTAATCACAACAATTATAAAATTATAGTGTTCAATGTAATGTTCGCATTAAAACAATCGAACCTCTTGAAACTCCTAAACGGCTGTGACAGATGACATTCGCCACAAGCGTTCATGGAGTTAAAATTATGTTGCGGCATCTCATATAAATATTATTTTGTTAGTTATAGTAATGCTCACAGTGGGAGAGTCATGCTTCGGCACGTATGGGCCGGCTCGACAGGAGTGATAGGCGGCATCGACGGCTTCACAGAAAACCGGCAGTGAAGCAATACTTGGATAGCTTTTCGCCGAGTGACTGAGGTTACCGGAGGCCCTAACCCTTCCCTCTTCCTCTCTCCTTTCCTCGCCCCTTATTCCCCCTTCTCCTACTCCTAACTTAAAGGCCGGCAACGCACTTGTGACTTTTGGGCGGCGGTAGTCATTTACCATCAGGTGACCCATCTGCTCGTTTTCCCACTTTACCATAAATAAAAAAAGTTATGTTTAATTAAGGTGCCTATTAAAATAAGCGTAGCTACCAGTGCGATTTGTGTCATTATTATTGGTTGAGTGCCTAAAGCTACTTCGACCATCTCTGGTCTTGTGTACTGTTGCTCTTATTATTTGTTAAGGCGCTTAAAGTTTGATGTGCCCTAAAAACAGACTTCGACTTACTATAAACAGGCTAATTTACTAGATCTCCAACAAATTACATGCAATCCCAGTTTATCGAGTATACTACTACAACTACCATTACTTATTTGACTGTCCTGTTGGTATAGAGGTTAGCGAACCTGACTGCCAGAGGTCGTGGGTTCGATTCCTACCCAGGACAAATAATTGTGTGATTAGCACGATCATTTGTTATGTGTCTGGGTGGAATTTATCTACAATATCTATGTATTTAGTAATATATATATGAAAAAGTACGTAGTTAATAGTATAGTATTATGTTATCTGTGCCATAGTACAGGCTCTGCATATTTTCAAGTTATTATTATTATTAAACGGCTAAACTATGAAAGTGGTACACCACGGTAATAACTCCGTATAAAGTTTAAAAACAATTTATTCCCTAGAGGTTCATACCAGGTTCCCTACGTTCCATAATAAAACATGTTAGATAGAGAAAATTGATTTATTTGTTGGTCAATACCCTCTGATAATGAATAGAAAACGTCACTTGAATTATCTACCACAAAATGAAAGATATGTTTATATTTTCATGTCATGGTAACAGTTTGTGGTCTTAATTAAACCGCAAGGTTGTTATATTATATGATATACTTTATGAGGAATTATTATCGTGGTGTACCACATTCACAGTCTAGCCGTTTAATAATAATAATAACTTGAAAATAGGCAGAGCCTGTATTGAATTAGATATTTATGGTCCTAGTTCATGATAAATAATGGACTTGATGCAATGAAGTGAACAAGTCCAACTGTTTATTGTGGATCATGGGTACAAAAGATGTTTATATTATACTAGCTGTGCCCGCGACTTCGTCCGCGTGGAATAGTGTATTTATATCGAATCAGCAGCCTAAAAAATAAGTTTCAAGCTTCTAGCTCTAAATATGACGATACTTCCATACAACTTTTCATCCCCACCTTTCAACCCCTTACACTCCTTTTTTCGCATTAAAAAGTAGCCTATGTCCTTTTTCAGGCTCTAGACTATCTGTGTACCAAATTTCATTTAAATCGGTTCAGTAGTTTTGACGTGAAAGGGCGATAGACAGACAGACAGACGGAGTTACTTTCGCATTTATAATATTAGTAAGGATTTGAATCAGCTATATCCTAAATCAACTAACTCCACTTACATTCGACGGGCCTCTTGGTCTAGTGGTTAATGATCCTGACTGCTGAGCCAGAGGTGGTGGGTTCGATTCCAACCCAGAATAAATAATTTTGTTATGAGCATGATCATTAATTGTTCTATCTGCTGTAATTTATCTATAATATGTATGTGTTAAGTAATATAAGAAGATAATATTGCCATAAAAATAAAAAATAAATTCCTTTTTAAAAAAATGTATAGATGATAACATATTTGTGCCGCCATAAGGTCTATGCTCCTTGCGATCGTTAGGAGATACATTACAGCCGTACACCACGGTGTGGCCGCCAGTTGATCAAGAGGCGGCCAAGGTCTGCAGGGGTTCCCGAAGGCTTCCTTCTTAGGGTATCCCGGGTCCCTTGCAATAGACCCACTTGTGACGGAACACCGTGTGGTTTTAGTCGGTTCGATTCCGACATACCACTTCACCGTTAGCTCCGGTGAGGTGATGACCCGTGGGAGTTTCCAGACGAAAAAAAAGAAAGAGAAACATAACAGAATAACTTGCAAAGATGTTGATGAAGTAATTAAAGTAATTAATTAATTAAGTAAAATTTTTAAGAGACATAATTTCTTGTATAAAAAAACAGCATCCAGTACCACAACTCATTTAATCGTTTGGTAAATATTATCTATCAAAAAACATAAAAGAAGCGTTAGGTACTATTACTTTTCGAGATCATGGAGCTCGAAAATTAAGAATTGTTATATCCTTGAGTTCGAAGAGCTCTAAATTTACAACCAGGAATATTGTTAAGCGCTTTGAGCTTTAAATTTGTAGGATATATCAGAAGATGTCCTAAACAATTATTTTATTTTCCCATTTTACATGCCTTGCCTTATATATGACCAAAAAAAAAATTAAAACCTACAGAGTAGGTACATCCCAATGATTTAGAATTGTGTAATTTGGTAAGAAATAAGGTCTGACAGCACAAGTATAGGAAAAAATCCGAAAGTTGTTAATTTGTTGTTATATCACATGAAATATATAGTTTTTGTCATTATAAACTTATATTTTAATGGAAAGTTGACTTTGTCTTAAACCGATGTATTTTTAGAACTGCAAAGTTAAGTTTATCTTTCGGAAAACACAGGCAAAAAGCTTCGAGAATTGATTCCCGAGATGGGCGTAGGTACTACCTATATACAAGTTTGTTTGCTTACAGAACCCTCGGTTCGCGACGCAGTAACAATACTTTCAAAAGTAATAAACACTTCTTTAATATACCTATGCATGTCAAAAATGTCGAACCGAGGACTAGGTCACTAGGTCCTGTTGCAAATGTTGTTCGAATACTTTAGCATAGGTTTTTATGTCAAATATAAAAACTAGGTTAATCTATAACAATTAAGATAACGGACCCTCAATGCATCAATGATTTAATGGAGATCTTGGTCTTTATTCTTGGAAGGTTAAACAGAAATTGGTCATCCAAACGATACTTCGATCACCAACGGATTAGATGTTCTACCAAGCAGAAACTCACTTCTGTATAGAGTCACTGGGACACAGCCCATACTCATTGGAACCAGCATTCGTACGCCACTATCCACTGGGACTAGCGCAATACATTATGACTCACTGGAACTTGCGGCATTAAGTTCTGACTCACTGGAAATACTACGACTACTGGTATTGGCAAGCTAAACAAAAGACAGCTGAGACATGCACCTAGGCGGTCGAAAGATCCTTCCTTTATTTTGACGGGACGTTAGTTAATGCTTGAAAACTTTATCTTAACATTCAACTTAATTTTATTGGGAACATTGAATTGATGAAAAGTAACAATGACATTGAAAAGTAATATTTCGCTTAATTTATGAAATTTAACTATTGTGTGACGTGACTGTAATATATGATCAAATTAAAGAATTACTTAAAACAATTAACATTTCCCCTACTCCAGAAGGCTAAAACTTATTATAAAATAAACTAAACGAGCACAAAATAATTATTCTATCAAAACTTCTACATAGGTACACATCACAATACATATAATCAATAATTAAAAATTAAACTTTCCTAAGATATCCATCAGTAGTATAAAATGTGGACCATAAAATAGGGATCCGCTTGACAAAACCAACATATTAACAACTTTCTACTATCGTGGGAGAGCCATGCTTCGGCACGTATGGGCCGACACGACCGATACGACGGCCTCATAGAAAACCGGCAGTAAAGCAATGCTTTCATTGCTTTTCGCCGAGTGAGTGAGGTTACCGGAGGCCCTAACCCTGCCTTATTACGCTCTCCCCTCCTCTCACCCTCTTCCCCCTACTCCCACTTTAAAAGCCGGCAACGCACTTGTGACTCTTGAGTTGCAGGTGCCCATGGGCGGCGGAAGTCGTTTACCATCAGGTGACCCGTCTGCTCGCCCCTATCTCGTAAAAAAAAAGAAAAAACTTATACCACCTATTATATACCTAGAGTTCAGAAAATAAAGCAACAATCAGTAACATCACATATCCTAAATCGTAATAATTCAATCTTTGCTGCACCTCAAAATGCAACCGAGGCTCACGGTGAAATGGTATGTCGGAATCGATCCTAGTACTCCAACAGTCGTTCAAAAATTTATAAAATCCTCAGGGACGACATCACTAATCATTTTATTATTTGGCGACGACTCAAAATTAGTTTATATAAATTTAAATTCAATATATCTTTATTTCATAAAATATGTCATCAATTATACAAATCGATTTTGATATAATATCACACACATTTACCTCGAAACGACTTGTTAATTTTTTGGAGCCTAGAGGCTGGTACAACAAGTTTATGTTTATTCCGCGTGTTAAAAGAATGTAAGTATATCACTTTTTTTACAGAAGTGATCTTTATTGTTATGAAGATAAATCAGATTTTCATATATATGGGATTGCCAAACCGGGATATTATAATGATTCGCTATTTTGCTTCGTTGATGACATCGGCCATTTTGTGTGTATGTAGTGACCACCAAAATAAGTATGAAGTATACGTTATACAATAATACAACTATTTTACTGAGTTACATCTTCGATTATATATATATGTCTATAATCAAAGAGTTACATGTAATTATCAAATGCAATTTAAAAGACAACTCAATATTACATGATTACAAAGAAATAGACAAATGTGGAGCAGATGAGTTTACGATGTCTCTTAAATAATAATAATAAAGAATCAAGAGTAATGCCTAAGAATTTTGTGGTATCCACTAGTTCCAACTCGTCTTCATTAAATAGTATAATGGTTTTCACCTGTTTAACGTTTCGAGTAGTAGAATAGTAAAATTTGATAGTTTATGTAAATAACTATAAGCTTAATACTCAAGACCTCAAATGTTTATTTATTTTTTGTTTTTTAGTTCTTTTTCGTCGGTTTAAATTTTTGTCGTTTTTTTTTTATTTTATGGTTTTTGTGGCTCGTGTCATTTTAATACATCTAATACTAAATACTTTAAAACATGTAAAAGATTTGCATTGATTTTCGGGAAAACTATTTGCGTTACGGTTAAGGGACGTAAAGTGCTACTTACTCTACTTTGTAAGGTAACTTCGAGTGTATTTTCCGTGTGTGAGAAATGTAAAATATTATTCACTAGTTTCTGTGGCTAAATCACAGTATTATTGTCTAATAATTTCTAATCCTTCATCATTCCTCTCGCCAGTGAGCTGATGAAGTAACCATCCTTCCTTGAGGTTCCCAGGATATTGGCCAATTGTGGTTATTGTAAAGACGTGGAAATACGTCTATTCTTCAAAATATGTTTCAGTTTTTATATCTAACTTCTGATTGTTTAGGAAAGGTATGATTTCCATCATTAGCTCAGTTTAATGATGATTCCTAAATGATGATTCAGAAACTCAATTCGTGACCACAATTGTCGACGGTTCCTCTTAACTTTATCAGGATTCCATCATCAAATCCTGACTTCCTGGCCGTGGGACCACCCTTGAGGTATACTTTATCTAACAAAAAATCGTTACTTAATAGTAGTGAGAGCTTTGGTAGTAGTAGTGAGGGCTAAACATACATAAAAAAATGTCAGTCGTAGGACTGCACGTCAAAAGTGAAAATCTGTATATTTATATGTATCTGAGCGTGACGGCCACGCGAGTTCAGTGCTTTTTTCCCATACCAAAAGGGCCCAATGTGCCTAAAGTTTTCACTTCAAAAAAAAGTATAGGTATAAATATGGTCGAATTGAAAACCTCCTCTTTTCTTTCGTCGCCGGTAAAAAAGGGTGATATTGGATGATTTTCCCAACCGTGTCGTCACCAGAAAATCATTAATCATATGAATTCTAAAACCTTAGCACACTCACCAAAGTGATGTAGTAGGTTTTGAATGTGTCAATGTAGTATACATTACTTACATATTATTATATATCCTCATATTATCCATAAAAGGGAATTCTGCGTTGATAGGAATCAGATTTTTCCTTTTCAAATTACCTTGCAATTGATTTTCGATTGTACTTTTATGTACCTAAGTTGAATGAACATAATATCGTGAAAGACGTGTAGGATGTCTATCTATTGGAACTCCATGATTTATTTATACCTCATCATCTGCCTATCGCTGTCCACTGCTGGACGAAGACCTCCCCCAAGCGCCAACCATTACAGTCTTGGACAGTCCGCATCCATTTACTGCTAGCCACCTTCTTCAAGTCATCGGTCCATCGTGCCGCAGGACCTACCTTTAATCGTTTATACCTACTGTATACTAATAAACAATTAAAGTTTGTGCGTTTGTCTTTACGAGATAATCTCGATACTACGATATCGCGTTCCATTTCTATTCTGTTCACTAATGTACGATTCCTATAATCATAAAACGATTCGTTTTGCTTACGGATGTTAAAATTTCGTTGAATTTTCAACGAAAATTTTACCGTCCGTAAACAAAATGAATCGTTTCCTGATTATAGGAACCGGGCATAAGAGTCTTTATCCTCATGTGTAGTTCCTAAATTATGGAAATCAGCACACCTGTTCATAAAAAGGGTCTAGAAACGATGTCACAAATTATAGACCAATTTCTAAATTATGTATAATTGCTAAAGTGTTTGAGAAAATCATTTATAAACAACTTTAAAATCTTCTAAATCTCTTAGCCCGTTCCAGCATAGTTCTCTGAAGAACCGGTCAACAGTAACCAACCTAGCTTTATTTAATGACTATCTCACTCAGGCTATGGATGATGGTGGACAGGTTGATGTTGTATATACAGACTACATCAAGGCATTTGATAGAATTGAACACAATATCTTATTAAAGAAATTACATGACATCGGAATACATGGGGATCTACTATTTCGTCATGTGTAAATAACAGTTCACATACAGTTGTACTTAACTACATTTCTAGCTGGGTTCTTGTGCCTAATGGAGTTCCTCAAGGTTCTCTGCTTGGTCCCTTATTATTCATCATATATGTCAACGACATCGAGCTATGCTTGCATTCGTCCTCACTCCTGTGTTTTGCAGATGATATGAAAATATTTAACACTATGTTCATGGGAGAGCCATGCTTCGGCACGTATGGGCCGGCTCGACCGGAGTGATACCAGGGCCTCACAAAAAACCGGCAGTGAAGCAATGCTTGCCTTGGTTTTTGCCGCGTGAATGAAGTTACGGAAGGTCCTAACCCTTCCCCTCTCCCCCTCTCCCCCCTCTCCTCCCCTCTAATCCCCCTCTCCCCTCTTCCCGCTCTTCCCCCCTCTCCTCCTCTTCCCCTACTCCCACCTTAAAGGGCGGCAACGCACTTGTGACTCTTGAGTTACAGGTACCCATTGGCGGCGATAGTCATTTACCAGCAGGTGACCCGTCTGCTCGTTTGCCCCCTATACCATAAAAAAAAATCATCACCTAATGATGTGACAACTCTTCAAAATGATCTCTGCCGTCTTGAAAATTATTGTCGAACTTACAAACTGGACCTAAACCCCTCAAAATGCTCAGTTCTGACATACATTAGGAAATTGGGACCTATATCCATTAAATACACACTGGGAGGTATAACCTTACCAAGAAGCATCACTGTACGTGACTTAGGTGTATACCATGACTGCAAGCTTTCCTTTAAGACACATGTTGATGTTATTTTAAAAAAAGAGTTGAAATCACTTGGCTTTATAATGAGACTATCCAATAATTTTACTGAAGCTAAAATCGTATACTGTCATCACAGGAGTCATCTGGAATATGCGTGTCAGATATTGAACCCCGGTTATCACAAATATATCGACCGTATTGAAAATGTTCAAAAGTGCTTTATCAAATGCCTCCACCAACATATTCCATATCAGTCCAGCAATTATTATCAACGTTGTCGTAAATTTCATCTGTTACCTCTTCATAATCGTCGTGAGATAGCTGACTTTATCTTCGTCCTTCGAATATGAAATATAAAATATTAATAGCCCTGAGCTCTTATCTAAGTTTTCCTTTAATGTACCCAGTAAGTCAATCCATTTTAACCCACCGCTGCAAATACCAAGTGCTACTACTAACTATAGGCAAAATAGTTATATTGTGAGAGCAAGTAGTGGACTAGTGTGGCCGCGGCAAGAAAGTGTTTGAGTCTAATATTTTTCAAACCTGCAAATTGATGTTATGTTTAATTGCGAAGTAAATTTGTTTTATGAAAGTGACGTGTTGTTTTTGATTAACTAATGATATATTTTAGTTTCTGGGCGTTACGCCTGATGTGTTTCCTTGAGTTTGTTTACGTATTATTTGTTATTCAAATACTATAAGTGAGGACTTGTTATTGCTCTCTGAAAAATAAATTCTCCATTTTTATTCTATTCTTCTAGCTGTAAGTCTTCTATGCATTCAAAAAATTTAAAAAAGTATTAGTCCGGTTCTAAAAAAATATTAATCATTAGTAATATATTTGCAATTTCTTTTTAAGTACGGTACCTAGAATATTATAGATTTGAACTTAGGTCAAGAATTTTTTTTTTTAAGCAAGTTTTTATTTAAGCTGTGTTCTAATAAGCTAAGGTTTTATTGAATATATATTTTATATATGTTCAATAAAACCTTAAATAGGTTATAAAAGTAACAATAAATGTCATCGGTGAAATGGTGAGTGATTGATTGATAAGTAATTACTTGCCGTTTTTCTTATTTTTGTCTTAAATATTATATTGTATTTTCTTTTCAATTTGTTTTTACAAACAATTAATTATTATGCTTTTGCTTAATTAATTATGCTTATATAATAATTAATTATTATGCTTACTGACTGAAGTAATTTCTTCAGTCTTACCGTCAGTACAGTCGTACCAGTCTTCAGTCAAACTTATATTATCGATTAATGTTTGTAACAATGAAGGCATAACTAAATTAAAATAGAAATTTAGTGCAACTAAGATTTGATGAAAATATTATTTTACATTTTTCAGTAAGTGACGTACAAGTGCGTGCAAGGCAATTGTCGCCCTATTTTGTTCTCTAATTTATTATTTCTTATTTAATTCATAAGCACTTTGTTCACGTCACTTGGGAAATAAATACTTTTCTTTCTTTCTTACCGACGGGTCCAACGCATACTGGTACAAATGCAAAATTGTAACTTTACAGGAGAGCGATTCAAATATTGTCAAACTCGTAACTTTGTACTAACAAAGCAGACATTTTTGATTTGAATATTTGAAACTAATCGATATTTTAACATAAATTTTACAGGGTAGAAAATATAGGTTTAGCTACAGCTATTAATGCATGAAATGAATTTTTGTCATTTCGCTGGTTGTACCAGCATCTATACGTAGGACCCGTCGTTACTTAAATAAAAGTAATCGAATTGAAGACTAAAAATACAAGGAAAGACGACTAAGAATACATTTTAGGAGTGGGACACAAAAAAAAGAGCCAAATGTACATTTTTTGTGAAAATGACCCTTGTTTACGAAGTAACTATTATCTTATCTGTGCCCTTGTGTCTGTGTCTCTTCCTACAATTAGGCAATTCTTTTCTATAACATACATGTATATTATAGATCATCAATCTAATTAATGCCTATTGAGTTAGATACCAGGTTGAATTAATTATAATCAGAAATTAATTATAAGTATCATTGAGGAGGTAGGTATGTCGAAATTTTCATGAATTCCGCAATTTATTCCCGGGCTACCAATTACAGGTTTGTATGTGTAACACACCGTTATCTTTATTCATTTCAATTCCAATATACCCAACCAAATCATTGTCACTCTGCCCCGGTGAGATACTTACAGCTTCTAAACACATAATAAAAGAGGCATTTCTATTACTTGTTTGCTCCTTTATCTTATGTGCAATAAGTCAAACACACGCCTCTATGTATAGATACAAAATATTCAATAATGGGAATTAATTCATTCGGGGTTTTTCACATAATTTCCACCGTTTCATGACGTTTAAATCAATTCTAGCTGTCATTACACAGTTCATTCAAATGTGTAATAAAAACGTTGATATTTATAGAGATCAGCTCATTAAGTCAGTCGGCATTGGCACAGAGAACAGGTTCCTCAGTACTCGTTCAACAGACGCGTGCTGTACACGTTGACGCGCTACGCGAACATAATTAAAAGTTATCCGCAACTTTAGACTAAATAAAAATAACGATTGTGTTATAAAATGGCCAAAGATAAAGTGAAACTAGAAATTGTGAACGAGAACAATAAGGATTCGGACAAACATTTAGACAACGAAATAGAAATGATTTTCGGCAAGCCCCCTGCGCCGCACTCTTCTCCGAACGGAATTCTTAATAATGCCAAACCACAGGGAAATATTTTGGTAAGCTTTTATTTTTTTTATAAGTATATTTATCAAACGAAACAGTTTGTTATCAAACGCATAAATAGTTTAGTAAACAAGATAACTGATTTACAAATAGCGTTAGAAATAAGTAAACAATTTCGAATTCAGCTGACTATGGCAATTTTTTTAATAAGTGTATCTTCAGAATGTCTTTTGACAATATGGCATAGGGTTCTTGATCTTGTTATCGTTACCTTGACTTCGTAATTGAAAGAAATCTTGGATGAATGAATTACACTATCAGGCAGAGCTTGTACTATGGTAACCAGACAGCTTATAAACATACTTATATATTTCTAAATACATACATATTATAGATAAATTAAACCCAGACACAGAACAAATGATCATGCTCATCACACAATTATTTGTCCTGGGTGGGAATCGAACCCACGATCTCTGGCTCAGCAGTCAGGATCACTAACCACTAGACCAACAGGCCAGTTCAGGCCATGTATATCCAATCTTTGTATTTGTGATACGAGTAAAATGTTATTGTATGGAAGTATGGCATTTGACTCCTACGTATGTTTAGTGATGTATGTGGTTTCATGATAAAATGAAAATCACGCAATCTTAAATTGGTAAATATTTCAGTTTTCGATTTGCTTCGGGAAACCCCTATTTCCGTCCTGCCCCTCTCCCCCCTCTCCCCTTTTTCCCACCTCTCCCAACGCACTTGTGACTCTTTGAGTTACAGGTGCCCATGGGCGGCGATAGTCATTTACCATCAGGTGACCCGTCTGCTCGTTTACCCCCTATACCATAAAAAAAAAATGATTTGCTGTTTACCATTGACCGGACCGCGGCCAGTTTCGCTACCCATCGCGTTAACTTAATACATTCCTATGAAAATATACATATTTCACAAAAGTTCTTGGAATATTTTAATAGTATTTCCAGGTCGTTGGTTTTTGCCCACATCCTACATTCTAGTGTTGCTTGTCATGATTTAGCATACTCCTTTATTCCTTGATATCAAGATAACCACAAAAGAGTGACAATACAATAACCAACAGTCTTTTCATCCAAGTTGGCGAGTATTCATTTATTATTAAACGTATTTATTTCTGAGTGTTTTTACAATCTAGAACTAAAATAAATATAACCATGGATAGATAAATTAAACTGAAAAAAAAATATTGGTTGTCTGTAAAGTCGGTTTACGGACGATAATTTTACGTGATAACGTCAAGAAAACACAATATTTTTAAAACTCTGGTTAAAAAAATATTTTTTTTAATTTTCAAATATTATTTGCAGTTTTTGCAAATTTAATTTAAATAATTTGTTCATATAATATAATCACTAACAATTAGTTATAGAAATAAACTGAAATCAAATCAATGTCAATAAACGAACGCTTAGGCCGATCGTGCCTCTCTATCGCTAGTTCCGCGCTCTCACTTGCACGCTCGGCTCAGGCGAAACGTGACAATGAGTCATGCTTTTTCGTGCGTGCAGTCGGCTTTCATCTATTTATAAGACGATATCACTTAAAAAAAACTACTAACTACTTCTAGAAAATCGCGGTAAAACAGACATTTTAAGTGATAACCATTCCTATATTATGTTTACCTCTTCTAGTTTACCTACCTCTAAAAATCGATGTCAACATCTCTTGATACATAAGGCAACATCTATTAAGGAAAAAACATGAAAATTTTCCGGAATTAATTTATTTATTCATACACTCAGGCCTGTATCTTCGACGGGGTAGGCAGAGACGTATTAAATACCCACATTTTGCCAACTGTAAATTGGTCCCACTCACACTATAGGGGGCAAACGTTCGTGGGAGAGCCACACTTCGGCACGTATGGGCCGGCTCGACCGGAGTGATACCACGGCCTCACAGAAAACCGGCAATGAAGGCTTCATTACTTTTCGCCGAGTGAGTGAGATTACAGGAGGCCCTAACCCTTCCCTCTCCCTCTCTCCCCTCCTCACCCCCTATTCCCCGTTCCCCTATTCCCCTATTCCCACCTTAAAAGCTGGCTGGCTTGAGTTACTGTTGCTCATGGGCGGCGGTAGTCATTTACCATCAGGTGACCCGTCTGCTCGTTTGCCAACCCATTAAAAAAATTAAATTGGGAATATATTAAAAGGGAAAGGTAGGCATGAGTCTAAAATAGTCAAGCAATAATCGACCGTAATGGACAACATGAGAGTCAATAGACTAATAGTAAAGTCCCATAAATATAGGTAAAAAAAAGTATCACCGACTTCAACGTGCCTCACAATACCCAAATCGCTTCAAGTGTGCCTATAAAATTTGAAGAGTTCCCTCGATTTCCCCAGGATCCCATCATCAAATCTTGTCCTAATGACCATGGGACTACCTTCCAAATCGGTCGAGGCGTCTTTGAGTAATCGGTAAACATACATAAAAAAATATATACACAGTGGAACATAGAACCTCCTTCTTTTTTTAAGTCGGTTAATAAATAAAAGAAATAAAATGATAGCGACCGATCGCTATGCCGATTAATACATGGGATCTAGAGTAGTTTGTCGCTAAAATACGGCACAGACTTCGCTAAATCGCGTAACACATGACTTCCAGAGCAGTTCATCGCTAAAATACGGCGTAGACTTCGCTAAATCGCCTAATGCATGGGATTTAGAGCAGTTCGTCGCTAACATTTTTTTTTCTTTCATTTTCTTTTTTTTGTTTTTAAAAGACAACTCCCGCATTAGGAATTACTCCTATGTCGCGGGGGACTTTACAAACATAGAAACAACGGACACAAAGAACACCCAGACTCAGGTGGGAATCGAACCCACGACCTATAAGCATAGCGGTCAGGGTCACTAACCACTAGACCAACAGGCCAGTCACACACATACAAAATACGGCACAGACTTCGCTAAATCGCCTAATACATGGGATTTAGAGCAGTTTGTCGCTAAAATACGGCACAGACTTTGCTAAATCGCCTAATACTTGACTTCTAGAGCAGTTCATCCCTAAAATATGACGCAGACCTCGCTAAATCACCTAATACATGGGATCTAAAGCAGTTTGTCGCTAAAATACGACAGAGACTTCGCTAAGACGCCTAATTTGGGTACAGAAACCGAAAGCACGGGGTTGCGGCAACGTGGGGCTTGTATGCGGTAGCCCTTACATTATACATTTTTCCTGCTTCCTATATTATACATTGACTGTGCACTCATAAATATGTAAACACTCATTGTGTTGGTTCAAGTTATTGGTTTCTTACATGATCGTACTAAATTAATTACTATGATAATTGGGCCTATTTTTAGATTTCCGAAGTCATGATGCGTCATGATAAGGGTACCGTCATGACGAGACCTTAGAGACTCTTAGTACCAGAGAGCTGTAATTCTGGCATGGGAAACACGAAAAGTGGGGATGTTGTTTTCTCATCTATCCCATGTCGTTGTATAGGCCTTTTAAATATATAGAGGGTGTACGAAAATATTTTTTTCGATTCAGAGATCCATTTGCGAAATATTAAGCTTTGAATTTATGTTAGAGTCAAGTGACCTTTAAAAAAAAAGGTTGTTTTTTGGATGGGTGAAAAAAATTACCGCAGTAGTAAATGTATATTTATTTATTCATAACAATTATTACATTGTGTTGAATATTGAAAACAATTATGAAAATATTATTGTAATTATATAAAACGAAGTTACAAGGAAAATAATCGAAACTAAGTAAGCTTTACAAGTTAACGAATAATAGTCTAGTCACTACATATTATAAAAAAAGTCCCCCGCCGCGTCTGTCTGTTTGTTCGCGATAAACTGAATAACTGCTGAACGGATTTTCAAGCGGTTTTCAGTTCATTAATAGACAGAGTGATTCATGAAGTTTTAGGTGTATAATTTGTTAAGATTTTGTATAAATTGATTGAAATATGTTGATGATCGTTGAAGATGTTTCTGCTACCCGTTCAAAGCCAGGGCGGGTTGCTAGTAACTTATAAATTGTACCTGGAAAAAAGCAAAATGTACTAATTCCATTGAAAATTACTAAGTTCGAGTTTTCAACTACGGAACCCGCATGGGCCGACACGCACTTGGTTTTGACTTAAACAGGCACAGGACGGCCTTGATGATAGTGATCTAGAGACCTTCACCCACCTGGTGTGTTGAAATTCCTGTAAACGCCTAAAGCGATGTAGGAAACATACATAACACAGGATTAATGATTTATAGCACCGTTATATTGTTTATTTACTCACTTTCATGTATGTCTGTTTTCTTGAAAAACGAAATAGGAATTAGGTTTAGTAAATATAATAATGTTATTCATTTTACACGCTTTATATTAGCTTCACTTGTATGTTTGTTTGTATGTTTGTTTGTTTCTAACCGACTCCTTTGGGCGCGATTTTGACCCACTTTAAACGGCCAGATTTCATTCAAATTTTGCACACCTGTCAAAGACCGATGACAGTGCAATAATTCGATTAAATTTTTTATTTTTTTTAGTTGAATTTTGTATAAAAGCGTGTTTTTTTAGTTTTTGAACTATAATTTTATATTATTTATTCTTTTTTTTTCAGAGGTATGTAATACCTTTTCGTGATCGCGTTAATTCCCGTATAAATTACATAATTATATTTATTCATTTGCACCATTTATTCATTTACATAATAACGGATGGTAAAACCAATTTAAATATAACAGGAAAATACGACACTATTATTTTACACAGTAGTTTTTTTATGAAACGAGCACGTAAAGTTTTATGACGGCACCTGGCAGGTAAATGAATCAGTTGAATAAAACTGGTACCTAACCTTACCTCCGGTAGGAAAACTTACGCCACAACCCATTCATATGACTCCATCCTTCCAACAGAAATTACATAACGTATAACAGCCATCAGAGATCTTGAACACAAAATAAATATAATAATAACTTGAGACACCTCACGGCCGTCTGATCCCAAACTAGGCAGAGCCTGTACTATGGTACCCATACAAGCTGCTAATAAACATACTTACTCGTATATATTAGTAAATACATATGTAGTGAAACTACTGTAACATGTTCAGATACTATTTTTTTACTCTCCTTTTTAGTAAATTGTGTTAGTATTTATAGTCTAATATTAACCGTGTGTGAGGTGACATTGGTACATACTTAGTCGTGTATTGACAACTAATAATAATATGCTTAAACATACATATTATACATAAATTATAGCCAAACATGTTTTCTGTGGCCACACACAGAATAAATGATCATGCTCATCACACAATTATTTGTCCTGGGTGGGAATTGAACCCACGATCTCTGGGTCAGCAATCAGGATCATGGTCATATTGGTGTCAGAATCATATTGGTGAAGTAGTGAATGTTCTTTTATACTCAAAATTTGAATTATTTAAATATGAAATTAGTGAAAAATGTACATTTTCAAAGTTACAATCACTTTTGGGTAACTTTGAATTGAGTTATTTGGGTCACCGAAAATCCTTCGGTAATATTCTACTTCTGTGATTTGGGTAAGATTTTAATTGTTATTTGGAATAAAATAAATATATATTTGTCAAAATAAATAAACTTGTCATAGTGAGCAGCTTACCATTTACTTAGAGACACCATTTATTTTAGGATAAAAAACAAAATCCGGTTTTGTTTATATGACTTGGCTTCGCACGGCTTGTGCTTTTGCCATAATCCTGCTTTTTATCACATATACTTTTCTCTTGTTGATAACCGCATAGAAAAAGGCGGCAAAGCGCGGTAAAGTTTTGAAAACTTCTTGACAGTCAATGTTACCCACCTTGACTGTAATAAAAAAATAATAAATATCCATAATAAAACACGTGGATGACAGGGAGTAGTGTTGGTAGGAACGAAGTGCATTGGTAAGTAAATCACAAAGTGACTGTAAAGTTAAATAAAAAGATTAAAACCAGATAACCTAAGAACGTAGCAAAATATTTAATAACTAATTGCAGTAGACATAAACATTTAACTAGAGTTGCAGCGAATACAACAGTTAGTTTCAATATTTCTGGTAATGTAATTTTTTAATGGAGCTTTTGTTCACAAAACAGTCTAGAAAATATTATATTGATTATATCTATTCGCCTATCCCTATTCACCCAAGAGTTATACGAAGAGATCACCTGCAGAACACCAGCGCTACTTCCTCGAAGTAGCATTACGCTGAGCTAACGAACAGTTTTGGCTCATGCAGAGGTATTTTTTTTAAATTGTAGATTTATAATCTCAGTTAAATGATAACTCTGTTGTAAAATCTTTTTTTATACCTGTGTATGCGGTAAAAATGAATTTGTTTCTTTCTTTCTTTCTTTCTTTCTATACGCCCAGTGGATAGAACCTATAAAAGTGCCCAAGAATTGCCTACATGGTTGAGGAATCACCGTTTGTGTTGTCTTAGATTTTACCGCACCGGGCTCCAGTGAGGTGAATGCCATTAGACTTTGCCTACGTCACAACTATTAAGATTCTAATATCATTGCAGTATTTGTCTTAGCATCGATAGTTAGATAGCCAAGATCAGTTCCGACAGATTCTTCACATGTTTGTATTCAGATAGAATGATAGACAAAAGCTGCATAAGATACTTGTAAGGTAATAAGTACTCAGTATCTACCATTTATGTAGTAACTGACAACAGTTGCTTACATTATGTATGTAATACTAGCAGCGCCCCGCGGTTTCACCCGCGTAAGTCCTGATCCCGTGGGAATATCGGGATAAAAAGTAGCCTATGCATTAATCCAGGTCTTCAGCTATCTACCTACCAAGTTTCATCGCTATCCGTTAAGTAGTTTTTTCGTAAAAGAGTAACAAATATCCATCCATCCATCCATCCAAACTTTCACATTTATAAATTAGTGGCAGTGAGATTAGCGGGATTTGCGTTCAGTGACAAAACACAGAGTAAAAGAAACCAAACTGGAACAACAATTTGAAATGCTTATGACTTTTACGGATTCTTACACTATGGAGGAAGGGCACAGGGGGACTCGACATGCATATCTTTTGGATGGGCCTAGTTTTAGCAATGTACCTATGGGAACGATGTCATTTATAAAAGTTAAAGTCTCGAATGAACATCGTTAAACTATAGTACCTACTGATTTCTTCACGCCGGATTCGCTTATCTTTTTTAAGATGCCTGTAACTACTCGCAACAGCGATGATTAAAACTGGCAACTCTACGTAGCAGTAGAAAAAAAAAGCGATTTTTTTAGTAGTACTGAATAACTAACCGTGGTCCTTTTTAGATTGGAGATATTACTATCCAGTCGTCCGGCCTGTTGTCCATTGACTGTCTCTATAATGTTTGTCTTTTAGTAAATAATCACTGTTAGGGTCCTAAAATGTACAAGCCTATGAAGTAAATGTTTATTTATATTATGCGTCATACTCTAGCGCAGAGTGCACATATGAATAATTAATCATTAGCCGCAAGACAATAAACTAATACATTTAAGGCTCTCTTTATCATAAGGAGGTGCACCGCAATCCCTTGTACGAAAGCTTAGTAATGTGTCATTCATACAAAGAATTACCCTACGACGAATTCTGACTAATAATATTAATATAATATATAATATAAATGCTAATACTAAAGTGAGTTTGTTTGTTACGGTTTCAGGCCTTAACTGCTAAACCGATCAATATAAAAGTTCACAAAAGGACATAGGGTATCTTTCATCTAGAAAAATAGTACTTTTCGGGAGTGAATTTATTGACAAAATTGTACATTATCATTATATTAAGTAATTTATCAGCAGAACATTTATGAAACACTTACAACTTAGCTATCCAATGATATACAATAACATACCAGAAGTTAGAAATTGGATGAACCAAACGCAATCTAATGAAAATACAAAATAATTTGCAATATAAAATTACAATAATTGTTTAAGATTTAAAACTATTAAGCAGGTAAATTAAGTAATTAATGCTTAGTTTTAAAGGTTATATTGAATCTTACGTTACCGCGTCCTCCACTCATTAAACTTACATGAAATAACTAAAATTGTAACGGCTTTTTCACCTTCGAAACGCCGAAAAGTGAAAGTAATAAAACCGATTAGTAAGTAATATTACCGTTATAACTTTTTAATTTTAGTTTAAAGGCAAAAATTAAATAAACTTCTAAAAAAAAAAATGTTACTGAAACTATTTATAAATATTATATTTTATAAATAAATAATGTACGGATATTGTTTCGTTACGACAAATGATCTTTTGGTCATTTTCAAAATGTGACCGTCTATTTCTTGATCCTCTATTTCTTATCATCATATATCTTAGGCACTTGTTTTTCTTTTTCTTAACTGAGATTTCACTACACTACTCTTCAAATTAGTTCTTATTGTATTTACCGCATTTATTGATTCCATTTTTCAATTTTTCGACTACTGCCAATGGTGAGACATCGTACAATCGGTACAATATGCTCTTCGTGTGTCCCCATACATAGTAATCCATCGGGGTCAGGTCTGGGCATCTTGCTGGACATGGAATTGGTCCTCCTCTGCCAATCCACTGATTAGGAAATTGGCATCTAACCATTGACGAACAGTAATTCTCCAGTGTGCAGGACATCCATCGTGCTGTAAACTTCACATCTTCCAATAATTGAAGTAATTTTTCTCTCAAATAAGTCTCATAAGAATCTGCGTTCAAATTGTCTCTGAGAAAATTTGGGCCAACTAAATTTTCGTTTATTATATCCAAACCAAATGTTTAAGGAAAATCGTCGTTATGAGTTCGAAAAAACTTAAAATTTGAAATTACTCGAAAACGGTTGACATCTGTAAGGGGTCACAGGCAACTATGACCCCTTTACAAAATGTCAACCGTGATGTAAATGACCTCCTTACATCACCTTAGTGGATTGCCGAGATATTACCAGTAAACCTATATTTAAAATAATTACTCGTTTAAAGTTATTATATAGATATTTCTGTACCCAGTGTAGGGATGTTAATTTAAAATAAACATCGATGTTTTTTGCGATGCATCAATCGGAAAGGTTACATCAATGTTTTTCGATATATCGAATTGAAACATCAATGTTTCCAAATAAAAACCACAATTAGTATAAAGACGAAAATAGATTAGAGCTCAAAATATAGGACAAAATAGGATAGGAAAATATGAATACATCAGAAAAATTAGACAAACTAAAATTTTAATACTCGTATTTTTACTTTATTTCTTTTAAAGGAAGTTTACGTGAAAATATTACAAATCCCAATAGAGTAAGAGAAATAGGTCCCTGTTTTAGAACTCTATTCAAAAACTGGGAGATACTTCAGCAAAAAAAATAGTTTCATATAGAACTAACCTAGACTTTTAAATATCCGTCTTCACGAACAACTAAAATGTTATGAAATATTATAAAAAATTTGCAAAGTTGGAAAAATTGTTTTTTTTTAAATAGTGGAAAAAGTATAGACCGTATGAAAAAGTGATTCATTTTAAAACGTACCTCTTTAAAAGATCTACAAAATCCAAAAATATTGTTAAAATCGGTTATTATCGGCCTATTTTTCGATGGTTAATAACAAATAACCCTTTTTTCTTGCTTTAAAATAGGTGATAAGTTTGCCTCTCAATGATATCAATATACCCTGAAAATTTAAAATCGATATAGTTAATAGTTATTGCAAAAAGTCATTTATTTATTAAAAAGGTGCTCTCGTAAAATCATGGTCATTTTTTTAAGACAACTTACACTAATAACTTTGATTGGATTCTCTTCTTGAAGAGTTACTTTATCAAGTCCAACGTTGATTTTGTTGATTTTGGCAAATTTTATTGCTTAAAAATGCCGTTGAAAAGTTGAAAAACAAGTGTTGAAAGTTATTATTTTTACGAGCTACCCCAAATTATAAAAAAATTGGAGGTAAGAATGGTTGGAAGAGACGGCTTAAACAGAGCTGGAAAACCTTCATTTGATTAGTTTGCGTATAAATGTATGAGGTGTTTATTCGATGCATTGATTAAAATACATCGATATATCGTAAAATATCTACTGTAACCAATGCATCGGACTGATTCAATACATCGAAAGGTAAATATCGATGTTTTCGATACATCGATGTATATCGAGCAACCCTAACCTACTGTTACCCGAACGATGAATCATGGTTGTCCTTTTAAGTATAAGGTGCAAATTTTGGTCACGTTTTCTGCCTTCTCCGTCTATATTCGTAATACAAAAGTTAATTATAGTGCACTTCATTGAACGTATTCCAACCTTACTTCCCTAAAAATTACTTTTTAACAAAAAAATTTTACCATGCAGACCACTAGTCTTTCAGATTTCCCCCTATAATGTAGGGAGAAAGTGAGGTTCACAACTAATTCTCATAAGCAGCTGAAATTTCTTCCGCTAGGCGGTAGTTCTGTAGGTAATCTACCATAGAATTTTATATACTTCAGATACTCAAGCAAGGTGTTGAAAAAAAGGACCCAATAAGCATGAGGTACAGGCAAATGAAACTCTGGTAAAGTTGGGTAAGGACATGATTGTTTTGTTGTAGAGAGAATTTGTTAAAAAAAACAATAATAAACAATCTAGTACGCATTTAGTATTTTATTTTATTGAGAAATGGCATAGGCAACTCACCTGACCTCCAACACGCCTATCCAGGAGAAACCTATTCACTTTACACTTGAACGCTCCTGGATTATAATTGATTGAAATATAGATGGAGGCAGTTCATAATTACTAAATAGAGTAAATGGTCCCTATACTTTTTTTAAATCACTACATATTATAAAACAAAGTCCCCCGCCGCGTCTGTCTGCCTGTCTCTCTGTTCGCGATAAAATGAAAAACTACTGATCGGATTTTCATGCGGTTTTCACTAATAGACAGAGTGATTAATGAGGAAGGTTTAGATAAAAAAGCAGTTTAACGAATATTTTTTAAGTCGGTTGTTGTTTATCGACTGGTTTTTACAGTCGGTTGTAGTCGGTCGAATTGTTTTTAAAATCGTTAGCGAACGCAATATTGACAACGTTTGTCTCCTTATATTTCTACTGCTCCACATGGAAAGTTTTGTTGTCTCCCTTTGTAATACACTAATTCAAGGAATAAAACTGATCAAATACTGCTGAAATCACACGAATTTGTTTTATTTATTAGTGATTCATGTCTCCCGATGATTCACGAATCCCGATGAAGAAAGCCCCTCCACCTAAAGAAACTTCAATCTAATAGCAATAACTACATACAGTTCCTACACGTTGAGTTGGTTAAGGGCTCATTAATTAATTACGTAAGTCCTATGAAGGGTTTAAACATCTCTACATGACCTTATCTTGTTAACGCTATTCTTACGCAATATTTCACAAGTCGGAATATGCGTCTTCCAAGCGTGATGCATGTTTCGGCGCAAAGCGTTAAGTAAAGCAAATATGAAATCTATTTTTAAGTTTATAATGTAGGTATATCCACGATACTAACAGCTTACCATGGCTGAGTCGCATCCATTTTGAAATATGGAATAATTTTCTGGGGTAATTGCAGTTTAAGAGAGCAAGTGTTTAAAGCGCAAAAACGGTGCATACGTGCAATGTGCGGCCTCAAAATGACCGACAGTTGTGTACCTACGTTTAAGTCCCTAAAACTATTAACATTTCCGTCTATATACATATTCGAAATTTCAGTTTTTATAAAGCTCAATCAGAATTACTTCAAAACACTATCTCAAACAAGAAGAGGTCCTATTAGAAGTCAATATAGAAATCAGTTACATGAGGGTGGTTATAATACCGCCTTACTTAAGAAAAGTTTTTTTGGCATGGGCCCTGTAATATTCAATAAAATACCTGACACGATAAAGAATGAAGCAATCCAAATTTAAAAAAATAAACTAACTTTATTACTAGTTGAAAAATGTTACTATTCTTCTCTTGTATACTAAGTATATGACAAACTTTAGATTTTAACATATGTGCAATATTGACATTATTTTTAATATTATTGAGCATAAATCTAATTTTATAAACAACTATTTTTACTAAGTTCTATTTGTTCGATTGTTGTAAGTGATAATTTGACTTCAATTTGTAATTTGACATTTTATGTTTGCATGCCTAACCTATAGTTTTACGACTGTGGTCTTTTGAGAATATGATATACAGCGATTAATTGAGCAGATTGTACAAGGATCAAAACTATGTCAAAACCATCATTCAATGTACCTACTTTCTGTGCAAATAAATTAATATTCTATTCTATTCTATTCTAGGTACATTCACATTTACATATTTTGATTTTGAAACATTTTCGAAGTTTTTCAGTATACAGTACATTTTTTGTACCATAATAATAATTAAAGTATATTAATGTAGGTAACATTAATGTACTTTAATTATTATTATTTGTAAAAAAAATTATCATCGCCCTATTATCAGGCAAAGATCTACCTAAAATCTAAAGCCCTTAAAAACCTTTAAAAAAATAAAATTCTTTGATTTATATCAAAGTAAAGAGTTAGTGTACTTGATCCTTTTCCAATATAACATTTAATTATTCAGGAAACTAGATAAAACCTCAAGTGAGACTCCCAAGAAAGGGAGCCCGAAAATTTTCATATTTACATAAGGGTAGGTGGGGACCTACCCTTATGTAAATATGAAAACAAAAAGGGCCAAAATTGTCCATACGTAATTTATAAATTGCCGCTACGGTTATAGAAT
This sequence comes from Euplagia quadripunctaria, assembly GCA_963859945.1. Taxonomy (NCBI): domain Eukaryota; kingdom Metazoa; phylum Arthropoda; class Insecta; order Lepidoptera; family Erebidae; genus Euplagia; species Euplagia quadripunctaria. Next base: position 21,810,129 of record OY982573.1, on the reverse strand, counting down.
CGTCATCATACGAATGAGACCATTGGTGTAGCATTCTCGACGGTGGTAACCACTTACCATTACGCTCACCATGTGCACGCTTGCCACAAAACACAACCGCAGTCATATAAGCCGAATGTAAATGAATAAGTTTGTTATCTCCTATTTAAACTCATTGGTTGTATTCAAATCTGAACATAATATTGTGTATTAGTTCGTTAACCCTCAGCCCACACATGTTGACTCAATGTATTAGCTGCTTCATGACGCCAGCCTTCAAACCTGCAAAATGTTGGACTATGTTTTTTTGCGTAGAACCTACACGTAATTACGTAAGCATTTACGATGATTTAATGTCGATTGATTTAGAAAAGAAGGACGGGTTCATTCGACGTCTTTCCTAAAATATTTATTTATTTATATACTCGCGGCGTACGGGGTGAGCCTATTGACGACTACTGGGCACGCGTCCAGACTCCAGGTTCCTACTCGGTATTTCTTAACAGGAAAATCTAATGATATCCAGCGGGAAAACACAAGTTGTGTTAGCGTCATGTTTCTTTTACGTTAAGTTAAAAGGATGCACGAAGCTGATGCTATCTGTAATTTCGCAAGTTGCTGCTAATTGATTTTTTAAGCCCGGTGTTCAGGAGACTAGACCAGAGTACATAAATTATAATAGTTTATCTTTACACTATGTTAATGAATGCGTATAGTCTTTATGTGAGACAAACACCGCTCGTTTATGATCCATAAAGTATGATGAGTCCGTGAAGCCCTCTTTCTATATATCTCCACCCATTTAGCTCTTTTGTCTCCTACCGTTGCTAAGGAGGGAAGTGGCCTTATATATATATATTCTCCATTTATATTAGAACTCCTCCAATATGCTTCTGATTAAAACTTTTTCTCAAGACTGAATCCCCGAGCTGTGACCGCGATCCACATACCGTTCACTAGCCGGTTCTGCGAAACGAAGCGATGACGTTAAGCTAATTTGAGATGTGGAACTTAAAAAAGGAATTTAAAAAAGTTTTGATTGAATCCAAGTATTACTGCTTATGTTAATCAGAAGAAACAGCAAGCCAGAAGTATCCGAAACAGACAGGCTTGTATGAAAGGCTTAATCACAAAGAGATAGTTCGTGAGGTATGTGAGGATACAAGCAAGTGGAAGGACCACGGCACCCTAACTTTTTACTCCGAAGGCAGAAAGGCGTGGGTGTGGGAGGATCTGGTGATAGGTAATTTTAGCTTCATCAGAGCATCTTTTACCTTTACACAATCATTTTGAAACCTAACCATCGTTAGAAAGCCAAAATACCGCGTTAAGTAGACAATGTTTAGCGCGGCAATATAATGTACGTAAAGTAGTTCGTAGATAAACTGAGGCTTGGACACATACAATCAAGGTCGACCACCGACACTGACAGACATCCGTCATACTGTCTGTACTCTCAAAATAACTTGTATAACCAAGCAAAATAACGAATGCAGGTACGTACTCGCAGAATAGCGAAGATATCTTGGATTTATTCGTTTTCTGTTTTTAACTTTTTCCCTAAAATTATGACCGATCGAAAAGATAGATTTTCTACCTTATGTCTCTTTTAGTTGGGACCAACCTTGAGTACAACCAATTTAAAAGAATTATATAAACAAGTTCACAAATGGTGAAGATATCGCGTAACATACAGACAAAAAAAAACGAATTGAGAACCACCTTTTTGAAGTCGATTAATAGATCTGTTATTAATAACACAATTGACAAATACTTTTTTAAAAGTTTCTAGGAATTAATGTACAACCTAGTACCGATAAATTGCAATATTTCTCATAGGAAAAAAATAAAAAATACTGCACGTATTAGATTAATTACGAACAGAAGATCGAAATGGCGTTTCGCGCCAAACTTTCAGTGACAACAATAGTTTTCCTCATAAGAAAGTTGAGGAAAACTTGTATACTGATTCATTTTGATATTGTGTAAATTTTATTTTGGCTCGGTGTGAGGAAGACGCGTACTTTTAATGACGGCCGTCCGCACGTGGGCCGTGGGAAGTGTGGGCCAAAATTGTGAACAGGTCACGGCCAAGGGCAGTGTGTACGGACAACTTATTTGATATTTGTATCATTATTATTATTTGATATAATGCTTAAACGATATACCGTTTTCAAGCATTTTTTTACTTCTTTGTCTTCAAGTTTCGTAGGTATATTTTTTTAGTTTCTTTTATTATTGCTTAATTAATATATGCATGAGGCCAATCACAAAATACAAATTCATTCCGCCATATATCCGGAATTAGTTTAGTTTAAATGACTAAATTTACATTAGTTTCTGTTTTAATTTTCAATTATCAAAAATGTACGCCGTGTAACGCAACACGCGTACTGTGCGGTACGGTGAATGACCTTCAGTGCACGGCGCCGTCGAAGCAGCTGATGGCATAAATGTTTTACATTGCAGTTTTTGGCCGAATGGGGTTACTGATTTTTTTTCGATAAAAAAAAATAGATATATGGATTTTCCGGCAGAAATTTCCAATGATTTTCCACTCAGAATAATGGTCTGAATACACTATTTCAGGATTCGGTACGGTATCACTTACACCCTGTATATATATATACTCACGCCCATATTTACGAAGTAACTATTATCTTATCTGTGCCCATATTCCTGAAGGCTTAGGCACTAGGAACACTTACGTAATAGGGGCAAGCCTATTGCCGTCAACTGGGCACTTTGGGAATTAAAGAAAAAATTCGGAATATATTGAAAGAGAAGTCAAAATCAAAATCAAAATCAAAATCATTTATTTCAGTTAAACCATTATAGGTATTTTTGAATTGTCAGGAGTAGTAGTCAGTCAGACTAAGTCAGTCGTGAAGCTAATTGCCTGTTCCAATAAGTAGATCCTGTGGAGAAGAACAGGCAAGAAACTCCAAGGACACTCTTTTTCAACATCTTTTTTACAACTTTTTGGTTACATTGCTTATATGCGCAAATTAAATGTGAGGACAATGTAACGTATTGTTCTAAACTATAAGCAGTCGCGCAAACTACTGCTGTATGTAAGTAATAGCAGTTCGGAGATGACCAGCCCCAACCAACGGCACTCGTTCACGAGCATGACGTACGCGCCAGCCATCGTCCACTTCAACCATATCAAAGGGAGCTGAACGACCCGACACATACGCCACCATCGGTAGGACGTCTAGGCGAGCATGACATACTCAGAACTGCCAGGCAAATTAGCAAATTAACTTAATATGTTATTGACTACACAGTTCTCACATGTACAATTCAAAATTTTCTAAATGTAAAATAAAAATTGATATCAAATACATTTAAGATAATGTCAATGATTTAAGTTAACAATGTCAATAATAATGATAAAAAATATTAATAAATAACATGTCAGACAAAAACTAGTATACAAGTAAATATTCATATATGCATGTTTCTTAGGACCACGCGTCATTTACAGTGTGGCTGTGGAGCAGGACCAGCATTTTGCCAAGCATTTTTATCAGCTAAATAATCTTCTAGTTTATAATATGCTCCTTTACGTAGTGTGCGTTTAATGCAAGTTTAAAATTTCTTCTCATTTAGTTGAAAAATATTAAGAGGTATTTTATTATAGAATTTAATACAGTACCCCATGAAAGATGTTTGCACTTTTGTTAGTCTAAATTTTGGTTGTACTAATTTATTTCGTTCTCTAGTAATGTAATTATGTCTTTGACATCGTTGAGTAAATAGGTGCAAATTTTTTCTAACATACGTAATGTTTTCATAAATATACTGACAAGGCACCGTCAGGATGTTAATTTCCTTAAATAGTTCCCTAAGGGATTCGCGACTACTTAGAGTATAAATGGCTCTGATAGCTCTTTTCTGCAGAATGAATATAGATTCTATATCTGCAGCACGCCCCCACAACAAAATCCCGTAGGACATGACACTATGGAAATAACTATAGTAAACTAGTCTTGCAGTATCTATGTCTGTCAATTGGCGGACTTTCCTTTTAGCATATGCTGCAGAACTTAGGCGCTTTGAAAGCGATGACAAGTGAGCGCCCCATTGTAACCTAGAATCTAGCGTAATCCCTAGGAAAACAGTTTCATTGACATAATCTAGCTTTTCCTTATTTAATAAAACTTGACATTCAGTGTGTCTAACGTTAGGCAAAGAAAATCTTATACATTTAGTTTTTTTTCGTTTAACACTAAATTGTTGGCAGTAAACCAATCATGTACTAGGTGAATAATATTATTTACATCGTCAAAGCTACAGAAGGCTAAGCTAGAAGGCAAAAGAAGGAAAGATATGTTGCTCATACGGATGGCTTGGGGATTTGTTAGCAATGGCTCGAGCAGGGAAGCCCAAGCCCTCTGACGTGGACAATCTGACAATCTGATTTACAATTTTTATTTTCAACTATAATCTTGTCAATAGTAATTAATTTTAATGATTTCTTTATTGTAATATTAATGATTTTTTATTGAATAGGCTCATAGGATGGTCCCATTTTTATATATTTATATATATATACAGATGTTACAGAAAGGTGTGGTCAAATTTTAGGGGCGTATAGACCCCGTGAATAACGTAAAGCGCTAACAATTTTATGAAAATTCGTGATTTTTAATATAGAAATTTTATTTTGAAACTGAAAAATTAAACTTGAAAATTGACCGATGAAGCTAATATTTCGTATGAGAGAGAGCTGACATGAATGAAACTATAGGTATTTAATACCAAGGATGTTGATGGTATGTGTAGATTTTTCTGAAAATGTCTGCACAAAAAAAATTAAAAAACAAAATCACTGAAATCGACATGAAAATTCCGACACTACGAAAAGCAATTTCAGAAGAAAAAGAATTATGATTTTATTTATTTTCAGAATCAATTTTTTTAAGGGCCCGTATCCAAATTATTGAAGCTGAATTAACTAAAACCACACAGTACAAATATATCATACAAGTGCAACGAACATAAGTTTCAAATAATTTGACATTGAATTGTCGAAAACCATTTCTTTTTAAGACTTTGTACAATCTAAAAATGCGTTTATTACTGTTAAACAGACAATTTATATTAATCAGATCAGAATGACCTATGTAAGGTACAACATGACCTACATAACAGAATATAGGTTATCGGTCGAACCGTGCGACGGTCAACATATCCGTAGTCAATTACGTTGCACGCTAATTATGTACATTAAAAGGTACAATTTACAAATACAAATCTGGCACGGGTTAGGGCTGCCTTCACGTCGCGTCGCCTCCGTTAGCAGTACTGTCTGCTGATATTCAGTAAATAAGACTTGCATACGTTACTGAGCTGATCCTGGCAGGTAATGCAGCAGATTCTTGACTTTGAAGACAAAATTCATATTCAATCGTTGTCTATAAACGAGATTAAAACGGCTTATTTAAACATATACAAAAGACATTTAAATACGACGCTTGATTGAAAAAGACACTTAATTCAATCACTAAGTCCATCCTAAGGTTGTCTGTAAGAGATCGCTCTTAGCGATAAGACCGCCTATTGTACATAAAAATAATATTAAGATCAATTATTGTAGTTTAATGTATTATGGTGTACAATAAAGAATATTCTATTCTATTCTATTCTATCAACCTTCAGAATCGTAAGCGTAGATCTACTTTTTAAAAATAATCGGTTTTCTTAACAATGAAATGGGTAATTAAATAATATTTATAAACAGTTGTGAACAAAAGGCCAAATCAGCAGGGTTGAAAACCCTATGCGAGACTTATAAAGGATGTCACACCAAGGTCTCGTTGATAAACGTTGACTCAATTTTGACGAGTTACCAATTAATGCCCTACTTGTAATTAAACTATTTGGTTCATCGTGTTTGTGTGTCAGATTATTTACTGTAGGTACTTAGATACTAAAATATTATGTTGTATTTAAAGGTAGGTAACATACTACATTACTCATGTACCTAACCTACGTCAAGTGATGTTGGGGACATTAAAAACAGTCATCTGCGACAGATTGCAACGATCGTCTGATGACGTTTAATTTCCTTGTATGGTGTTTTTATTACTCATGTGTTATTTTATTTCCTTATTCCTCTTATTAATTACTAACTGAGCCCAGCATTTTCACATGCTTGCGTATGTGGACACTGCTCTGCTTTTAAAAGTTATTTTGAAGTGGATGCTGGCTAAGCGATTTCTTACTTTAAGCTTTAACCAGAGATAGATTGAACTTTGTTTCGACATCACTAGATAATGTAACGTTCATACACTCGTCTTTTTATAAATTATAATTATTAGGTATCAGATATAAATAGAGAGAAATGTGTAATACGACGAATATAATAAAGACGTGCCAACATTCGGCTGATAAATTAATTTGGCTATTAAATTTTCCTTGAGCTAAACTCAGAGGGGATCTGTGGAAAGTGCCTTAATAATAATTGTACCGTACAACAAAACATAAAAAACCGGCCGAGTGGGAGTCGGAATCGCGCATAAAGGGTTCAACACCATCGTACAAGATCGTTTACTTGTTGCCATTATTAAGATCGAGAAAAAAAACACGTTTCTAGTAGGGGAGCCCCCTTTAATTTTTAATTTATTTTTGATATTTGTTGTTATAAATAGAGTAGAGAAATACCCATTCTGTGAAAATTTCAACTGTCTACCTATTACGGATCATGAGTTACAGCCTGCTGACAGATAGACGGACGGCAGGACGGACAGGGGAGGCTTAGTAATAGGGTCCCGTTGGTTACCCTTCGAGTACGGATCCCTAAAAATTATATAATTTACTGTCAGAGAAGAAATGTAATGTAAAACCTAATGAGAAATAAAAAAAGTGTTTTTAATAAATGTCTTTTTTGACTACTCGTCAACAAACAGGCCATAACTAAGTGTATAGTTCCATGACAAAATAACAAAATATTATTTTAACTTCATTTAATTTACCTTGTTTTTATTCTTCTTGGCTCGATTTTTTGATGTGAAACATCTATAGCCGCACGTAAAACTGATTTCTGGCGTGGCGACGCATGCCGTGGCGACGCGTCGCCACGCTTTATGATGGTATATATATACAGTCTATATGCAGTAGTGTGTACGGTGTGGCCATGCGCAATCGACTGTGCGATTCTCTCTTTTGATTCGACTTTTACAAAATAATGTCGATGTTTCACATCTCCCAGGCGTCCCGTGACGGCTCACATTTTTTTTTAACATTCTGTTTGACCCGTTGAGCGTTATGCCCAGTGTTTTCACGAGTCATTGTAATTTGTCCTGGTGTAGATCAAGAATCTAAGTAGTATGCAAGTATTATAGGTATGATTCGTCCCTTGGATCATTTATATATCATTAATTTGATAGAAGATTAGTTCTAGTAAAAGGCTCAAAGAATGTGAGACGGGACTGACAAGGCTGCGGACAACAACGGGAAGTCGTTGGTAGAAGGCGGTGCAATACCGAGGCTGCGCGACATCAACATATACAGGCTGTATTTGAAAAAGGAACACTTACTTAAATCACTGAAAGGGTATGACTAGCATACAGTTACAATAAGAATTTTTGAAAAAAAACTATCTGTTCACAAGTTATGACCGTAGAATTTCTAGGTATTTTTGCCTCCGTTTTTCATAAAAGTAGGTGGAATGTGTGTGTGGATGGTACGTCTTAAAAACTAACACATAAAATACTGAATAAGTAAGGAATTAAAAACATTCATAAAAACTAACTTCGTTCGTTTCTTTTTTGCAATTTTTTATGGATTTTCTCAATAACTAATTGAACAGTTCCAAAATAAAAAAATACGTGCGATATAAAATCTTTAACTTTACACGTTCCTCGCTTTTATGAGAAACCGATGTAAAATATCTAGAAATTCAAACGGTCATAACTTGTACACGCATAGTTTGTTTTCAACTATTTTTATTGCAACTGCATCTAGCATGCAGTTGCAATAAGAATTTTTAGTGATTCTCATAGATAGTCATGATGTTCTTTTATGCCGCGTTCCAATAAACAAGAAACGATTCGTTTTGCTTACGAACGGTAAAATTTTATTGAATTTTCGATGAAAAATTTACCGTCCGTAAGCAAAACGAACCGTTTTTTGTTTATTGGAACGCTACCGTCCGTAAGCAAAACGAACCGTTTTTTGTTTATTAGAACGCGGCATTAGTGATTTAAGTAAGTGTTCCTTTTTTAAATACACCTGTATATGTGTATTATTAATGTAGACACTTGTATATAGTCTACACTTAAATACGTTTAAGTGTATTACTTCAAGCTTTATTGGAAAAACCCAAGTACATTCGTGTGAAAGCTCTGCGATACTCTTTGTTTATATAAATAATGACACACTGGGAAATTACCACACGTCGTTTACAAAAAAATTTAAGTGTGAGCCAGACTCGCGATGTGTATTCTCGTTCTATGTATGAAAATTCTATTTAAAATTTCCGTTTTTGGATATGAAACTCCTGTATGCGTGCACTTTTCTATAATCGTATTCAATTTTATTTGAGTTGTGTTAGAGATTGGAATATATTTAAATCTAAGCTTGATATCTTTTAAAAATGTAAATGTAAGTAACTATGTATTTCTGTAATTTGTGCCTAAAATCTGAATATATTTATTTACGCTACGCCACACACAAAATACCATTGCAATAGATCCAGAAATCAGAATTGGGTAGTTGGATATGTTAACAAAAAAATATTCCATGGTCTTCATGAAATTAAGTCTCAAAACTTCAAATTCATATAATTACCGTAATTTTTTTATTAATTATTATTTTAATGTTTTTTTTTATTTTTAAATATAAACACCAACATTAAAAGAAAATGATTTGACGATAGATAAGTATGACGTCATAATTGTTATTTAGTTATGCTAGGATTTTGATGTAAATCATCTTTAGTTTAAGTTATATCGACAGACCCTATCTCACCAAAATAAATCGCGTCAGTTAATGACCTGTCATCTTGGCCTCTAAGGCATCCATTACACGCTCATGCAAACGTCACTCAATTCCAAAATTCATGACACTGAGGGTTGCTTGATCTAAAAACATACTACCTATGTATATATGATATGGATTGCCCAAAATCTATCAATGATGGGGGGGATCAGGATGGGCAATCCATATCATGCAACCGTCACTCACTGTATTAGACTATACGTTAACCGTCAGTTAGCTACCGTGTAATGGACGCCTTTCAGATATTTATGCAGCAACCTAGGCTAACAGTAATTATGTATATAACGAATGCTGATGGCGCGTGGCGGACGTGGCGGTCTTGACGAGCTCACAACTCGCTTATTACATGCGTGTTTCTGAGCTAATCTGAAAAGAATGCTATGCATACAAATGTATTATATAACGTATGAATTATATAAGTATGTAAATAATACTAAGTTATAGTTGATGCTCTTGTCTTGTCGCATCCTTTATTATTGTTATTTTGCTGTATTTTATTAGTTGGCTGTAAACTATGCAGAATCAAACAATGAATTTCATTGCTTGATTAACTAATTGCACATTAGGGAACTGGAAGTTGATGTCGTCAATTCAACTATTACTGTATTTTTCTAGGTCTTTAAGTTTTTGACCAACCTCTATTGTTCATGGTTTTTTAAACTATCGCGGAATTAGCAATAGCTACTTATGGCCTCTTTACGCTATGATTATTGCAAGTGAGCAGTAAAAGTGCAGATGGACATTTTTAACACACTCGGTACCCAGACGCGAGATGCCCACGTCGATGGTGAAATTTCTATTTATAAGAAAGTCTAACTTTAGCTTTTTTCGACAGAACGGCAACAATAACATCGGTGTGAGCGATTCAGAGAAGGCGAGACAACCATTGCTGGAGCCACCCCTCGAAAAACAGCTCCCGCCTCTAGCTGGTCAGTGATTATTTCCAATAAGTTTATGAAAGTATTTAATATGAAAGATAACTGACTTCAGTATGTTATTGTCTGTATCGTAGAACCTTAAACTTTCTTACTTTTTTACCACTGTTAATTTTCTTCAAAATTTTCTGGGTCTGGTTATTGGCTCTTTGTAATACGTGTGCAATAATACTACATTACATTACATTAAATAATTCATGCTTATAATTGTTATGTTCATCATAGATAACAGTGATGATTACATTTTTTTTATTAGTAATAATTAGTTGTGATTGTGAGTACACTTTCACCTTATGATTATGACATAGCTTCTGCATTAACACGGGCATATCATGAATGTTTAACTATTCGAAACCGATAAGTATACAATTATACCTAAATATTACAGTCCCAGATCAAGAAATTCTTTAAACGCGACGAGAAAAATATCTTAATCTAGCTAGCTGGCGAATGCAGTAATGTCCCCGCTACCGCGCGCAAATAATTGCAATATAGAGCGTGTAATAAGAGAAAATTTCAGACAAATATTCTGTACAGATGTTCGTGGTCACGCAGATTCCAATATTAAGACTGGTGGTTGCCTTCAGAGTTGTTTTGAGAGATTATTTTGATCCATAAGGAATCTAATTTAATCTAGTTCATGTATGTAGATAAATGTTTGTTATTTCACTTCTCGTCACGTGGGTTCCATATTTGATTTTGAACGAAAATGAGAGCGAGTGGCATTGGGGAAAAAAAATTAAAAATTCTATTAAAAATAAAGTTATTTGAACTTTGTAATAAAAAAAAACTATGATTGGCAGTTGCGTATTTAAGCCCAAAGTTGGTGTAAAATTCCTATTAAAGTATGGATTATAAATTTTAATATTAATCAGTCGCTTTTCGTGTTGTGAGGGTCTCAATTTTTTTTTATATTTCTAAGAGAAATAGTTTTAAAAGTATATGTACATATAAACTAAAATAATATTTGTCCACCTGCAGGGCCCGAGATAGACGACCTGGACGGTGAGCCACCGAAGGACGCCACTCCTTTTCCCGGCATTGACGACGGACTACTCGAGCCCTCCAACAAAAAACCTGATATCTCCGACCACGGTATGTATTTTTATATAATAATAATTGTTTAATTCAGACTGAGTCCATAAAATTTGTTAGTAACAATGTTCTTAGCCTAGTATTAGTAACGTCAGTCAGGCGCTTGGTCTCACGTGTAGTCTAGGCCTTCGACCGGCGCAAATATGTTATTGTAATCTAGACATATCAATGTGAAAACGATTAACATTAAGTCGTTGCTTTGGTTTATAAATATCGATTTTAAATCGATCTGAAACACGAGAGCGTTTAACTGAGTCATTTCATAAAATTCATTAAAAAAAAAAAAAGCCGTGGTATCAGACTCAGACCTCCGGTTCTCATAAAAGCATTTGCAATGTGCCAACTTAAAAATTCCGCATGTTAGTTTTCTTTAACGGAGATAATAATTCTAAAATAATAAAAATATTTCATTTGAAATCTTTCACTTTACACATTCCACCTGCTTTTATGAGAATCGGAGATGATAATACCTGGAAATTCAAACGGTCATAAACGGATAGTTTGTTTTTAAATTATTGGGAGTTCATTTGCACTATGCAACTATTATAGTTATTGATATGTTAACAGACGTAGTGTCCAGATAAGCGTATCCTGCACAGAACAGGACACTGACCTTTGTATTTCAATTTAATTTAGTTTGTTCTCTTGCACACAATAACTATAACCTTACTATCTCGCAGACAAAAACAATAAGTTATTTATATTAAAGAAAAAATAAGAGTACAGACACAAAGACTTACAAGCGATAACGAAGTTCTGCTTATTTTAACACAATGTTATCAGTCTACTCATTTCATACTTCCGAAGTAGGTATGTAGTTTTTAACTGTCGTCGCCACATCAAAAACTATTATTTATTTTATCAAGGGGGTTATAAAAAGGGTGGGAATAGGTTCAGGGATGGTCTTGAGTGCGAAGAGTGGTACGAAGAACTTGGCAGTTACTGTAGTTAGTGATTTTCATATTTTATATCAGTGGTTGTGAGAATGTTTCTAACATAACTTTGTTATAAAATAAAAAAACCCAATTATTAACTAATAATATAAATAGGATGTGAGTTTGTTTGTTTGTTACGCTTTCACGCTTTAACTACTGAACCGATTATCATGAGATGTTGTGTACACGTGTACACAACATCTCATGACAACGTTGTCAGGAGTACAGCAAATGACATAAGATATCAAGATATCATCGAGTTCGGTTTGATTTTATCGAGAAAAAGGTACTGTTCCCGAGCAAAAACTACTCTATGTGGGTCACACTGAAAGTTTTTAAAATAGGCCAGTAAGAAAAGCAGCCGAAGAAAAATTTATTTAAATTTCGAATTATGAACTCTTTGGGAATCTGTAGATGTTTATTGATTTCAGTCACGTGTTTTTACAAATTGGCGGCAATTTAAAAAGTGTCTGTCGTGCATCGAAATGGATTTGACTAGAGAAAATTTTCGCTCAATGATTTATTACGACTTTCGTTGCGGTCTTACTCAACAACAATGTTACGATAGACTTCGATTGGCATTTTATGTGTATGTGTACAATTGGTTTAGTGAGTTTAAACGTGTTCGAAGCAAACTCACTGATGATTCTCGAGAAGGACGTCTTTCTACGGCGACTACTGAAGATAACGTGAGTGCTGTGCTTTATGCATTGGCATGAGTCAAGTACAAAAAGTCTTACATGAACATTTAGGCGTCAGAAAGCTTTGTACTAGATGGATACCTCATAATTCGACGGCAGATCAAAAACGCCGTCATCCTCCTTACAGTCCCAACCTGGCACCTTGTGACTTTTATTTATTTCTAAAAAATAAAAGATAAACTAAGAGGAATTCGTTTTATGAACCCTGAAGATGCCGTGCCTGCGTTTGAAAAAGGCGTGGAAGAGATCCCTAAAGAAGAGTGGGCTCACTACTTCAGTCTATAGTTCCATCGCATGCGACGGTGCTTAGAAAGGAACGGAGACTACTTCAAAAAGCAATAAAAATATTAACAGGCCTCTATATCATTCCGTTTTTTTTTTTACTGATAACTTTCAGTGTAACCCCTGTGTATACAGAGTGTTACAGTAAGGTGTGGTCGTATTCGTGAAGCCTCCTAAGCTACTAAATATAAAAACCTAAAGAAAAAACTGAACTTAACGTTCCGTTTTCTTCTTATTTTCTTTTCTTTTTGTTTGGTGGTTATTATTCCGAGTTTTAATGTTATCAACAAAATAATTGTAAAAATTGATTTTTTTTTTTAATAATATTTGTCACGAATATATTTGAATTTCGAACACTAACATATATTTACATAACATACACGTACACATACACAGTACCATTTTATTTAATACTTTGTATTTGTAGGTTATCATGAACGTTTTGGTCTCAGGATGTGGTCAATGGTACACGTTGATAAACGTTTAGATGTATAAAAGAACCACAAAGAGCTATACATTATGGTGGTCACAACTTTAGTGGTTAAAGCTTTTGATTAAACGTGGTGGTTGGTGGCCGACGTGTATTTGGTTCTGTTCTGTGGTGTACTTTAATTAATAAGACAAACTATGTCTGTTGTTTTCATACGAGGTATGTACGAAAGTAACTTCTTACAACAGTTTGATATTATTTGTTTTTAAGCTCTCTTGTTTCGTGTAATTTGGCTAAAAATATTGAGAAGTTATCGATACTGTTTAATTAATTACCTATTTAATTGTAGACATGTTTTTAAATCGTAACGTTCTTTTTAATCTACTAACTGCACTCGGCATGCGTTTTTATTAACTTAGATTTTTGCTAGGTATCCTCCCGGGCGTCCCGTGTACACCCTACCAAAGTTTCATCATAATCTGATCAATGGTTTCGGAACGCATATGGGACAAACAAACATACATTGATTGTATATGTATGTCTATAGATAATAATAATATTCTAAGTTAATTGTATCGCATCATTAGGGCTTGTCCCCAATTACGTGACTAGAACCAAATTATAGTTGGCAAAATGTAGATATTTTTTTTTCTTTTTACTTTTTTTTTTGTAAAGAATATTTGTGAGTATATGTACGTGTATAGTAATGTAATATTATACTCGTAAAATGTTTGGTTTGAGTGCACAAATTGCCGATCGTGTATTTAATGTGTAGGTTCTCATATTAAAAGAGTTTAACAATGGGTATAATAAGCCTTTATTGAATAACTGAACAACTAAGTAGTAAGATGTCATTTTATTAGGCTTTAACTTCAAACTCGCTTCCATTCTTTTATTTGATGTCAATGAAACCACATTCCTAAATAATTATCTTACTGGCTTGGATAAATACATATTACGAGTATTTTTTTGTGTAAACCAATAATATTACGTTATAAAAAAATTATTTAAATATCATTGGTGTAAACCCACTCAAGATTTCCAATATGGCCGTATAAAAATCTAGTTGCGTGTTTATTTGATTGTCAACTGTGAAGGTCGGTGGGCACTTCTATTGGTATTTCATGCTCAATGATGACGTCACTTATGCTAATACTTAGAATGAGCAGAGCTAAGGTACAGTCCTGCCATACGTGCTACTTATTATTGTACTTTATCCAAGGGCGCTATAGATTCCAAGCCATGATTCATTTTCTCACCGTCATAATTACAATTAATTGTTAAACGATTGCAAAATTACCATTTTCCTTCTAAAGGTACACCACAGATAACACTTTACATTACAAAACATTAGTGAGTAATCGTTTAATAAGCAAATACTCAGGTGCTTACCCAGCTCTAAGCCCAGAAGCCGATAAAAAATTCTCCCGCGCTATTTTGCGGCCTAGGGTCCCTTTGCCGCCCTAAAATTTGACGTAAAAGTTACTTTAACAAACTTAATCAGGTACGTAAGCTTGCAAGATCGATGGGGGGCTGTCCTCCCTTGCCGACCTTACTCCCTGGATCTGACACAATGGCACTTAACAGATGTGATATGCTTACCTAAATATTGCATTTAGGTATATAATAATAATATTTGTTAAGTGCCATATTTAGACTTGTTACATGTTTACTCTCTGAAAGTAGGTTCAATAAAGGCCATGCTATCATAATTATTATCTGTACTCTGTACATTAAAAAAAAAACATCAATAAGTTTTTAGCGCCATTAATCTATACATTAACCCGATCAGGCTGGCAGTTTTTTTTTTTTGTAAGGAGCAAACCTTTGCATTGGTACCGGACATAACGATATCCTTTTTTTAATCGAATTAAAACAACACGGTGTTCGTCACGGGACCAGGCCTATTGAGGAATTAGTTTTGCCTATTTACTTTTAACATCATTTTTCATATTATTTTTGGTATTGGATTCACTAATAATTCATATATCTTTAACCTATTAATTTCCAGTATAATTTGAACTGTCATTGAAGGCCATCCATAAATTACGTCACACGTTAAGGAGGGGGTGGGGTGGGAGGGGGTCATTGAATTTTGACGTCACACCAGGGAGGAGGAGAATCCCACAAATGTGACCACCTGTGACAAGGACGGGGGAGGGTCGAAAAATTATGAAATTCGTGTGACGTAATTTATGGATGGACCTTAAGTAGATTTATTGTGAAAGGCCGACTTCTGAAATGACATCATCGATACATATTGTTTTTAATTGTATACTTAGGTACATAATATACCTTTTGCACTGCAATCAGGATGTGTCGGATAATATTATATCTACACGCCCATGCAAATATTTATAATTATTAAAAGATATAATAAAGAAAAGAAAACCACTACACCCCAATTACTACCGATGTCGACCTACCTCAATAAAATAAACTAAATGGAGATAATAAAGAACATTAGATAGTACTCGAGGTCAGGTCAGTTTACAGTAAGCATTACCTAAATTCAACCTAATGTTTCAGACGACGGTGAGCATGACACCGAGCATGAGTCGGGGGACGAACACCACACGTTCAAGACGTCGAACGATGGCATCGGAACAGACGGTAAATTACCGTGGGAGCATGACGAGCCCGACTACCCTTACGGTGATTGGAATACGACACCTTATACACTCAGCAATCATACATTAAATCATGACGTGACAAGCTTTAAACTTATCAATTAATTTCCCAACCTTCCACAGGGTCTAATTGTTATCAATAATTAATAAATCGTTGTCGAATTTCGATCTCTGGGCGGCCATATTAATAATATGTAGTTATTACCGATGTAAAGAGGTCATTTTATGACCGACCTACTTGATAATTGGGCCCTCATTTGGGTTATACAGGTTACACATTGCATGAACAAGTCGGCACGTTGCATGTTTATTTTTTAAATGTTCTAGGATTACTTTTAGGTTTAATTTTTTACACAAGTCCCTGCCACGACACACTAACTACTTAGGATAACGAATGCCGGGCGCAACTCTGAGCACCAATATCTTGAGCACCTGATAATCATAATTACAAATAAGCAAACAAATATGTATTTTGAAGTTGCCATTAATTTTCGTAGGGAAGATAAATATAATTGTATCACAGACATGTTAACAGGGCGACCGTAGTGTTTAGACAAATGATCTGACACAATGGCACTTAACAGTTGTGATATACTTACCTAAATATTGCATTTAGGTATATCATAATAATATTTGTTAAGTGACATGTTTAGACTTGTTACATGTTTACACTCTGAAAGTAGGTTCAATAAAGGTTATCATAATTATTATTTGTACTCTGTACATTAAAAAAAACATACCATAAGTTTTTAGCGCCATTGGTCTATACATTAACCCGATCAGGCTGGCAGTTTTTTTTTTTTGGTAAGGAGCAAACCTTTGCATTGGTACCGGATATAACGATATCCTTTTTTTAATCGAAATAAAACGACACGGTGTTCGTCACGGGACCAGGCCTATTGAGGAATTAGTTTTGCCTATTTACTTTTAACATCATTTTTCATATTATTTTTCGGTATTGGATTCACTAATAATTCATATATCTTTAACCTATTAATTTCCAGTATAATTTGAACTGTCATTGAAGGCCATCCATAAATTACGTCACACGTTAAGGAGGGGGTGGGGTGGGAGGGGGTCATTGAATTTTGACGTCACACCAGGGAGGAGGAGAATTCCACAAATGTGACCACCTGTGACAAGGACGAGGAGGGTCGAAAAATTATGAAATTCGTGTGACGTAATTTATGGATGGACCTTAAGTAGATTTATTGCGAAAGGCCGACTTCTGAAATGACATCATCGATACATATTGTTTTTAATTGTATACTTAGGTACATAATATACCTTTTGCACTGCAATCAGGATGTGTCGGATAATATTATATCTACACTGGCCACCTGGACTTAGTCTAGAGTATCAAAATAAATGATTTTAGGTAACAAGAAGTAAGTACCTACATAGTTTGTCCCATTAATGTTAGTGATACTTTTCAGATACAAATGGTCTCGGCTCAAGATTTGGCAACGATGATCGCGCAGTTTCACCAGTCCCGGGAGTGAGTTCTTCATTTTAATTACTACTTAGCACTAATATAATTCCGGAACATTATATCTAAACTTGTAGCTTGTAGTATTGATTCTAGAACACAGATAAATATTATTATTTGTATTTATCAAATACTAGCTGTTGCCCGCGACTTCGTTCGCGTGGAATTTCTAGCCTATGTGCTATTCCAGATTATAATCTATCTATGTGCTTTATGCTATTCTATGTGTAATTTCATCCAGATACGTTCAGCCATTTTTGCGTGAAAGAGTAACAAAGATCCATACATCTTCACAAACTTTCGCCTTCCAATATTTAGTAAGTAAAAAAAAAAAAAAAGATTTTGGATTTAAAAGATTACATATTATAAAACAAAGTCCCCCGCCACGTCTGTCTGTCTGTCTGTTCGCGATAAACTGAAAAGCTACTGAACGGATTTTCACTAATAGACAGAGTTAATCTTGAGGAAGATTTAGGTGTATAATTTGTTAAGATTTTGTGTAAATTGATTGAAATATGTTGATGGTTGTTGAAGATGTCTCTGCTACCCGTGTGAAGCCGGGGCGGGCTGCTAGTATTTAATGATATGTACAAAAAAAAACAACAAAAATCCAAAGACAATTTTATAAGAATCTATCTCTTTAAACTTATTTTGTTATGCTATGTGTGCTTCCAGGTGATTCCGGACGTGAACACGTATCAACAGAAGAAAAACTTAGCCCAGGGTATGATGGACCTGGCGCTACTGTCAGCTAACGCGAACCAGCTCCGCTACGTCCTGGAGTCGTCCACTTCGCATCCTTACTACTACTCCAGCGTTACCTTCATATCGCTTAGCATCATTTTCCAAGTAAGTAATTTTCCAAAACCTGAACTGGACGTCTCGCCGCTAGAAATGGTGACACCAAGGATCTCAAAACCCACTGAGATAGTAAGGGCTATATAATTATGTTAACGGGAATTAACGCGATCACGTCCAGTGCCTGGTCGAAACGTCAGGCAAATCAAAGGTTATATACCTTTTAAATACGTAATCGCGTTAGTTACCGTCAACATAATTATATTATCGTGAAATGCGAAAGTTTAAAAGTTAGTATGGTACGGGCTGTATTTTGGAACTTTAGGGTCACAGTGAATGGGGTTATTTGGCGGTGAACACTCACCGCCGCTTACCATCAGGCGGGCCGTATGCTTGTTTAGCATCCACATGGTATAAAAAAGTTTTAAGCAAATAAGTAGGTATTTTATAAGGGTTTAGCAAGATTAAGTAGCAAAAATAGTCTTCTATTAACAAGTCATGTACCATATTCAGTTTTTCTTTCCGCGAAAACCTCAAAAACAGTTCTATATTTTCCTCGTGAAAGCCCATAATGTAGTTACTTCGTCATTATAATAAAGAGCAACAGATTGCTCAAGACGCCTTAGATATAATTATTTATAACCCTTCACGACTTTTATACATATTAACCATTCGCCACCATCGTACATAGTCACCATTACCTGGCCACGATCGATGCAATTCGGTCGAAACGTCGAGTAACCTAAAAAAATGTATTATAACCCATAGATGAGATACTTGATAGATTATAGACATGATTCCTATCGGCTGCCGATTGTTAACTATGAGTAAGTACCTACTTCTTAAAAAAATGTATAATAATAAGTTGAGACACACGGCCGTCTGATCCTAAACTAGGCAGAGCCTGTACTATGGTAACTAGACTGCTAATACCTAAACATACTTATATATTACCAAATTACTATAGATAAATTACACCCAGACAGAACAAAGGATCGCGTTTTTCTCGAGTAAGTAGATCCTGCAATTTAGAATCTTAAGTATCACTAACCTGACTTAGGTACGTATAAGAAGTTTGGCAGCAGCTTCTTTTTTGAATTAGGTATTATTCCACCTTTCGCATTACTGTAAAGTGAAGTGTTCAAAAAAGAAAGCAACAATTAAGTGTATCGCACCTCAATTATGAAAAACTATGGCTCACAATCTTAAAAATTATTTTCAACAGATTCTTGTTGGAGTCGGTCTCATCATGAACAGTCGCTACGACGTCAATTTACACAAGGATATTTGCAAAGCAGACAAGATTAACAACATGACAGTACTGGGCATCTTCCTCATCACCATTGTCAACGTGTTCATTACCTCGTTCAGTGTTGCCACCCCCACGGTCAGCAGTCCGGCAATATTAAGAAGTGCTCCAATACTAGCTAACAACAGTTTTCAATAGTTATTAGAGCAATTTCCAAAAAAAAAACAGAAGTGAAGTGCTATAAGACGAACCATAACACAAAATCCTACATTTCCATCATACCGTTCTAAACCAGGGATCACCAATTACTTTCATTTAGGGTCCGTGTTTTACATAATACGACCGTCGCGGTCCGTTTCTACTTTTTTACAGATGAATTTTGAAACGTGTACCTATTTACTTTGTTAACAGTAAAAAAAAACACTTAAATAATATTATAAATATCTATGAGTGAAGAAGTCAAGAACCATCCTACCCAGGACTTTTTTCATATTATTGTGAAAAATGACTTTCCTTGCCTTGATCTCTCTGAAGTTTGGAGTAAAGTTGGTGCACACCATTGTACCACACAGAATTTCTAAAGCTCATGACAAGAAACTTTCATAATTTAGTATGTAACTCAAGTAATACAAGTGAATTGAAAATATAAACTTAATCAAAGAAGATAAACAGTACAATATATAACACACAAATTTATGTGTGTTATATATTGTACTGTTTACTAAGGGTCCGCACAATACAGGTCGGCGCGTCGCGTCGGTCCCATTTGAAAGCGTGATCGATTTGCGTCTCAAAAATCTGTAACTTTATTTCCTACTACACCTACGTATACGAAATTTCGCATTGATGCAGGGTCTCCAAAATATAGGCTATGAAATAATACCACTATCTTTATGTATTTCATTTATTATTATTACATATATATATATAAATAAAAAAAAAACGGTACTTTTCCCTTCGAAATTACTTTTTTCGTTTTACTATTTGCTTATTTCGGAAATATGGTGGTGATTAGTAAGTAAATAATGATAAAGTATTGTTATTATATCACTAAATAACGTGAAAGTTGACCAAAATACACTGTAGAAGACATGTCTCCCCCATAACTTCTAAACTTAAATATAATATTAGTTTAAAGTAAAAGTATGATGTGTGTATTTACATTCAACAGGTTCTTAGCCTCATCAAAAAGATCTTCGTAAATAGTGAACGTTGGTTTCTAATGCTTGATATATAAGGATCTGAGGTAAACAAAATGTGGAATACGTCTTCGTTTGTTACTTATCTAGAACACTTTCTGGCATGATTCAGTCAGATTTTTTTTTTAAATTCTTATTCTAAGATTCGATGCCGATCCGATGAACATCCTCCGATAAATGCCCAACAGGTAGAACAGCATAATGTCTTAGTAGGTATACTTTCTTAATGTATCAAGATTTTGTGTACTGGAGAGGGCATGTAAAATCATGGATCTTTGGTCAGATGCAATTGGGCAGTAGTGCGCGTATATTCTCATTTTTTTCTAGATTGATAGACAAACCTGATGCCAACGTCTGAAGGATACACTTACAATGTTTTGATCAAATCTTCATGCACTCCTGTGATTTCCGAAGTGCAGTGGTAATTTTCATAAAATCTATTTTGAGTTCCTTGTTGCCAGTGCAGTGCCAAATCTGCGTAGAGGGCAAAAGCTTTATCTGCAGAGAAACTCTAGGCCATATTCTTGAACTAACTTCATATTTCTCTAATAGGTCTTTGTATGACTTGTCTGGACGCCCGCGTTCTCCAGATGCTGAAGGTTCAATGTTCATAGGTTCGTCAAGTTACTCCTTAAAATCACCATGCTGATTTTTTAGTTACAAAACGATCTTTAGTTCGTCTTGGTTTGTTCCAGTGATCTTGAAATTTCGACAACAGCGGTTTTTGTATAACTTCTACGACTTTTTAACTTTCCAAATATGATAGATTATGGTGTTCTTCTAAGTAACGTAGAATGTCTTCTTATTTAGTGCCATGATCAATGAAAAAAAGGCAAAACTCTCTTCGTGACACGATAAATTCACTCATTTTGCGTGACAATTTAGGGACTAAACTTGTTAGAATCCAACAGTAGACTGTAATGATGCAGTGAATCGTTACCATTTCATATTTATTTGCATGGGAAATATCATGTGTACGATGAAACCGTACACTATTGCCGAACAAGCGTTTTTACCTCACTTTGCTAATTATTACAAAACTCCGATTACTATACGATTAACGGCCATCGCGTGTGCTCCCTCGATATTTTGCATTCAAATTCCTTGGTGCTTGGTTAATTGTCTATCAGCCGTATCCTTTAACCGACTTTCTAACTTCTACATCATGAAATAATCATGAAATCTTGTGGTTTCCAATAAACCACTATCTATGAAGTCAGTTTGTGATAATGAGACCACTTTTTATCTAGGTACTTCAGTGATCAATTACTTATTCTTTATATGCATGTGGGAAAAAAATTATATTATCAACGCAAAACCAATATAAATAACACTTTTAGACATATTCAAGGCCACCGATAGGCAAATTAATATTTTTCCTCTTTTAGGTTTTAGTGGAATCATACAGATCTGGGTAGTGGAATAATAATTTGAGACGCAACTCACGCTTCCATCTCATAGTGCGGTGGTCCGGACCCGGACTGCTGTCCTCCATTTCATGACCCCTGTTCTAAACCATTATAAAAGCTAGGGGTAAAGAGGACCCTCTTACACGAGACTCCAATCAACAAATGTATCCAGCAAATAGTAGGTCAAGAACCGACCTGACTGCCGACCACATGGGCAAAGAGAAAATTAACGTTGTTTAAGTGATTTCGTGTTTATTATCATAAAATATTCGAATCATACTTACCGAAGGGTTTTGTATTTTGTTCAAGTTAAAATTGGTACAGTAGTGCCATAAATAAAGCTTTATGCCGAACACTTTTTCATATACAGAGGGTGATCTTCCTTACCCGTACCCTTTATAAAAACAGCAATTTTTGAACAGATCTCTACCTATTATAACCGGTTCTACCTAAAGCAGACTCCCCAAACCCATGTTACATGAACAAGTTTTGTTTATTATCAAAGCTCACAATGCATTTTGTAATGAAAGGTATTAGTTTTAAATAAATATTCGAATTCATTTCTTCATTCCTCACCTTGGTTTCCTAATTGTTTATCACAGTCATAGTATTATCTGTGTTGTCTGTGTCACAGTTACACAAATACTTGGTCTTAAGACTTATTTTTGATGATCACTCTAACTTGTTGCAGATTAAAACAAAATTAGTTTTTAATCCACAAAGTACTCTTTTGATCTCTAATTAAATTTCGAGTCTCATTTTCGAGAAAAGTCTAAAAAATATATCTATATTATTAAAGTCAAGACTGATTTAGAGATTTTTAAGATCTTACACTAATTTTCCATTTAGTCGTTAAACAGGAGGATAGTTTCTCTATGTCAGGATTGTTTGTGAAGAGTGACTTTCGAAGTGTCGACTGATGGATGGGTGTGGTTGTTTTAAATGAAATGTATAATTATGTGTGGGTAATGAGTGTGCGTGCGGTGTTTTACCTATGAGTGTTTATGCATAAAAGAATGAACATGTCGCCACCCGGGAAAAAGTGTCATATCACATGTTAGGTACGTTTTGACATTTTTATTGCATTGAATAGCAAATGTTGCATTTGGTCAGCTGTAAAAACATCGTTATTAGCTCAGTGAAAATAGGAACAAGTTCCCTTTTTCATTGAGCTGTTTTGTTCAATTCACCGGCATAAAAGTCCTATTTTCTCGAAATAGCTGTTTTTTGTATTATGCCAGTTTTTGCCGGGTGGCGATGAGTTCTGCTTCTCACATTTATTAGTGAACGTTAGATGCCTAGATAACTGAAGTAAATTGTATGATATTTTAGATTTACTTATTTTATATTCATTATTTGTATATTTCATTTAAATAAATTTAAGTGCCTGAAAATGTGTGTTATTTTTAACTCTTTTGTTTATAGTACACCTATGGCATATTCTCAATTTCTACAGATTATGAGTGATAAAGTCATTTCATAAGAATTTCATAATGAAGCAAATTACAATCCAATAAGGAAAACAGATAAACATCGGTAAATTGCACTTTTTATGATTTATATACCTGCCAGGGAAGGTATATAAGGTACAATTTTAGGTTATTTGCGGTTTTGGACCAGCCCCGTTGATGTTCTTTCTCTTATAGGTATATAAATTGCCATAAGAAACTACATTCTGTCCATTCGTTTATTTACTTATCAAGTAAGCAAGCTTGAGAACAAGTAGGCAGGCCAGAGAAAAGCATTCGTAAAATTAAACTTTAAAACGCGCAATAAGAAAAATACTTATATGCCACCAGTGAAGCAATGCTTGCATTGCATTTCACCGCGTAAGTGAGGTTACCGGAGGCTCTAACCCTTCCCTCTCCCCTATTCCCGTCCTTCCCCTCTTCCTACTCTCCCCCTCTTCTCTTCTCCTACTCCCATCTTAACGCACACGCAACGCAACGCACTTAATTGTGACTCTCGAGTTACAAGTGGCCATGGGCGGCGGTAGTCATTTACCATCAAGTGACCCGTCTGCTCGTTTGCCCCCTATACCATAAAAAAAAATATAGGTATAGGTGGCCAGCTGATGTTCCTGTCCTAGTGGCCTCTTCAATCACAGGACGGTCATTCTGGTATGGGACCCCGGCCTCTTCGAGCTACGGCAGTCTCAGTCGTGTTTTCTTATCCGAGACTTGCGATATGCCTTACCCTGGCTCCCTCGCTCTATCCGTTTTCCTTACCCCAATATATCTCCTTGCTTTGTCTCGTCTGAAAACGATTGCATTCCCAGGGATCAGGGTTGGTGTCAGGCAGGCGGCCGGCAATAAAAGAAACCAGCCGACACCCATTGCAATGTTACCTACATATTGCGCCTACGTGTCGACGAATAACAATTCAAATTTGTTCACTTATATAGTCTTATCTTATCTGTATATATATACATGTACATCTTATTCTTTTCTTTATTTTTATCCCAATATTTCCATATTAAAATTAAGGAGTGTCAGGATTTTAAAAACGAAATTAAACTTTTCATGTGTTACAAAATTAAATAACGACATTTTTTTTAATTATTTGGTAATTCACTACTAAGTGTGACCGCCTATGTTATTTAAAACTTGTCAGCAATGGTTTTTCATTGAATTTATAAGTGTTTATATGATCATGCGGCAATCGCTTCCAATGGAATTTTAACACATCTTTCAGTTGTTGGGTTGTTGACACTCCGTCCAGGTTCTTTAGAACACGTCTCTGGAACATGTCCTATACGTGCTCAATGGGATCGATCTGTGTATATTTTGTCGGAGTCCAATCTTGTGTATAAATTTTTGTGATCCATTGCTGTTTAAGGCTATCTTCGGATGGAAATCTAGAACATTATGTTAACAAAATAATCGAAATGAGCTTAAAATACCTTTCTTTAAATAAAAAAAAATTCAAGTCATCAGCCTAAATACAATTTCTTTCATTTTAATATTTAAAGTACTTTCAATTCAAAATATAGTTGTGGGTTGCTAGGTAAAATAAATGGGTTCTAATTACGGCCCTGTCTTTTTGTTATGTTTATGTAGGTTCTTTTAGTTGAAGATAGATGACAGTCTATTCAAAAAATGATTACAAAAAAATATAAAAATAATATGTACCTAGTTTGAAGGCTAAAAATTCTTTAGAAATGGATGTAGAACACATTTCAGTATCTTCGTATGATTTATTTTACTAATACTGAGCTCTACGTACCTCTGTTTTTTAGTTCCCATTACACAAAGCTTTGCCATCTAGTGACGAATAGATTTAATTATATTTAAAAAAACACTCCGAGATTATTTTAGAACTATTTAAATAAATTAAATTAAAAAAATACTTACAAATGAAATGTGATACCATACATGGCATCAGAGCGTCTATTCAAGTAATTTTTACATGATAGAATACAACACTTCATCTTTTACTTCTTAATACCACGAATATTTTGTGATTTGCGATTTTTCGAGACAAATGTACAAGACGAACGCTGACAGGCTGACAGTGTACTAACTATAAGCCACACCCACTGTGAACTGTGATGACGTCAGGACCTAGTTATAATCACAGCGTATACAAAATCACAATGCAGTTGCTTAGGCTCTCTCCTCTTTGCTCCGTGGTAGCTACCTTATGAATTTATATGTGATACAAATAACTTTTATTTTTTTTAAATTAAAATTTCGCCTTTGTTTGCCGGTTTATCGTAATGTTTTTATATGGTATATCATATATTTTAATAAATTTTATCTGGTAATTAGGAAGACTGGTTATTATTAATATTTTAAATAAAAAATAATTAGGATTTTACGTTTTTGTAATTTACTACAGCCCCCTTTAACGATTACGATACGTGGAGAAAGTGCTAAATTCTAAATAGATTAACTTTATAATTAGAATAAATTCTAGTTATATTCTAATTATATATCAACATATTAGTATCATATTAAAGGGAATTGAACCTAGTTGTGTTTTTAAATAAACCACTCCAGGCCTCATATTAAACCTCAATTTGAGTATTATAAATATTCACTAGCGAATTTTAAAAATAGATAACTTCCATTAATAAACGTCTAGCTATTTGCCAGTATTTTTATTTTATTTTAGATGTTAAAAAGGTTTTATTACCAATCTGTGTGGAGAAAGTTCAGTGAAAGTGCTAAATTCTAAATAGATCAACTTTCTAGTTTGAATAAATTCTAGTTAGATTATAATTATATATCAACATATTAGTATAATATTAAAGGGAATTGAATCTAGTTTTGCTTTTAAGTGTTTTATTGGTAACATGTATTATATTTTAGGCTTACGATATAGATTTCTTTTTTTAACTCGAGGCCTCATAATAAACCTCATTTTAAGTATTATGGATTATCACTATCGAATTTTGTAGTAGATAACTGGCATCTATAAGAGTCTAGCTATTTGTCAGTATTTTTATCTTCGCTGCAGCTATTATATTGTAGATGTTACAGAGGTTTTTGTTACCAATCCGCGACACAGTCGGCCCCCTCCGCACCGCGGGGGGAGTGGACGTTTGAGCGGATAAGGATGTGGGCTATGCTTTCTCTGCAGAATACTCCTCCTAGCAATCCATAAAAGATAGATACGCTTGGATGCTAAGAGCAATAATAGCTCTTTGCTTGAGGTCATTGCGGGAGACATTGAAACAGTGGAAAGTAGAAACAAAAGTGTCGATAAAAGTTTCCTGCCACGCGTCAGCCGAATACTTTTGCCGAATAATCGACTATTCGGCCAGGAAGCCTGCAGAATATTCGGTATTAGGCATGTGGCCGAATAAGTAGGTACACTATTCGTTGTCTTTTTCTCCAAAGCATATTAAGTGGTTTCTGTCACTAAAACCAGTTTTTATTTCTAACTTTTATTTAAGAAAGATATGGTTTCCATCAGCTCAAAATCAAATACCTGATTAAGTTATAAAAAGTAAACACTATTCGTGCCCATATTTTCGAGGGTTTTTCTCAATTTTGTCAGGATCCAATCAGATCCAGACTTCCTTGACATAGGACCACCCTTGAGGTATACCTACCTATCCCCTACATAACAAAAAAGAATAATATAAATCGGTTCATAAATAACGGAGGGCTGAACATACATAAAAAAAATATACGGTCGAATTGTAAACCTCCTTTTTCCGTCGGTTAAAAATATGAACAGACATAGAAAGAGGACATGTTGAAATGTTCTAAACAAAACGACTTAGAATGTTTTTGAAAAGAGAAGGTACCTATCTACTTTTGCCGTGTTGTGCCGTAATCAGACTCTCTAATCCAGAATACGTTCAATACAGAATGACAAATCTACTTATTGGACTGTTCTATGTCTAACAAGGGGGGGTTTAAAGCAATAACAGTAAGTAGTCGAGCAGGGTAGGGTAAAATAAAACAAAAACATCCGAATCCAAAATGTATTGAATACAAAACAATCTAATAAAATTGTCAGGTGGCAATTTCAAAATATTCTATTTTAATAATAGTTAATAGTAAGAGTTTACATGTATATGTTGTCGCAGCATATGGCCCGCCTCTATACACACACAGGCCCGCCACTCCGCAGTTACATTGTAATACTAAATCAACTTTACCTCTTACATTTCATATTCCTCTAGGTTCAGCGCTCGAGCTGGCCGGTCACCCGTGGAGTTGGTGTTTGTGACTACATCTTCACGTGGCACTACCGCGAGAGATCATAACTTCGTTTAGCTATTACATTAACCTAGATCCTTCCCTCCTTCACACTACTCCTCCTAGACGGTATCTTGTATCTCTCCTCGAAACGAGTAGCGCGCGATTTTACATCTTTGTAGGTACATAAAACTGCATCCCAAAATATATATAGGAAAAAATTGATTTAAACAATATAAAAAATCTACATATTATAGGAACATATAGCATTGGAAATAAGAAAAAAATATCTTCCTATAAACAGTCACCCTTCACACCGTCACACTAATTTAAGCATTATTATAGTGCATATAGAAACGATGTTCGTTTAATTTTTGCTATAAACGTGCCTGTACGATATTTATTACCGATTAAATACTCCCCCGCTATGTTTAAACACCTGACTCACAAATTCACAGCCGAGACACGTGCGCCGTGAAATATTTTAGATGTCGAAGCGAATTGTTGGCACGTTTATAACCACCGGTAAACAAACACAATTTCTTCTGTTATTTTGAAATAATTTGGATTACATCTAGTGGAGTAAAACAACGTTCAGGTATTGGCGACACATACGGCTCAATCTATACCTAGTCTAATTACTTTGGAAGGGTACTCTATATATTAAATATATGCATAAGGGATCGGCTTCCGTCTCGGCAACCCGCGACAACATTAACTAATCAAATTATGTAACAAACGATTAAACAATAAACAAATACTTTCTACAGCTTTTTACTTTTAGATTAGTTTAAACTCGTTACTACTATAGAGTAGTAACGAGTATCTATAGAGATAGGGGTATTAATATAATAGGCAGGTAATTAGACCAATAAATGCAAGGTATCACGTCTTGGTATTCAATGTAAATATGAAAATTGGATGGTTTAATATGTAATACATTCATCAGTATTATTGACATAATAAACAAATATTCATTGAGCGTGTATGAATAATTTACATATCCGAGATCAGAGTCAACGAAAGGGCTTTTTTAACGTTTCTATGTCACTGCGGCGCTGTACGACATTCAAGCGAAAATTATTTTATTTTTTTCTCTGGGGTTAAATTTGTCTCAAATGATGAGTTGAAATCGAATTAATTTCATAGATAGATTAGAGATAGATTAACTTCATAGTTAGGTTCATAGATAGATCTGAGTGATATTATTTCACTAATTTTCCATCCCTCGAACGGTTTTTAACTGAGCAGTGACTCACGCCATACTTGCCGAAACGAGAAAATCTCAGTAACAAGTTATTCGACGATGGATAAATTAGTTAAAGTAACGGTCGGTTCGTGTTGTCGCGGATGTCGGTCCGGGCTGGGTGTATGAGTGAGCGAGGGTTCTAAATGGCGTCAATATCGACGTCGACATCGTCATCTTCCTGCGGCTTGGGCTTGCTGGCGGGCGCGGTCGGCGCTACGGCTTTGATGGGCGTCACCTTTGCACGATCCGAGTACTCGATCTGTGAATTGTATAATATACGTCTTAATATATATTTAAAGAACAGAGCAACCTGGCTTCGCTCACTGACTTTCAGTGAATTTCCCAACATCTTATTCTCAAATCAAACAAATAACCTAAACACGAGAAGTGCTAGTTTTAGAATTTTCGGTTACAACTCAAGAATTTCATTATTTGATAGGCCCAAGGACGCTGCCTTGTGGTAAACCATACGACACATCTGATAGATGACAAAATTTTCATTATTTTGAAATGAATGTAGCTTCGTAATAGTTACTTAGTAGCCCAGTCAACCTAGCTGTTTTATGATCAAAAATGGACATTTCGATTACAACGTATTTTTGGAGAAATAGTGAAAAAAATGCGCTGATTAAAAATTTCGGGCATCATTTTTTTTGGAGTTAACTCCTTAAGAATCGATTTTCATATAAGGCGCCCGGTATGAAAGAAATATGAAGAGTAAAATTTAGTGATCGGAGGGCAGCGTAACGCTTTAACGCTTTGTTGTGCTTTTTGTGGTTTTTTGGAGTTAACTCCTTATCCTCGACGCATGTAAGTAGATATGTGTTTATACCTTTATGTAGAAAATATATATGTATGTATATACATAGGCTGCACTAAAAGTATCGGGAATGGAATATTTCCACTATTCCTATCATATTAAAATCTTTTTAATTGAAAACTCCTTGGTTTTAAAATCGAATACCATTTGTTTATTTAAAAAAAGATTCTCGGTCTTCTCACAAGGTCTTCTCAAACTTGTTTAGTCGTTGAGAAAATGGAATTGACTCGAGAAAATTCAAGGGCGATGATTTATTATGACTTTTGAAGCGGTTTAACACAAAAACAGTGTGTTGACCGAATCCTTTCTGCATTTGGTGATGAAGCCCCATCCAAAACCACAATTTATCGCTGGTTTGCTGAATTTCAACGTGGACGTGTCAAGCTCAGTGATGATCCCCGTCAAGGTCGTCCAAAAACTGCAGTCACCCAAGAAAACGTTGATGCTGTGCGTAAGCTGATTGAGGAAGATCGACATGTGACATACCGCGAAATTCAGGCAAATTTAGACATTGGCATGAGTCAAAACAATTAGGTGTAAAAAAGTTGTTTTCCCGATGGATACCGCATTTGCTCTGTGAAGAGCAATAAGCGGCTCGCGTTACTTGGTGCGTCAGAACTCTCGAAAGATTCCACGCAGGATCCTCAAATGCTGTATACAACATTGTATCAGGTGATGAATCCTGGATATACGCGTACGAACCCGAAACAAAAAACCAGTCACGAGTTTGGGTGTTCGAAAATGAGTTAAAGCCAACTAAAATTGTTCATTCACAGAGTGTTGCAAAAAAAATGGTGGCCATGTTTGTCTCCAAAACCGGCCATGTTGCGACTATTCCTCTTGAGGGACAAAGAACGGTTAATGCAGAATGGTATGCTAGCATTTGTTTGCCACAGGTCGTTTCCGAACTCCGTAAAGAGAATTGCAACCGCCGCATCATCCTCCATCACGACAATGCGAGTTCTCACACCGCGCACAGAACAAAAGAGTTTTTTAGAGCAAGAAAACATAGAATTCCCAAGTACAGTCCCGACCTAAGCCCTAATGATTGCTATACTTTCCCTAAAATAAAGAATAAATTGCGTGGTCAGAGATTTTCATCACCTGAAGAAGCTGTGGATGCCTACAAAACGGCCATTTTGGAGACCCCAACTTCCGAATGGAAAGGTTGCTTCAATGATTGGTTCCATCGTATGGAAAATGTGTCAAATTTCGCGGAGAATACTTCGAAAAGCAATAAATACATTTTTAAATAGTAATGTTGTGTCACTTCCTTGATTCCCGAAATTTTCAGTGTAGCCCTCGTATATATATAGAATATATACTGTGAACCTACAGTAAATTGTAAACTCCAGTCGTGGGTCGGAGCTGACACACACCTTTTTTTTAATTTAACGAAAGAAAAAATACTTTTACATTTCGTGTGATATCTCGTTTCCAGTACGTTTTTCGTCATGTGCCCAAAGTTTTTTTGTTCTCCATTAAATTACCTATAAAATGAGACCTGTACAAAGTCGCTAAGTGC